>WBMW01003413.1:4546394-4658773 GCA_013396635.1 Penelope pileata | reverse complement strand
AAAAAAAAAAAAAGAAAAAAAAAACACTTTTGCAGATCTTAGATTATTTTTTTCAAAGGCCTGTAGCCATCACCGCACCAGAGAACCTCACACAGCTTTCTATTTTTTTTTTTTTAGAAAATGCTTTAACACCAGGATTTGATGTCTAGTCTCTTCTTCACAGGCACATCTCTGTAAAGGAGACTTTCTCTCTATCATTAATGTGTAAGTCAGTCAGTCAGACCTTTTTAATAAGCAGTTGAAGAGCCACTGTCTTTAGCACATGAAACTAACAAAAGGCTCATTAGTCAAATGAACAAAGAATAGTTTGAATATCAATGTATTATTTTAGAGGAAATCCTCCTCCAAGAGAATCTCAATGTAACCCTTTTTACTGGAATTTCTTGAGTCCAAATTTTAATGTTCCGGACCCTAGCTATGAAAAATTGATGAGCAAAGAAAGCTGTTAACAGAAGACATCCATTGCATGTCATTTTTGCAATGGACCGCTGTATTCAACCATAATTCAGAAAGTAAAGAACAAGCCTTTTTTTTTTTTGGGTAAACTTCTCTGGCAAAACTTTTTTCTGCTGTGTCAGTGATCTGTTGCATAAATAACCTTGCATCAATTAGGAAGGTTATTTAAACGACCTCTGAGCGCCAGAAGACAGCATCAAAATTATACAAAAGTCAATAGAAATCTCCTGCTCATAGAGAGCGAAATCTGTTTGGAATTTCCATAAGCAATTTGGAAGAAGTCACAAACATTCCACGTAAAGATTTCATGAAACTAAATTCAGAGACAACAGAAAGTCAAATCCTTAACTATTTATGCTAAAAGAAAGGAGAAAACTTGGACCAATTATTCTATAGAGATAGTGCATGGTATGCTTTGTTTATATACTAGAAGGTAACACTTATCCACTTTTGTCAAGAAATGATCACAAAACAGGCTGGAGGTACCATCCAGAGTATACATACAGAGGGCTCCCACACAAACAAGGAAAGCCGGTACCGCAACACCGCTTATTTCATGTCTCCTATGTTCACCATGCAAATGCATATACTCAATGATAACACATTACTTTTTATTGTAGTGGTACAATTAAAAAATACAGACGGATCCATCTGTTTCCAGCCAGAGTCATTACAAGAACTGGGTTTTAAACAACCTTGCAGCAAATTCTAGACACATGGTAGCCGACACATCTGTCTATTAAAATCCTACAGAATGTAGTCAGCATGTTTCTGTCAAAATGCAGCACTGTTATCCAGACACTACTCTGTTTCAAAACAGCACTGTGAATAACTTTGTACTGAAAGTGAAGACAAAAAGCTGCAAATAGACATAAAATGTACAGTTGGATAATAATTATAATTAAAAAGTTAAGACACTCGGGGGAATGAATGTGTAATAAAGATCCATCTAGATGTGTTGTTAGGCACTAAAATTATGACAAGTGCTTTCAACCACCAAAGTGTGCCTTTAAGGCATATTAGCATAGGTTGAAGAGCTTTGTCTTGATCCTGTCACATGGAACAGCAAAGATTACTAGGAAGGCTTGCAAGTACAGGACCAAACTAGATGAAACTTGTTATTGTGTCTGACTGTTATGGAAAATCTACAGCAGGATGTAAATACAGAGGAAAGAGCAAGGAAAAACATCCAAACTGATTCCAGAAATTAATTCTAGGAATGGGAAGTTATACAGTTATTTCTTCTGTTAAAGTAACAAAAGTGTTGACTAGAGAACTTTTGGGCAAAACACATTGGAATTAAGGAATGCTTCTGATACAGAATTGCAGAAAAGCATGCCCTATAAAGGTCAGAAAATAGAACACTAAAGGTGGCTAGAGAACTGGCTTGTATATCTGATACAAAGGTTACCTGCGGGTATGCAGGGAGTTTGTAAGTGGGATGATGCCGTGAGCATTAGAATTTGCACCAGGCTTTTTTTGTTTTTTGTTTTTTTCTTTTTTTTCTTTTTTTTTTTTTTCTTTTCTGTACTGATGACCTGGCAGAAGAAATATGAAGAAAGGTGAGACAGTTTTTGCTGACAGAAAAATGGGGTAGGAGAATCAGTCAATACAATAGTGAAGAGTAACATAGGTCAGAAAGTCTTGTGATAAACTAGGAGTCTGAATGGGTAGAAGAAAGTTTGAAAAGTCATCAAGAATCTTAAAATAATGAAGCAAGAGATGTGAAACTTCAGATCCAAATTAATCTCCTTTTCAAATAATACAATAGCAATATGATGAAATACAATGTTCTAGATGTTAAAGCATAAACACATTACTTGCCATATCGTAGTGATTCAAGCTGGCTAAAGGCAAAAAATTCAGAACTGGGTAAGCAGCAAAAGCCGATCGAGGAAAGCCCATCATAATGAGCAAGCAGTCCAGCCAGTGTGGGATAACACCAATAAGTTATCACCCCAGAAAAGAAAGAATAGTTTAGCATTGCTGAGTGTACAACAAAGGAGAACTTTATATGTTAAGACTGGGATGTGGAAGCTTTGATTATTTATAAAGCTGAGGGTAATTTTGTGGTTGTAGGAAAGTGGAGGCGATTAAGAGGAAACTCTATTAAGGTACACACAATCCTGAAGGGAACAGAAAGGAGAGATGCTGCAGGCTATCTGAGCTAGTGTTAAATAAAAGTACAAGGGGTTATGAACTTAAGCTGGGGGGAGAATTGGACACTAAAAGAATTTAGGTAGAGTTTTCTTGCACTGCTGCCCTTAGTGGAAAAACCTACCAAGGCCAGACATTGTAATAAGCAGTATAAAAAGGAAATGTTGGACAAGTAGGAAATAAAGTATATTGTGGTGTGATTGTCCATTTTAAGCTCTATGGCAGCTATGTGAGGGTTTCTTGCCCTCCATCCATCAGAAACTTTTCCAGCTTTCCAAAAGTTAAGTCACTTAATTCCCTTTGGGGGAAAAAAGTATAAAAATCAGCTCAAATGCTTGAATTCCTAGCACGTGATTGAAAAATACCAGAGTCCAACTCCAATATTGCCATGCACCATGTAATACAAGCTGTAGCATAACATCAATCTTATCTTAAGTGTTAACGGAAGCTGTAAGGCCACAGAGTTCTGGAGACTGAGATCTCTTCGTACTTAGAACACGTACAGCTTAGGGACAGGTGGGTTAAAGAAAATAAAAATCTTATGCTCATATTCCTTGAAGAGATCAGATGGCTTTGAGACTGGGAATACAAACTCAATTTCTGTACCAAATTTTCCTAGGTATCCCTTCCCAAACTACCAGAACAGTGTCAAGATCATGTCATTTCTACTTAATTTTGGACAGAGAATCTAATCACAAAGTATCAACAAAGAAAACCAATCCGATAGAGAAGAGCACCTTCTGATGACTATCAACACATAAGGAGTATAAACCTAAGAGATACTGGGATATGTTCTAAAGCCAAGTGATAGGCCCATCCCTGAATTTCCTCCCCAACAAAGATGAATCTTTTAAAAGTCTTGGTTTTAGTCAAGATACTTCTGAAGTACTTTGTATTTTTTGTGTTTTCAAGGTCTTCTTCTACAAAGACTTCTAAAATATCTGTAAAATATCACATTTGACCTGAAATTAACTGATAAGCCACTTGAAAAAAAAATATAAATCCTAAACAAATCAGGGTTGTTATACAAACTGATTCTTTTCTTGTTATTTTCTCTTGTATACATGCTTATGCAGCAGCACTGTTAAACTGCTTTTTTGTTTGTCCACCTTGGTTACACCAGCCATTTTGTTTGCTTTCCTGGGCTGCAAATGGGCAGAGGCTCCTCCTGCAGTGACTGTGGGGCTTTGGCTTGACATTCACAGCTCTCTCCAGGTAACACTGCTGAAGGACCCTTGTCTAGATACCCTCAGTAGCCAGTACAGGAGCCTGCTGGAGAGCACTGAGCTACCTCTCTGGGCTAGCACACACCATGTATGGTCTCAATGTACAACAGGGAAATCTTTTGGTTTTGTTACAATGTTTCAGAAATCAAACAAATGTTATTCAAATGCATTTTTAACATTGCAATTCATTAACTTCTGGCAACGTAATACAGGGAGTGGATTTAATATTGGATCAATCTGAAAATTAGAGAGCCTGATCTGTTCACACAGATCATTTTGCCAACGGGACTGACAAACATTAAACATATTTTCATATTAGAGCAGAAGCCAGTTAGCATGAATGCAGCTGTCCTATATGGCCTCACTTTAAAATAAGCTACTTTATTCCTAAAGACTGCTGCCTGAAAAACATCCATAACACATTTTTTTTTTTATAATTCTTTCAAAAGAAAAATGACCATAAATTACCTTTGTGCCCATACCAAGATGCATAGACATTCAAATACAAATTAGAGCTTTGTTCCTGACTTCAGTAAAACTGTTGCTCGTTACAGGTGCAATTTACTGCTGCTAAATACCATGTCTCAGGACCACCCACAAAATAAAGTGTTTAGAGATTGTTAAGTCTGAGCTTTACAATTCATATGCTCCAACTTAATATTGGAAGCTTAAGGTTTTACAGTTGGACTCATTTCATTATTATTACAGTAAGCGATTAAATATTTGCTCCTAATGAATGGCACACTTGCAGGTCTCACACAGAGCAATGCTGAAGAGCACAACTGACTGTATTTTTCTTAACTACCAGCTACAAAATATATATATATATACACCATCGAGTTTTGAAGAAGAAAATGCACTCCCTAAACATTTCAAAGCACAGAAAATTGTCTTTGTCTATTATCTCATTGATTTTTTGAACAGCAAAGGCTGTTATGAGGCCACTGAAGAGCCTTATTCAAATCTTTGCAGTTTGCCTACATGGTCCCAAAATGCTTTCACTTCCGAAGCCAATTTGGGTAAAAACTCACTTTGTTAACAAGTCATTTGGAGAGAGATCTTTTAAAAGAAGTATTTACAAATATACCAGTCAGATAGCATACATTAAATAGTAATTAAGCACACTGCACAGGGTTAAACTTGAAATACAACTGTTTTGTTGTCTGTTTAAAAATAATTAAAATACTTAGAACAGTTGTAAAGAATTTCTCACAGAGATGTTCAATTTTAAATGCAATTAGCGTACACGACTAGTTTTCAAATATCTTTGAGCTCTTAACTCCCTTGGAAATCTGTCTCCTGCTCGATGATTCTTTGCACACTCAATTTCGTATTACCAACAAGAACCTGCTCAAGTAAGGAGGTCTTTAAAAAAAATGAGATATTCATTAGAAGCTGGACTAAGATCTCAGATTCATTTTACGCAGACCACAGCATGGATCTACTTAATGGTTACTTTAGTTCTCTATAGGCAGATTCAAAAGGGTTTCATACCTCATTATCATTTATCTAAGCACTCCATTACCATCGAATTTACCTTCACCATATCAAGTAGAGCTCAGAATTAAGAAGGTTTAGTTACAAAAATGCCAAGAGCAGAAAGCTGACACATGCTACGCATATTATAATGAATGACCTACTTTAAAACATGCCTACATGTTAGTTCCTATATCATTTTGCTGGTTATTTTCCACAGAAATTTCTGAATCCTTAATAAGCAAGGAGGAAGTCAAAGGCATGGGTTCATTTGCAAAGATGTTGCAGGTGTCTGGCTGGTGCATGCTTCTACAGGACAGAGAGCAAAGGAAAGCTAGGTGTGATGACTTGAGACAAATGGAAGAAGGCTTATCTCAGGACAGTGGTCCACGTGGCAGAATTGCACTAGAGTTCTCTAGCACTTTTATATGCATAAGCAACATAGTCCATTAATATGTGAAAAAAAAAAGAAGTCCACGTGCTTGAACTTCAGATACTAAACAAAAATTACTTCACAGTTTACATAACTTCTGGAGTGGATTTCGCTATCTACTCAAGCTGTACCTTCCAACAGACTGGGCACTGGGTTTGCTTCATAGATTTTATAAATGGCAGATTTTTGAAGGTGTGTCTTCTAAGTATTAAACTTAAAAACAATGTTGCAAAGAAAGGGACCTATAGCTTTTGTGAGACAGTTTAAAACTCAACTTTCAAATTTATTTTACAGCTTTAGCTTTGAGAAGAAGCGTTTTTCTCCATATGAACCCTCAGACGGCTTTGCTGAGCAAACTAGGTGCTTTTTCCTTTCAAGTTAAACCCTTTAGATTACTTTAACACTGTTCTTTGTGGTTTAATTTATCATATGTTCTGGCACCATTTATCACTAAATGCAGAATGATGAAGAAATGGCTCTATTAAAATGGAATAACTACTGAATTAAAAAGCTGTTAAATGAGTTGGAGTGCAGACTCCTGTTAACAATATGTGGGAAGGGTGTTTGGCTGAAATAAATTACTTTCACAGTAATAATTTGAGAAGAGCACCTTTGGAGAAACACGTTCAAAAATTCACATCTTGATTTCCTGACTAAAATCACATTTACCACTAATAATATTTTTAAATTAGCTTCACAGCCAAGGTGAGGAAAAATTTAGTCTTGAATACTTTGGTTCAAAACCAAAATACTCTTTACTTGAAAAAATTTGAATGGCATTTTAAAAAATACACCTGCAAAATAAAACAGGAGATTCCAATTAAAATACATTTCACATGCTCATCGTTAACTTTCTGAAAATGCTTTTACAATCTTTCAGTGCAGGCTGCCATATCAACTTGTAAATAATATATAGCCTTGTAATTCAGAGTAGTCTGCATAATAACTCTCTGAAAACTGAAAGTAGCCAACTAGCTAATGAGTCCAGATATGCTTTCATTTTATTGATTGCTGCAGAAAATGTAGGTTAGATAAAGTAGTAAGTCCATATTAAGTGACATAAATGGTTTTAGATGTAGAAGCGCTTTTTTATTTTAAAAGAAATACAGTTGGACATGGCAATCTATAGTATTTGTTATTAATAATGTATTTGTAACAGCCCAATTCCAAACAACTACTCAGTATAGCAATTCACTTTATTCTTGTGCTTAATCCTTTATTATAATCAACATGTTTCTTGTGGTTAACAACAGTATTTATTCAACCTTTATTAGGAAATTATTTAGCTCAATAAAAGGAAGTGTCTATTCATCACTCAGGGCTCTCTTCTGTACTGATTGATTTCACTGGAAGCAAAAATAATTTCTCAGAACTCACGTGTGTCATATTGTCCCTTTGAAATGACCTCCTAAGGGATATCTTATAGTCACAGAGTGGCATCTTTATGGCTTTAATAGCAGATTTTATCTTATTTTTACGAGTTGTTACACAAAAGATGAAAAAGCTGCATTCTGGCTCAGTTTGTTTTCAGGCTGGTCTGTGTCACCAAGTACAGAAATGGTTATCCTACAGATCTCTGTCCACACACTGTATTGACAAAGATAACACATACAGTGACAAAACAGAGGCACATCCTAAATACGCACTCACAGGCACTTAAAAAAGATAACCATTCTAATTGGCATCAAACAAGAAACTATAGTGACCAAAATGTTCACAGTATTTAGTACTAATGCTACATACTAGTACTACTTACACTGGAATGATGGAGTATGATACCTGAATATTAGTCTTATGCAGCAGACAGTAATTTAGTGACTGCAAGAACCACTCACTGTTCCTATAGAAAATCCAAGCAGAGGACCTTTTCGCTGCTCCTCAAAAATGAAAATGATGGTTGTAAGTGTACCCTAAACACCACTGAGTACTACATGTATCAGAACTACATGGACCACAATCAACATAAAGATGCCTGTTTGGTTTTAGGTCTGGTCAGCTAGAAATCCAGTTTTACCTCTAGAGGCTGTGTGACTGCCGAGACTATTTTGAAATGGAGGACAGAACTATACACATGGACCCTCACTCCCCTTCCAATCTGCATATATACCATCCTGCCGCCTTTGCATGTACAGGAACATAAGGAGTAAGAATAGTAGTACAGTGACCCACTTTCTTGCATTCCTCTTTAGCTCTGATATAATATACTGACAGCTTTTTCTGCACTAGCTGAAGACCCCTCCATGCCGGCACACAGCCCCATCACACCCACAGGCGCTCTGCTGTGCCCCGCCCTGCCCTGACCTCCTGGCTCACTCCCCATCAGCTCAACATGCTCAGGCTGGAATTAACATAGAAGAAAAGATCGTAACTCCAACAGTGCTTTGAAAAGAAATTAAGCTTTTTTTTTTTTCTCTCTCAGAAAAAGATAACGCTAGTGAGTCAAGAAGTGAGTGCTGCTTTGAGCTGGAATTTTATTTAAGAACAGGAGATACACACCATACATCATTTTCCAGCATGCAACTATGGATAAATTGAAGTACAAATTTAATTTCAACAAGCCAACACTCTTTAGATAATTTAACTTAATTTCCTTTATATCTTGTAAGCAGTTGTTGCAAAATATATTACAAAATCTATCTGTTAAAATGACTTCTCAGATGTTTTACTACCTTTTTGACTCAGCATGTAAACAATTTTTTATTTTCCCAGGCTCTTGCCAAATATTGCTTGAATATTTTATGATTGTTTACTCCCCTCATATCCCTTCTTTCTCTAAACTTTGACAGGTATATTCTAGTACAAAAACAAATATGGTAAATCTCAGTCTTTCCCAGGCAAAATAATGTACTTTAATTTGAACAAATGTATCTTTATTGCTGCTCATTGTAAGCCGTGTAGCAAAGCCAGTCACCAAAATGCACTGGAAAGGAAAAGAGAGTACGTCTTGGAATAGTATTTTAAACAAACCTTAGTGAGCAGCAAGTCTGTCTGTCCCACAAGTAACTTCAGAAGTTGTTCAGAACATAACGTAGAAATAGATGTTTGAGAGGGATTTGGGGTTGTATTAGTGGCATGGAAACAAGTAGAGGGGCAACACCCCCTCAGAGCACAGATAAAGCTGCAGAAGGAGACAAGATGCTCCCATAGAGCAGAACTGCCCTCTTCATGGCAGCTGCAGTTGGTGGCCAGCCCTGACACAGCCTGGGTCCCACAAGCTCAGTGCTCACACAACTACATAGCAAGTTCTGATGTCCTTCATTAAAAAAGCAAAAACAAACAAAAACAAACCTACAATAAAATAAAATTGTTGTTCTGCCTGTTCTTTTCTACTTGGCTCTGGAGATTCCTGCACACCCAAACTGGATTTAGGGAATAATTATAAAAATTCTAACGGCTGTCATTCATCAACACCAAAACCAGAAGAAAATTCTAAATCTCTTTTAGCACGCATCCCTCTGATGGAGGTGTTTTCCAAACTCTCTACCAGGCCTATAAGCATCTAACACAGGAGTAAACAGTGAAAACAACTGAAACGAATTAGCAGTGAAAGGAGAGAGCATCCAATTCATGGCAGGTCATTGTTCTAAGTCAAGTTCTTGGAAGAGTACATCTACATTTTTTAAAATTAAGTATTTTACCAACTTTTTATTTCTTTAAACTTTAAACCTCATGAATGTCTTATTTCCTTCCAAATATGCACAAAAAGAAATTTACCCATTAAACAGTAATTTTGGCTTCTTTTCTTTTTTTGCAGTTTTCAGTGGTTTTTGTTTGGATGATTTTTAGATTTAGTCATATTTTTAATGTTTAGAAAAGCAAAAAGGAGATCCTAAAGAAAAATGCCTTATCAACAACAAATCCAAAGGACTAACAGCTTTTAATGAATATGGCTTTTTAATAGTTAATATTTCACCCATTTAATATCTCTAATTATTTTTCCTCTGCAGCTTTGATGGGTAGTTATAGCCTGGAATAAAAAACACTGTGGTAAGGACAACTGCACAGCAAGGTTAAGTGCCTTCTTGTCTTCAGTATCAATAATTACCTTTAAACAAAAAAAAAGCTGTTTTCAGGCTTGACAGTTAATTTACTAATGAGTATGTGGTCCCAATTTATAATAAAGTAATATTGACCAGAAATAATCCTGCATTGGTACTCATCTGAATTATTTTATTGTTCAAGTCTCCTATTAAATAAATTGGAAAGGATTAATTTTGCAAGATGGGATTGTCAGAGGCTGCTGCATAAACTAGATGCATGTCAGCACTAAATTTAATTATTGATCACAATACAATAGTGCTGAGTATTCCAATCCCCAAACAGCTTCCAGTAACTATCAGCAGATTCCAAATATAGAAACTGAAGGAAAAAAATCTGATTGCAGATGACTACATTTTAAAATAAATAAATAATTCATTAGCATCCAATAAAAATTTAATTTTAAAGTGCAATTCAAATCACTCACTAAAACTTATAACAAGTAGTCAGAAAATGAAAGTGCCTCCCTTCAAGTGACAAACTGTAAGAAAGTGTAATGTTCTTTTAATTGGGGGATTCCAATTATTCTCCCGTTTTGGAAGAGAAATTACATTTGGAAATGGAGTTTGGCTGGAGCATGGCTGTATCGTTACAAGCTTTTCTGTTGAAAAACAAATGGAAATATTGCAGAACATTAAATAGAACACTGTACTCACAGAAATGTATCAAAGGAAAGAGATGGGGATACATTTTTGGAATGAAACTCATTTTCCAGCTCTTAATTATGTTCTCTAACTGAAGAAAGCAGCTTAACGGGACAATCACAGTGTTTTCTAGAAGTAGTCAATAGTGGAAAGCTTTTCATTTTAGAATGTTCAGAAAAGGCACAAGTGAAATGCCTAGCTATAAGAGATTTTACTTCTAGTCCTTAAAATCTCAAGCACAAGAAAAAGAGGTATTGAGTTATTTTGTGAAGAGTTCAAATGCCAGAGAAATAAGCATAAAAGCCATAATCAGAGCTGTCTTAGATATAGGAATAAAAAGGTCTGACAAGAAGAGAGAAGGCAACAGTGTATTTTTAAAAAAAAAAAAAAAATTTTACAATTGGAACGGTCATTGAAAGCAATTTTACCAGTTTTATTCTATAGCATTACTGTCTACATTCATAGAATTTATTAATTTTCATATAAACAATGTTAACGAAGCCACCATTTTTTCTAATGAATTTTTAACATGCATCCTGACCATATTTCAACTTCCTCTGACCTTTATCTTCTTTCATAATATAGCTCTGCTTATTTTACTGTAAAATTCATTTTCCAAAGCAGCATCCAATACCACTTTGTACAGACAGTGCAAGGCCACTTTAACATTATCAGCATAAACATAAAATTCCCAGCTAATTTTTTGTTCATTTCAAAAATAAGAACTCCTTCCAAGATCATACGTTTTTGTTTAAAACTGCGACAAAGTTTTAACTTTGAATCACTGAAACACAGATCAATGTTAACTCATAAATCTGGCCTTCATCCAACACCTACTGAAGTCAATAAAATTGCCCCCTTGACTTACCCATGTGCTGGATCATGTCCTTTGTGACAATTATAACGCACTCACCAAATGCTACATCCCCAGACCTGGTGTGTTTAAAATTGAGCATTAAAAGTTTTCATTAAACTTTTCCATCATCTGAAAGCCCAAATACTGCCTGTCACTAAGCCGCGTTCCCAGAGCATCTCTCAGGAGCACTGAATGCTTCTGATGAGTCTCCGAGCGCTTGGCACGCTTGCTGGTGCAGCAAGGTCTGTGCCTGTCTTTGGCAGCCAGTTAGCACCTCTCAGCCTCACCTGCTCTAACACATCCATGCTAGCTTAGGAGTATTTTGCTAACGCAAGGAAATTAATTCCATCCAAAAAATCTCAAGCTATTACAAACTTCCCTAATATATGCCCTAAAGCCAATTTGAAGCTTAAAAGCAACGTTGTACAGGCTTTTATGCATGAAGACGCTTTAATCTGGGGAAGGATATGGATTCTCAGCCATTTTTCACTACACTGAAGGCTGGATACTAGGAAGATAAAATCCTTTTGATTTTGGGGTACTAGTAACAGAAGAGATTCCAGTCCATTCAATTCCCTTCTCCAGCTGCTGCAAGTCATGGGCACACTGGCATTTAACCAACGTCAGCATTTAGAAAAAAAATTTCAAAATTGAGTTACAGAGGATGAAGAGAGTGAACAGAATCTTTTATGCATGTCTTTGCATTCGGGGAAAATATTTTGAGATAAAAATTAAATGATTTATAAATACATAAAGTATTTTTAAATCACCTTCTCATGGCAGTGTGATTTCTCAGAAGCTTTTGTGATCAGGTGAAAGAGATTAATGCATCCTTCCTGTCATCTCACCCCCAACCATGTCTGTGAAGACTTCACTTACTTAACATTAAGCACTTTAAGCATTTACTTAACTGTAAGCATGCATCTATTCCAAATGGGAAAAAATAAAAGACTATCACTTGCGTAAAGATCCAGCATGGATCTTTGCAAGATAAAAAATACAGTCTTCTGAAGGCTGGAACTTCTGTTAAGATTCAGTAGCATTTTTCAAATGGAGTAAAACAACTTTCAGAGAGGCAGTTTTCACCTCATCTCAGTTCACTTAGCACACGTGCAAAGGAAATTTGTTTATATCCCAAGAGATTCGCAACACATGAGATAATTATTCACTGACAGGACTGTAATTCAAACCTCACAGATGAAGGGGGGTACCAACCGCAGATGTTTTCAGTAGGAACTATATGGCAAAACCTGTCAACAGTCAATATTATTCTTTAATTTTACTGTTTCAATAATGCCTGGAAGCTGATAAATATTCGGGAATTACCATGACAGGTCTGTGGCTACAGTTCCCAGAGTCCCTCTGATGAGACTCTGGCCTGGAAAATCTTCATGGCAGTGGAGCACCCAACTCCTTATTCCTCTGCCTATGTTCTTCTGGTTGAGCCAAATGCCTCTGATGTGATAAAAATATCTGTGGCATTCCTGTCTCCACAGGAGTCCCATCAGGAATGCAGACCATCTTTTTGTTTCTCATCATCCCAGTTGCTCCTGTGAGATTCGAGCCAGCAGTTGGAGGAGCTCTGATTTGTAACACCTATTCCACAGCACCAGGAAGGCTATTGGACTTCTGCCAGATCGACAAATATTTTTGTTGTTGTAGATAAAAATGGGACAACTTCTACTCTTCACAAGCCTGGTTGCCAAGTCCAGGAAATGATGGTGGCATGGAGTGAGGAGTTACAGTGATGACTTTAATCCCTTGCATTAGTATCACAGGGAAAAAAAAGGTCAGAATTACAACTCAAGTAATAAATGCTTAGCAGTTATTTGACAGTAACCTACTAATGAAAAACTGCCATCTGAGTTTTAACATTTGCTGAGGTTTTGAGCAGTCGCTGACTTAAAGGCATATGGAAAGGACTGGAGCACTGAGCACAGAGGCACAGTCAGAGCATGAAGTAGCAAAGCAGGGGCCCCACAGCCCCTCCTGCAGCCGGCAGGGAGTCTCCAGCCTGCCTTGGGAGTGCAGAGGAGGAAGGCGTATAGCTGCCCATCAGGAATTGCTAATAAGGGAGGATATCAACCCTTCCTTCTCCCAGTAAATACAGATTTGAGTCCACAATTAATACATATCATAAATCAGATTATACATGAAAGTATAATCATGAGGGTTATTTAACATCTTGTAGTGGAATATAGTTAATGCTGATGATTAAAAAAAAAAAAAGATAATGTATATGAGAAGGTTCCTTACACAAATGTCAGAATGATGGGAGATAATATTCATATTGCTTTAATTTGTAAATGCCAAATCTAAATTTGCAAATTGGCTAATTTGTAAAAACTGTAAAATGGCAGCAGCTGTATAGATCAGATAATAACAAGAAGGTAGATAATGTCATAAAATATATACCTGCTCAAAATCAGTTACACATATAAGAATTTACATTTAACTTAGATTCAGTTGCTATTCTCTACTCAGAAACAGATAGATTTAAACTGCCTTTTCCACACAAGCCACCTAGAAATACAAGCTGTTATTGTGTTAGAAAAAATAATAATCATTTCTTGTAAATATCCTGTAAACATTTTAACTGCCCATTCATGAAAAACAAGAACTTCAACTATTTTCACATTAAATCAAATGCTTGAAAATTCCATCCATACAGCACAAACCTGAAAGCCACTGTTGACTTTTATCATTGCTCTCCCTCAAAACAAAGCACCTTTAAGGAAAAGAGAATGAAAGTGGTAACTTCCATCCTTTGCCATAATCAAGGGCACTAAATGAATGGCTTTGCAGGGGCTCCAAGACTGGTAAAATTGGCCTTACCGACTTTTTTTTTATTCCCTATATCTCTTTATTTTTCTCTTCAAATATGAACAAACTAAAAAAATCCTACATGGAGGAAAATGATGAAATCCACCCAGAGAGAGTCATGGAGAGCAGCTTAGAGTTAAATAATGGAACAGCTTTGTGGTTACCATTCACACAGCTCTCCGAGCCGGGGCTATCAGGCAATGAAGTAGAATAATGAAGCTACTCCTTCAGATAAGAGATCGGCTTTATAAATATGATCTTTTGTACAGCAGCTGTAGGAGAACTGTACACTTGAAAATAAGCTTGTCATATCTCTGAGAGTAGGTGAAGTGGTTCAGGTTTGTGTATGCTTATGAGTTCCTGGGAACATTAGCAGCTTTATAGAAATAAAAACAGAACAAAGAAATTCCTTAGGAGAAAAAGCTTTCCAGTATATACAAGCCAGTGACTGAATGCATACATACATGGTCAGCAGCTAGCTGTATGCATACAACTTGGAGAACAGGGCTCGCAGCCTTCATTTCCAAAAGCACAGGGCATCTGTTCTCTTACGTGGTAGAAACATTCCATCTATAACAGCAGCATAGGGGTATATCCTCTTTCTAAGCTAGCACGAGGCTAACAGGGCAATACCTAATGAAATACATAAATAGATCTGACATGCTGCCCACGAGGGACCACGGGGCAGTAGCAAACACACAATTGAATGTTCAAATACTTTGTGTATATGTAGTATGCAGACATTTGCCAACTGGTAATACTAGAATGAGATTTGCACTAATACTGAGCAATATACTTCTATTTCCAATTATGCCACATAAACAAATTCCTAAAAAAGAGTGAGAACTAGTGCTTGAAGTTTTTGATGTGAATTAATACCAAATTCTTTAAAGACTTCTTACACAAATGGAACCTCACACTTGTTGGTTTTCGTTTCTGTGTTTGTTGTTGTTTATTATTCTTTTTCAGGGGAAAAGAATACTTGTTTTCTGTTCTGGTTGGCTATCTTTTCTATTTTGACTACATTCCTCCAGCTTCTGGTAGATGCTTTTTGTTCTTCTCACCAGATTACTCCAGTTCTTTAATTGTTATTAACCACTTAAACTACTGAAACAAGATTTTACATGATTATTATTGTTTCTTTCCTTCTGTGATTCCTATCCACTGCCAGTGGCATAAGCTGATCGCAGTTTTTAAGTTCACAGATTTAATATTCAATTGCAGGACAACAGGTTTTGCTTTGTCTGCCACTAACTCTGAAATTCATTTCAGTGCTGCAGGTGGCAAAAGCCACGTGAATAGCAAAGCCACAAGCAGAGGTGGCAGAGACTTGGAGGAGTATCAGCAGAAGCTCATGATATGGGTTGGAGGCCCTAGAAAATGAAAAGGCTTCTAAGAAACTAGAGATATGATAACCAATTTTGCAGAGACAAAAAGGAGGATGTTACAGATCAAGTACAAAAGTCACGAAGCTTCCAGAGACAGAAAAACAACCAACAACAATAAAAATACGCTAAACTGGGGAGAATAGATATGGTCCGCTGCCTGGACACTGGACAGGTTTAAGGAGACATCACTCGTGCTTTTTACTTCACTACGGACTTGATTTTAGAAAACAACAGGCTTTTGTTACGTGTGCTCATCTCCTCTTGTTCATTTCACCTGCTTGGATAATACATTCTCCATGGCAAAGATTGCCTTTTCCTGAGTATTTCTGCAGAACCCAGTGCGGTGAGATTTCAATGCCTTGACAGAGACTGTGAAGTGTAATATAAATAATAGAAAATAATAATGTGAACTATGCAAAAGTTGCTTTTCCCATCATCTTTTTTGTTGTAATCTGAGTTCTGAAATATTTTGTGACCAAGTATATTTTAGAACATAATGCAATAAATAAGGTCTGCTCCACTGCATTAAAAAATTAATTTTATCACAAAACAAACACAGAGCATGTTTTATACATTTAAGGAACAATTTCAAAGGCACCCAGCTCCCTTTGACTTTCAGTGGAAGACTAGTGTGCATCTCCTGTGTCTCTAAAAATGGTCTGCATCTACTTTTGAAGAAAGACACAGAGAAACCACGGCTGAAGAAAACAACTGTAAAAATACCTCTACAATACTGCTGCTTTTTTGTTATGTTTGTGCTTCAACATTCTTTCCAATATTTTTACCATGTACTTCATAACATTTTAAATAAATTGATACAAAGCAACAAAACCTCAGAAGTAACTACAGTCACTGAATAATTATGAGATCAATACACCATTCTCCAATTCAGAGAAAATATTCAAACAACCTCGCAGAATGGAGCTACACTAGCAAGAGCAAGTTTGGTGCCAGGGGGAAAAAAGGAAAATAAATAAATAAAGGGGGGGGGGAAAAAGCCCACATGCCAAATCTTTGTAAATCCCTTGTGTGTGCTTCCTCTCTCTGGCTCTAAGGGAGTGTTAACCAGGAGAATCAGAGGAAGGAAGGAAGGAACAGAATTACGCAGTGGGACCTACAGCCCCTGTCTTCTTCCATCTTATTTTCTCTTGGAAAGTTTCATTGTACTGGGTACATCCAAACAGACACCCTTCTTTTCTCCTCATCATCTCTTTCCTCTTTCCTTACATTCTGGACTTTGTCTCTTCTCCTCCAAAATACTTACTTTTTTTTCATCCTCCTTATCTTGTCTAGCTTTCTTTCTTTCACCAGTCCTCTTAAGACACTTAACTCATTATTTCTTTCCTTCCTCTGGTCTGCTCTTTGCACTTCTCCTTTTCCCTTTCTGTATGAGATGAAGCAGCTGTACTGCTGCTGTTTGGTGAGGCTGCCTCTTTTTCTCCTATGCAAAGCAGCACTCAGGGCAAAAAGTCGGGTGGAGGCAAGGAAAAAATGTGCAGATACAAGGACAGCTGCAAAGAGTGAAACTCGTATTTGGATGCTAGAGGGAAACAAGAGAAGGTAGAGTTGGCAGGTGGAGTTCAGGCCAAGCCAAATGGATTTAGAGAAAATATGAAGAAAAAAAAGTTAAGAGCAAATAGGCTATCTCAATGCATCCTCTTGCTCATTTTTATAAAAGGGGATAAAGCAAGAAAAAAGAAAAGAAAAACTAGTCTCATTCAAGGAAAGAATGAGTTATAATAATAAATAAATAAAATCACAAAAACAAACAAACTAACTAGAAAAAAAAATAAAAAAAACCACAAAAACAAACTAACTAACAAAAAAAAAAAAAAAACACACAAAGGAAAACCACCTTAACAACCATAAAGATAACAAAAAGAATAGCCAGGAAAAAAAAGACTACAGAAAATACTAGAAGTGGAGGAAAAAAGACATTATTAAGCAACTGAGTAACCAGGAAGATAAAACTGAGTAAATAAAAACAATATAAAGAGTAATAATTAAAAAAACTGTTAAGAGGTGGAAATAATATTTTCTTGACTTTATCTCCTAAATATATTTTTCATCTTGAAAGTCAGAGAAAGGAAGGAGTGGGATAAGAAATGGGAAAGAGATGAGCAGCCTTCTCCCAGCTGAGCAGACCACCCGGCCTCATTGCAGTCTTTTTCTCTGTTAATGACCCATCTGGTCACTACAAAGGCAAGGGTGGAGGGGCACTCATGGGTTGGGAAGATAAGACTGTGAACGTAGCAATAAAGACTTTTTAATTTTGAAATATAGCTGTCGTAAATGTTCCTGTTTAGTAGATCCTTAGGCATCGCTGCCACACGCATCTAATTATCACATCTTTCGTTGACAGAAATACTTTTCAGAAACAACTGGAAAACAAAATTTGTTTTTGCATCAAGCAGCTTTTTCTAGCCCTGAAACTTGACACATGAATTTGTTTTAAAGGTTAACCATATTTTAATTAATACTTGGTATTAAATCTGAAAGGAAAGGGGAAGGAACAGTCTGTCTCCAGTTTTCAGTGGAAATGGTGGCATAACACCAGAAAGCAACCCGTATCCAAAATAGAATGCATTCTAATAGGAAGAAGTTGGTAGAAAGCTGTTTTCTTACTCTGAGAGATCTTTCAAGGTGTTATTTTTCCCAAATTAAGACTGTTTCTTATTCCCACATTAGAGTAATAAAGATAAAATGCACTTTTTCATTTAAAAAAAGATTTATGTTTGAAAAATCTCTTTTTTTTAATAATGTGAAATATCTAGCTTGTGGTTTTGCCTTTTTGCTGTAACTGGTTTGTGTTTTTACATGACATACCATTTTTTTACTTAAACTGAAATTTATCTTGACAAAATATTTTCCCTCCCCCAAAAATAAGACACTACAACTTTGTGAAAAATCTGTTTGATCTCAGCAAAATGCTGCTTCCTGTATGATGTTAAACACAATGTTTTGACCAAGAATATTCTCTCTTCATTGCTACTTCATCTCAAGTGTGCGAGCCCACAGTTATTTACTAGAGAGCAGAGGAAGGTGCTCTGAGAGAAGGGGTGTCACACACTCCAATACACAAGAGCTCATCCTGTCAACAAGCCAGCTTTACTCATCTGCTAAGGAGCATGCTTGCAGATCATCCACTGCGCTTAGGTGCCCATGAAACACCCATATTCTCTATATTCCATTAAAATATTCTTGTGCCCTTGAAGGCTGCAGTGATGCAATCCTGACATTAACTTAATCTATGTCTACCTTACACACAGAAGCAGTTCAGTATATTTTAACTCTACATGACACAGTTTTAACAAATTCATAATCCATCATTCATTTTGTGCTGTGGAGTTTCTGTATTCTCTAGACTGTCTTTTAAATTCAATTCCCCCATCCTTATTGCATTCCATTCGTTCAGTTTATATTTACTATATGTGAGAAATATTCAAACAAGGGAAAAATAAAGACACTTTAAGCAATGATTTCTATTCTTTACATAATGTTCTGAAAGGTTCCACATGACAATGCTGGCAGATGTTGATGCATGCAACGTTTTAGCTAAGCCAATGATTGACAGGTACACCATTATTTCTGCAATCTGGACTGACTGCTACACAGAGTAAATGCTAATCCTTATCCATTCAGTTGTTTCTTCACATTATTCATTTTTTTTCCCTCTAGTGTAGGAATGACTTGTTTGTTGCACTCCTAATCCTATGCCTTCGTGCCAATGGACACCAGGCTGCAAAGAACACACCTGGACAACGATTCTCTGATGGGAATGCAGAAATGATAGCCATTGTAGCAAATGCCCTCTAGTAAAAGCCATGATATGTGACTCGTGGGGAGCCAAAGAAGAATTCTCCTAGCTTCAATTAATTGACCTATACCTAGAGATTTTGTGTGCTTATGTAGGTATCTCGTTTTATCAAGACTGCTTTGCATGCAGAAAAGATGCCTCACAATATAAACCTATACTCTAGCCTGCTTTAAATTAGGTCCTCCACGATATGTGTGCTCAGGAGATGGAAGACTTTTTCTGGGTTTAATTGGATGCTAGCTTCCGAGTGTTCCAAGGAGTGAATTGTGGAGGCTTTGATGCCATGGCACATAATGTTGAATTAGCAGAAAGAAGACGGCATATTCTGAGTAAGCTATCTAAGAAATGCATTTGCAGCAGGAAAATTACCTTGGGACAACCAAAAGCAAATCTGGAAGGGGTTTTGATTTAAGAATATTTTTCATCTTGAGTTCTGCCCTGAACAAGTTGGTTTCGTGTAGCACAACAGAGAGAAAGCTCACTTTAACAAGTTGTATAAGACTAACCAATTTATTGCAGGAAAAACACAGTAAAAGCTGTGACAAGAAATTCTTACACTAAATATTACCAGAACTTTTGTATGGAAGTGAGACATACGCACTATAATCATAGTCTGCTATCAAACAAACAACGGAAGTGGTGTGTAGGTGACAAACGTATACTGTTCTTTCTTTCTAAATTTTTATATGCCAATGAAAAGGGTGAGCTAGGACCTGGGCAGCTTGCACCTTCTACTGTTTTGCTTTAGAGAGTTTGGGTTTCTTGTATTTAGTTTTACAGATAAGAAATTAGGTAACAAATTCAGAAAACTAGAAGCATAACTATGAAGACACTACAAAACCACAGCATTTCTTATAGTATTATGGTCCAATAATCATAACTGTATTTCCTGTAAGGAAAACCTGTCCTTTTTAGTCTACCATGTGGTGAGTCCAAATTTAATTGCTTTAATGAATATCTTATATTTTCACTATACTTTATAACAATTACATGTCCTACAGAACATCATTATAGAATAATAGCCAAAAGGCAACCACACTGAACCTTGGTGGGACCTCAGCTGTTGAAAAGGAAAAAGAGACCATTTCAACTTCTCTCAGACTTGATTTAGGCACACAATGTCTGTAAGGCTAAGAGATATTGCAAAACAAAATCAATGGTAGATTGCCAAATAGTATTTGAAGTGGAGGCAGATGCATCCATACCCTGTTAATCTAACTATTACAGCTTCAAAGATAATTTGCTCACTAAGCCATAAGAAAAATATCAGTACGTTCACCTAAATAAAAATATTTCTGGTAAAAATGCTGGTGAGGTATTCTCTGACACTTCCTCACAAATTCTGATTTTGATACTAGATGGAGGAGCATGCTACTTGCATTCAGATGAAGTAAGGTTTGATGTGCAGAGTAGCACAGCAGTTCATAAGTTACCAAATGAAATAAACTGCAGCACTTCTTTTAATGCATTTTGAAGCAACTCTTGAAAACAAAATATTTGACTAAAGCATTTGGCTGCATCTGGAAATAGTTAATTTAATGCAAGCTGAACAGCTTTGTAAGAGTTAATCGTAGGTTCTAAGTATATGTTTCTTCCAGAGCACAGATTTGGTAAACTGTAAATTCAGCTTGCAGATAAAATTTTGAGAATAATTCAGAAAAAAAAAAAAAAAGAATCACAGTGTGGTGTGTACAACCACCATGTAAGCTCCACATAAACAGATTGTCCTCAAAACGAGATGATCTAGGCAGCAGTCCAGAACATAACTGCAGTGCTGTGAACCTGATGAAGTGGCCCTAAGGAGAGAGACCCTCTGACTGGTTGATAAATCTGTAACAATCCTTTGAGAAACTTTGATTAGGTGGGGTAAGAAGACAGAGCAGCCATCTGGCAACTTGAGATGACCACAAAGCAGCTTCTAATAATGCTGAACAGCAGCATGCTTTTTAAAAAAAAAATATATATATATATAAAGAGGCTTTATAATCAAAACCTGTATTGTACATACCTGCCAGGTGCCATGGGGTTTGCTAGTTGGCATTACTAGAGTAGGTATCACCAATGTGACAGCTGGATAAGAAACTGAGATAACATTCAGAGCAGCCTAAACTGTTTTGGCTTGCCCCTAAAGCCTGTGCAATTGTTACTGTTCTTGTTTCTTTCAGCTTTAAAAAAAAATTGGTAGTAAGATAAACAGTGATTAAATACTTATATCCCCCTCACTCCCCCTATAGAAGAGACCTGAATTGACTACCAGAAGATGAGTATCCTTCAATACATTTTCTAGAACAAATTTTCTGGCAAGGGTCTCCAAAACAGACATTGAAGCAACTCGACATGATCAGCAACCATCTGGAGATGCCGGGGAATGAAGCAATAGGCGATTGCTACGAAGAGCCATCACAGTTATGCTCAACTTGGTGGCATCATGCCCCAAGCAAAGGAATGTCTACATATCTCTGGAATCCTATAATGAGATCTATCCCATCACTATTCTCTATAGCTTTGAAATAAATTAAGTTTCTTTTGAAAACCTTTAGACTCTTTTTTTTTTTTTTTTTAAATAAATGGAGAGATTCATCTGCTATGGAATATAGTCCCTTGGGCTTCTAAGTGAGTCAGAACATGTTAAATATTTCAGAGACCAAATCTCTCCAAGAGGAAGAAACAGATATCTCTCTATTATGCTTCTGAATTTCCCAGGTTCAATGCTGTGAAATGGACTTTCCTAGAAACCAGAAACCACTGTAAACTATGATACCCTCTTTCACTTGCCTATTTCTTCATGCCTGTTTTTAATACAGAAATATCACTATGTGTGCAGCTATCAATTAGCTGTATTTGATACTACTGCTCTTAGTAGTTGTGATTTAGCTAACGATAGACTGCAGGAAGGGTGTCTCTCAATCCTTACTGTTCTTGCCATCTTCATTGGACAGAGATTACAACAGAATCACAGAATTGTAGGGTTGGAGGGTACCCTCTGGAGGTCCACCTAGTCCAACCTCCCTGCTAAAGCAGGTTCCCCACGGTAGGTTACACAGAAAAGCATCCAGGCAGGTTTTGAATATCTCCGGAGGAGACTCTACAAGATGTCTGGGCAGCCTGTTCCAGTGCTGACAAGTGTTGACAGAATTCCCCCTCAGTCTTCTCTTCTCCAGACTGAACAGTCTCAGGTCTCTCATCCTTTCCTCAGCAGAGAGATGCTCCAGGCCCCTCATCATCTTTGTAGCCCTCTGCTGAACTTTCTCTAGCAGTTCCCTGCCTCTCTTGAACTGAGGAGCCCAGAACTGCACACAGTGCTCCAGATGTGCCCTCACCAGGGCAGAGCAGAGGGGGAGGATCACCTCCCTCGTCCTGCTGGCCTCACTTTTTAATGCACCCCAGGATCCCATTGGCCTTCTTGGCCACCAGGGCACAGTGCTGGCTCATGGTCCGCCTGTTGTCCACCAGAACACCCAGGTCCTTCTCTGCAGAGCTCTTTTCTAGCAGATCACTCCCTAACCTGTACTGATGCATGCAGTTATTCCTCCCCAGGTGTAGGACTCTACACTTGCCCTTGCTGAACCTCATAAGGTTCCTCTCCACCCAGCTCTCCAGCCTGTCCAGGTCTTGCTGAATGGCAGCACAGCTTCTGGTGTGTTCCCTACTCTTAATTACAAGGATGTAACAGGAGACATTGTGAAAAGTCTTGCTGAAATCAAGTAGACAATCTGCAGACAAAGTAGAGAGCCATATTTTATTTTTTTGCACTGTCAGCAAAGCAAGGAACCAGAGGTAACATGCTTAAACCTTTTCAGAAACATAAGATATGCTGTCCAATTGCCAGGCAAATGAGAGTGGCCAAGGTCTGCTGTAGACTTTCCCCATAAGGTGATGATACATTCCAGGGCTTCTGAAAAACGTATGAAGCTTCAGAGCTTCACTCCTATGGGAAACATTATCAGGGCCCCAGAGCCACCCTGCTAGGAGGAGGAGGATGACATTCACTGCTAAGGATGGTGATGGTTTCACCTGGGATGCTTTGTGATACCCGTTAAACACTTCTTAGCACTCCTGCATGACCTGCATGACTTGACAGCAGTCACTAACATAACCCCACTGCATATCCTATGTTACTCATCCCTAGATTTTGAGTCCAGGGAAGGAAATCAGATTTAAAATAAAATTTAAAGTATGATGTGGAAAAAATAGAGTCCCCAGCACCAGCCTTATGGTGCATACCAACAGACCCTTTAATTCCTCACAGCTCTTAACCTCTTGGTACCCTACTTTGAACTTCTATAAAACTGGGATGCTGACCTGCTTCGTGGGTGGGTGATTATAACACTGAATTAATATTTGTAAATTACTGTGATACATGTGAATGAAAAATGTAGAACTGTAAAGAATGATGATTATGATGAACCTTCAATTCTTTTTTAAGTTGGTCCATCTGTCATTATAAACCATCTTGAAGCAGGCTATTATTCAAAAAACTTGAAGTTTGTTGTGCAATTCTAGTTATTGAGACAGTCCACTGCTTTATCTTAGCAAACAGCTAAAGGAAAAAAGTTCACTTGTATTTTACAATCGTTTTCTATTTATGTGGCTTTTATACCATGGTAAATGGTGCAGCTGTTCTGTAAGATACCCCTGTATTGTTATATAGAAGAACTTCAGATTTAACCTGACCTACTCAGAATGGATATCCACACTACAGTATGTTATGAGACCTTTGTGATACTTCTTTGATAATTTTTTGCAGACCTCCATTAGAAACATGGAAAAGCTACTTCAAGAGTGCACACTTACAGCTTACTGTTTACCTATACACTCATAAGATCAAAACCCCTGGTCTTACTGTTTTTGTTAACAAGGAGCACTAAAAGTCTTCCCACATACTGAGTTTTGGTTTCCATTTTACAATCTGAGATGACAGACGGCACAAAAATGATGAGAAAACTGTGGGGAGGCTTCCAGAAGATTGATTCTCTCATCAGCTGATTCTTTTCTAGTTAGTCTTTTATTGACTACAAAGGTATAGCCAATGCAGAAAAGGAAAACCAGACTGCCCTGTTTAATCCTGAGGGCATTGGCAAAAGGTGATCACTTTTTGAGAAAACAGAGGCCTACAAGGAAATCAGCACACTGTATGAGCCGTTAAGCTGATTTAAACACACAGGGGATGCCTGGGGTTGAGCTCAAGATCTCTGAGGTGTGAGATGAGAATGAAACCATTGCACAGACTAATATTACTGAGCTTTAGTAGCAGGTGGTATAGTTGATCAGTCAGGAACCTGTCATTTGGAGAATAGGCCAATATATCTGAGAGACATGAAAAATCCTTCGTCTTTCCCCCCTCTTCCTCACCAAGAATAAAAATATTGCCATTGTGAACTTTAGCAATTATCAGCCAAAACTTTGCACAGTTTACGCAGTTATATGTCATAGGGCAGAACCAAAATACAGTTACAGAGCACACAGGAACAGATTGTAGAAGAAATTTTAAGTGATATCATAAGCATTTGTACCTGTAATTGCAATAAGTCTGCAATTCTGACACATCAGATTCAGCAGGAACCATGATCAGATGACAGAAACAAAGAAATTCACATAGGAATATATGTTGTCCCAAGCACAATGATATTTACTATACATTAAAATCTGTAGTTTATAGTCTGGAACACATACCACAGCTGCTATACTACATGCACGCCTGGAAGCTGTTCATAACAACTTTTGGAGTTTGATTGTGGTTCCTGTTCAGCAACAATCCAGCAAGCAACAGCTTCCATTGCATGATGATGGAAGTTAACCCTTACATGTTTCTGGCTCAACAGATTTTGCCTCTCATGGAATTTTCACTGTGTTTTCTGCATATATTGCATATTCAAAACTCCATTTTCCTGCCCCTTCTTCCATATTTTAGTGTAACTCTCATCCAAGTTTCCAAATAAACACCTGCTAAATGGTGAGCCATACAAAAGTGTCAACCTTAAGCAAGGCAGACAGCAAAATCTTTAATGTTTCAAAGGCCAAATTTCAGCTGTCAAACATCTGTAGATGTATGTCCGATAAATGAAAAACTTCCTCATGGATTTCTTAATTTTAAAAGTTCATAAGACAAATGTTGACTTTTGCATGCAAGTATAGGACATTTAACAACATGCACACAGCCCTAAGTTTGTTTGGGCACTAATGGTGATACCTTACAGTAACATGATTAATGTACCTTAACAATGACTGCCTGATGTTGAAATGCAACTTGTAGGAAGCTCGTATTGCAAAGTCCAGAGTCTATGGATATTAAGATAACTTGCATAATTTGTGACTAATTAATCTTAACATTCAAAAGTGGAACAGCAGAAATCTAACAGATAAAATTAAATAAAATCCAAGGTTAAATATGTCAAGTACTTTTTTTTTTTTTTTTTTACCTGGGAATATGTAATTCTTTCAGACTCAGACAAAACAAATGTGGACACTAAACAAATCTGGTACACCAGGTAGAAATGCGTAATAATTTTAGTCTTTTTTTTAACTCAGTGAGTTTTTGTGGCTGAGGAACTGCATGGAAGACAGATCAACCTGTAAGAGAAAGCTGCCCTATAGATTGCATTTAAAATCAATGCACATATATGACAGTGTCTTCCAAAAGCATCACAAACTTTGAAGAAGGTGGCATAGTTTTTCTGGATGATAGTATGGAATATAATATTAATAATAGCTCTACATAACAGAGGTCACCATACAGCAGCTACTCACAGTCCTTGCCATATTTCTGGGCCCTGCTACAGACAAACAGAATTGACTGGATGGCAACTTCTCAGATAAGCTTTTTCATAAGGAAATTTCATATATGGTCAGATTTCCATCACTGCACTCAAATATGTTTTGCTTAACTTCACAATCAGATGTGAAGACAGCCATTTACCATAACTTTAATTAACTTACTAGTTGCTCTCATTTTTTCAACTAAAAATACACACTATTTTGAACTGTATTTTTAATGCAAGCTTGACATATATTAGCTTACAGACTTCACACAAAGAACCACAGCTTTGGTCTTTTTTGTAAGCAAAGTGCTTAACACGTTGAGAGGCTGGGAGGAATAAGTCTATTTTAAATTACTATTTGCAGAAAATAAACAGCATTAACCTTAATTCTACAACGTCTTTAACTTGGTAGGAATTACCTTTACTCTTCTGCAAGTAGAATAAAGATCAAAAACCAATTGAGACAGAACTAATAGCAAGAACACGTGCTGAGCTATCTCCAAAGTTGCTGACTTTTCAGGTCCTGAAGTCTCTTTAGATGGTATATATGGTATCTCTGATTACTGAATCAAGAAAACTACTCCAGAAGTTTGAGTCGACAGTGGGAAGGATCAGCTGACCTTTGTATAGTTTTTCAGCTTTTTGCTTCAAAATTAGCACAAATGCCCATATGTTTGGGCATTGTACACAATGCAATAACTAGCTTTGAGCCAATATAGCTTTTTAGACATGGATGGGGAACAATACTAGAAACACAGACTATTTGAAATATAAGGCATATAAAACTTGATTGCTTTCTAGCTATTACCTTCCTTTGAAGAGACAGTTATTGTTTACACCATCTAGGTGAAACAGTACCTGAAACTTTCCAAAAGGAGAAAGAAAGGTCTCATGAGATCCACAAAGATGACAGCTAAACTGTAGAAGTGTACCAGGTAAGTATAACCAAGTACACCTACCCAAAATACACTGGCGATCCTAAATCTCTTTGACATCTTCATATGGACATGAAATAACCTGGTTTTGAGAGGAAAACTATGAGACGACAACCAATGCACGAACTGTATAAACTCACATTTCATAAAAAGAAAATTGTCCCTCAGCATTAGACCAAGATAAAACCTACCTTCTTACTTTAAGGTTTTCCTTAACCTCCAACCATTGTCTTCTTACTCCTACTTTACAAAGATTAATTTACAGTAACACTGTGTTTGCATTTTCTGCCATTAGGGACAATACATAACTCGTACCAGGCAAACCTGTATCCACACAAACTCAGTTTATTAGAGTGAAGTTGTAGGGTTGCTTCCGTTTTCACTGCAGACTTCTGGGTTTCCCATTCAACCCATCCCCTGACGCATAATGCCCTTTCTTAAAAGATTAAGAAAAACCCTTCCTGATCGTTGCTCAGTCCTGAGAACAGAGGTGTCAGAACAAAATTCTCCGCCTCCTGCCTTGATCTCAGTGTATGTTTTATCCTACCCCTTCATGACAATGACACCAACATTAAAAGAGAACAAAAAAAGAGCAGCAGCAGCAAGCACGTTGAAGATCTTAATGATATCAAGATTGTTAAAAGAGACAAAACAGACCACCTTTTTTCCCCAGGAAATATGACAATTATTTTAGCAGGCTCAAAATGTTGACTTTGTTTTACAGCATTAAAGGTGATGACAAAATACACATCTTTACCAACGACAACAGTACACAGACACATATATATAAGATACTTAAATTTTTGCAACACCATATTTACTCCTAAACAAGTAAATTCCACGGTAACTTTGGTTCTCCGACCAACAAAAACTCTTGTGGAACAGGTGAATGCCGTATTTTTTTCTTGTTTTCAAAAGAGGGTGGTATTTCAATTTTTAGGCCCAGAAAAATCCGTATTTTTTTTTATTATTACTATTAATCCTTCAAGATACCCCACGCTTTGGCCAGTCACTGATAACCCCTCCTTGCCACACTGTGAGTTGCTCAGGCTGCGGAAGTGCACAGAGCAACCCACCAATGGCATTAGTGAACAGTGAGGAGGTCAGAGCCACATGGCATAGTGGTGTCCCTCCTCAAATAATGCACAGCACCAAGGGGGAAAATTAACCCTTTGCTCATGCTACCTAATGATATTTCTTATTACTCAAGTAAAATAGAGCAGAATGTCCTGCTAAGCCAGAGCAAGTAAAGTAGGATACAATTCTCAGGAAAAGGAGGTTATAATTAAGGGTATCGCTTGCCCCCTCATTCCTCCTTTTGTGTCAAAAAAAAAAAAAAAAAAGTTGCTAGTGAGGAGGACATGGAAGTGTCTTTTGTTATCCAAAGAAACGAACTATAGTTTTCATCCCACTAGGGGTTTCCACAATAAATGGAGCTGTTCTTTCTTTCAGCCTTATTTTAACAGTTCTCAGACTGACAAGCTGCTGTAAGCATCAAGTTATCTTCTGTTGGAACTGCACCAAGGAAAAGAGTCCTGTCTTTATCCCTCAAGACAAAAAGAATTAATTTTAACATAGAAGGAAAAAAGATACAAGTAAAGAAAACATCAAATACTGATTTTCAATACTGGCATAGCAAGAGCTTAGAAAATTGCAGTGCTTAGTGTATTTTTATATTCACACATGCATATAGATATACATAAATAAATTGTATATCATATATGCATGTGTTTGTGTATGTTTATAGGTTCAAATAAAATGATTGCTGTGCTTTTGTGCTTAAGTTCCAGGCATCTAATATTAGTTTCTTAAGTTAATGAGCCTGCACCTTATCTTACTGCCCATATTGTATATGTTTTGCAAGCTGCCAGCCGTGCATCAGAGCTGCCTCATGATGTTCATGTTTGCTTATAGGCCAAAAAGGAAGGGAAAAAAAAAAAGAATAAGTATTTCTTAAGAATCCTGACATTTACGAAGAAAGGAATGAAATGCCCCATATTTTCTAGTATCTTTGCTACTTATTCTATTTTCATCTTCCTTACATATATATACACACACATATACATAAAAAACAGAAAAACTGCCAGATTTATCTATGTTCCAATCACAGAAAATAAAAATATATCCTCAACTCCCAGATTCACAAGCCTGATGCAAAGATATCTGCTCCATGGTCTAAGCCAAACTGATTGAGGCTGGGCTGCTGGCCGTGGGCACCCCGTGAGGAGGTGATTCCCTGTGAGAGCAATCCCAGCTGCATGGAGAAGCCAGTCCAGGACAGTGGGAATCAGGAAAGGAAAAAAGAAGAGACATAAAACACCCCCCAGAGAAATGTCCTTTGTCAGTTCTCCTTAAGCTTGACTCTTTCATACCTTCCTTGTCTGCCAAGAACAGCACAAAAATGTGTGTATTTTCAGAGACAGCAGTATCAGTAAGAAAGCACAAAAGCAGCTATTTGCATAGCCTTAAGATGACACCACCCATGTTACCATTAACAGGATTTATAGACTCTGAGGCTTCCCCACCCAGCTAAATTGAAACTTTTCATTCATTTCATATTTGAGTCAACAGGAGCGCTCCTTTTCCACCCAGATTTCTATTGGAGAAAGAAAACTCAAGAATCACTTCCACTTCTCAACATTTGACTTGCCTGAGGAGTAACATATTTCATTTTTGATAGAAAAATATCACAAGTGTTCCATTATTACACATTTTCATGGTACAGGATGAGAAAGTGTTTTTCTACATACAGCTTATACTTTTTATTATGAGATTTATAAGTGAATTTTTTATTCAACGTAAAGACATATTTAAAAGAAATCACCAGAGCACTTGTAGAGGATATTTATTACAGTATGGTCAAATGCTCTGGGATACAAAGAGCAATAAGTTTGAGCCATCTTTCAAAAAATTGAGCTAGTTAGTGTTTAAAATAAATAATTAAAATCTCTCCTACAAGCCAGTTACTTATATGGAAAAACGCTACCTCTGTTCCAGCTGCAGAAAAGACTATGTTAGGTGTTCTGCTTTAGTTGTATTGGGGGGAAAAAAAGATTAATTAGGAACAAATACAAGAGGATAATTAGGAAAAGAAAAAATACACTTGCCCTTTGTGCCCTAAAAGTAAGAAATTTTGTTTCTTACTCGTACATCCACCACTGATTTCCAGCAATAAGAAAATGGAAAACTCTGGTCTTTTTTGTTTTCATTACTCTGACCATACTAAGGATCACAAGACCCACCACTGACTCTAGTGTTTGGATTAGGCCGTAAGTGCAGCATTTAGTTTCTCATAGCTTTAGCTATGCAGAATGAGTAAAAGATAATGGGATACACTTGCTTTTGCATTATTAAGTCCCCCTTGGTGCCTGCAATTTCATGAGTAAGCTGATTGTCCTTTATGTATTACAATTCTTAGAGAAAAGCAGAAAATATATATTAATTGTGCTGGAGTGTATTGGATAAGCTTTTCTGAATGAGCATCCACACTCCCTGCTGAGGGATGCAATCTAGACAGATTAGAGAGAGGCAGTAATCAGCATCAGCTGGCCCATTTCCAGAGCTAGGTGACACAGCCAAAACACAATAAAACAAAACTACCAAGTTAACCTCACCACAATTTTAGCAGCATTAGAGAGTCCTCGGCAGAGGTGCACTGACACTAAGCGGAAGTTATTGAATTTTAATTTCTTTCTTTAATCAAATGTATCTAAATTCATCATCCCTGAATAGCAAAACATATCAATAGGCAACTAGAAGATCATGCACAAAAGACAAAAGATCACACTCCTCAGAGCCTGAGAGGCTTTATGCATACTCGTGCCACATTCTTCAATCTTCAAAGGAGGTCATTCATATAAATTCAGTAAAGACAGTAATGTGTGAATCTGATGCTACCCTGACCCCTCTTCCACCTTCGAAAGCAACTCTAAAAGCTTAAACAGTAAAATTCAAGCAAAAAGGCACCTCCACTGCTGCCAAACAGATAGATAGCCTATGCCTGAACTCAATTTACAAAACAGAGACATCACTGTATGTTAGCCACTTTAATAGATTCAAGTTTATTTTCAGAATATACATCTACCTTCAGCAAACTGCAAAGCACAAACAGAATAAAAACGCTGACAGAGACAGCAACCAATAAGGAAAAGAGACAACTGAAAAAATAAATATTTAAAAATCAAAAGAATTATTTTAATAGCAAACTAATTATTTTTTCTTCAAAATTCATCACAGTAGGAACAAGTGTAATGCTAGTAAATCTACTAATTCAGGATTAAAAAAAAAAGACTTGAATCTGTTCATGTATAATATATTGCAGAAACCTATCTGGAGCTCTGATTTAGCCACCATCAGGTGCAATCCCATTATATTGCATGAAACACTGCAAGTATTCATACAAGACTAACCCTACCCAAGAAACACCAAGCAAAACCTATAGTACCATCATTGTCCAGTCTTAAGCATTGCTAAGCAGTAACAAGCTGCCAGAGATCTATGAATCTAGAAATGGCAGTAAACAGGATTACTTTCAGTTTATGAGCTGGTAAGCGTGCTTCGTAGAAAAGTTCAAAGTGACTGCGAGTTAAAACATTGGGTCATCCAGTAGTGCTTGTGCTACATGCCAAGAGGCATGGGGCCATGAGAACTAACAAAATTTGCACACAGAAAAACTTATGACAAATCTCCAGCTGATGTAGCCACTTCCAAAGATGATGAGCAAAAGCTGGAGAAACTGTTCTCAGCCATAATCTTCTCTAGGCTGGAATATGCAATTAAAGTGTTTTCGAGAGGTTACTGAAGCTGTGGAAACAGCAGAAACATCCACTTCTTGGTAATATCAAACATACTATTCCCCTGAAAACATTTTCAAAGTCTCAAGCTGCTCTTTTTCAGCTTTCTTGGAATCAATTTTTCTTCCTTTTTTTAAATTTTTTTGGCCTTAGTTGCAAGTTAAATTTGAGACAGATAATCTTTTCAGATGAAACCTTTCCAGTGCTTGTTTGTGCCACAGAAAAAAATTGTTCAGCATATTCTAATGGGCTTAATTTTGAAAGTAGTCACTTAATATTCTTTATGATCATTTCATGAGTGGAACAATCCCTTGACCTCTTCAGGAATAAAGAGGGAATTTGTAAAGATCATTTCTACTCCCTACTGACTGAAACAAGGGAAGTGCAAAGGGATAGAGTGGTGAGTCATGTTTCCTTCCATTCACTCCATAAATCAAATGCAGAGATGAAAACACACAAAGTATTAAAACTAAACTTGAAAGAGTTATTGATGAAAATATCCAGAAAATGGAGGGGAAGCAGGAAGTGCTCGGCATTATTGTAAATGGATGCTAGCAGTAAGCTTGGTGAGGAATATTTTTTATCTGTAAAATCCGTGCTATGTATAAACTGTACTAAAGCTAGATAGAATAAAAAATGGAAGACTAAAAAGAATGGAAAAGATCTCTATAAGACTTAATTATTTTGATTCCTATTATATCCTGTCTATGAAAAACTCAAAGAAGAATGAAACTGAAATGACTTTATATTCACTTATGTAAGTCGTATTACCAGTTTGGTGTGTCATTATTAAAGATTACTTAATGCACACGTATATTCTGAAGGACAACATTCTGCAGTGGCTGCATATGCTTTAAGGAGGATATTAACCCCTACACAAAGGTCTGATAACAGCTTTTTCTCCTATTTTGGTCTACCAAGTCAGGCATAAATACAGAACAGACTTCATGCTGACTTGCTACACAGATATAAATTTCCCCTATAGAATCTATGTCTATCTAGCACTTGGCTGAACATCATCTCTTTTTCACTTTTCCTACTCCTATAAATTAGAAGAAATTGCTTTAGAAAAAGCTAGGAAGAGGCAAAAATAAAAAAGATATTGGTAAGAGAAAATTCCAGCCTGAATGTGCTAAAATCTTAGAAATCAAGTTCAACTAAATTAGAATGAGCTTGAAGGCAGGAGATGTGAGACAGTTTATTCCATTAAATCCAGGATGACAGGAAAAGAATCATAAGGATAGACAAGATGAGTAGAATCATTTTTCTGTTGGAGTACAGCACAGATGAAATCATTTCTTTACAGCATTTTTTTTTTTTTTTTTTAACATCGTAAGTTTCTTCTTAAACGTACTGGTTTTGCTTGGAAATGAATCTTTTCATCTAGATCAGCCAAGCTCCTCTGAAATAAGTCTTCAATGCATTAATGTATTTGGGGAAAAAGGCTTTTGATGTTCCTCATAAGCAACGCTACAAGATGAGACACAAGATCTGTCTGTGCTAATTCCTCTCACAACTGCTTTGAATTGCCAAGCTGTATTCATTACTTTTGAGATGAGTATCCATGATGCCCCAAGAATCCAGAACATACACATTTTAGCATTTCATTGTGAATGTGTCCTCAGGAAACAAGAATAAAGCTGTCACCGTTACATAAGGTTCACTTGTGGTCTTACAGGCCAGAAGGTGACAAGAGACTGGTTTAGAATAAATCCTTTCTTGCTATACATTATCATGAAAAATTTGATGGTGGAAGGAAATGGTCTTTTTTGCTGCTGATCTCTACCTATATCTAGACAATTCAGGTAAAAAAAAAAAAAAAAAAGAATGAGGGATTGCTTGCTTCCCAAAATTAAATTTTATTTATTTCTTTGAGAATGTGTGCATACAAATTAGCTGGTACAGAATAAATACTGTTGGGGGTATTTATGAAATAAGTAACTGCAAATTGCTCACATTTTAACACTAATGTAATGTGAGAAGGGAATAGCATCACACTTCACCTGAAGATTCTGAAAATCCTGAGGGAAAAGTTGAACCATTAATAGAAAGTTTTCTTGTAGTGTAAACCAACAGGAAAGCCAGAAATGTGTCATTTAGAATCAGTGCAATACATGCACTGAACTTCTACAGAAGCTGAAAAATCATTTCCTCCAAAAAAGGAAAAGTTCATGCCCATTTCTATTCCTTACAATGCAGGTAATATAGTGCACTGTAAAACATTAGCAATGACACAAATACAAAATCCAAATTTTTACAAAAACTCTATGTTTCTAAATACAGCCTTACTAAACTCCCCAATAAAAGAATCTTGTGAAAGTAAACAACCTCCCCTCCCCCCTTTTTTTTATTATGACTAAGCTGGGTCCAAATACCTGCACATAGGCACATGCATACCTGTGTACAAACATGCCATTGCATACCAGATGCAAGAATTGTTTAAGCCTACACTACATCTTTCAAAACATATACTACTATTTTTTTGGTATGTATTCTGCATTACCGAAAACCAGGAGAAATATAATTTTAAACAATATTTCAAATGCTATTTCACTGTTTATTTGGAAATTAAATTCTTGCTTATAAAAGGAATTGCTCAATTCTTCCTAAAATTCCTTTCTGGGAGGAAAAAGAAGGCAAAAAAAAGGTGAAGGATTTTTTTTTTAAATGAAAATTCCCCATTTTTCTTGGATCCTGATATTTGTAGTATCAGATCACATCAGCAGTCCAGCAGTATTTCTACAGTAAGAGCGAGCATCATTTTTTGCTCCTGACAAGCTCCCCCTTAAATGTGCCTCTTAGATGTGATGCCCCGTGTCACCGCCTAGCTCTATGCAGCCTCTGTTTCCATGGCTGCTTTTAAAGCCTCCTTTTCACCTGGAAATGTAAATTGGGAAACTCTATCAGGAGGATTGCCTAGTAAGTATTTTTAATCAAAAACTAAATTTTAGGGGATACATTTATAGCAAGGCTCCCTTAATACAACCCACAAAACTTGCAAGCACATCGATTTTTCATGTATAAAAATTGCATTTTTGTGAATAAACAGGGCAATTTGCAAATGCTAACTTGACCGGTCATCTAGTCTGTGTGTACAAATGCAGATTTGCTGTGTGTGTGATGTCTGAGCTAGTAAATTTCTACCCCAAAGCATAGAAATTTCAGTATATTTCTACAGTTGAATTGAGATGAGTAAAAGTGAAAATATGTCTAATTTTGTCTTTGACGTTAAACAAAAAATCCCACCAAAAAGTGACTTAAGGTTCAGCAAGACTTAGCAGTTCAACAATCCCCCATTATAAACACATATCTTCCAGAAATTAGGATTTTAAGCAACCCTTGCTACAAACACATTCAAGAGGAGAAAAATTGCAAATAAATAGTTCTGGACAAGAGTGTCCATCCTGTTGGCTGAACAACATCACTGAACTCTGACATTTTTAACAGATAATTAGACAGTACAGCAAGCTGTAGCACAAATTTACAGATTGTGGTATGAAACCATCCCTGAGATAGTTACGCCCATGGAATACCAAAGCCAAACAAAACCTGAATTTGCAGCAGCCTCAAGCTGAAACAAAGAGGACTTGTGTCTCAGAAGTGGTATTTTGTGACTGCTTTTCCAGTTAGCTTTTAGAGGGCTGGTAGACCTGAGCAGCCCTATGTGGCTTGTGACACAGTTGTATCCTGAGCGTCCCAGGCTCCAGCAGCTGCGAGGACATAGACTTGAGGGGCAGCTTATCACTCACTGGCTTCTGATGTGCCTTCAGGCACCCGCTCTCTGGCCTGAGCTCCTTTTGACACTCAAACCACCCTGTCTGGGCATGAACTTTACCAAAGCGCTGGTCCTGTTAGAAACACGTACTTTGCATGCACACCCAGCCCCCAGGCACTGATGCATAAGCAGGCACCCAGGAAAGCAAATTGCATGTAAGAGCAAGGCACCATCACGTAAGGATTCTGTAAATCTCTGATGAGTCTCTGAACCCTGGATCCACACCAAATTGTATCTTCCAAACACAATTGTCACAGAGACTATTAAGGAAGCTGTCAGAACAATAGCAGCAGTTCGAGTTAGTCCCAGGTGGTACAGAATCTGTCAGAGGAACTGGTTCCTGAGGAGAGCTGCCACCTAAAGAGCTGATGGAGCTTTCTGTGTGTTCACTGAGTATCAACTGCTCAAACATCCTCAAAGGATGGGTTCCTGAGCCTCATGGCATTTGACCAAAAACAGCAGGGCTCTCAAACAGCAGCAGTGAGAGAGAGTAAGCTTTTGTCCAACATGGGCACTGATGTCAAAAACCAGCCAGTCCTCTAGGACACAACAGATAATTTCAGTGGCATATGTCTCGGCTAGTTCTGAACTTTCCAGCACTGGCTAAAGCTATGGGGCAGTATCTGTGGAAATCTAACCTCTCAAGGACACGTGCGTAGGGAAACAGATGGCTTGCAACAGACTGCTTAATCCCAAATCAAATAACAGAATCAGCACTTCAGAATGACTGCTTGTATAGACACTTCTGTGAAAGAGTGTGGCCTACAGACAGGCATCCTATGCAGCAAAACCCCAGAGAAGCTTTTATATAAACAAAATCTAGAAGTTAAAATTTTTTAAAAAGCAATTTGCCAAAAGTATGCTATAGTTGTAGGAAAATGCTTTGTTTCTTTTTGAGACAAATTAGTTCATTTTACATTAACTTTTTTTACTACAAACAAATTTTAAATACATGAGGAATAAACATTTTACTTATCGCTCGCTCCTCCATAAAAAGTCATTAGGCCTCATGCTTGTCATTTTTATCATCTACTGAAACCAGTAAAATCAGCTGCTGGCAAATGAGCAAAGAACAGACAAAAACAAAAAAGTGGATTTTCTTAACATTCAAAGGAATTTCATGTCACAACATTACACACTAGGAAACTCTGAAAGTGCAAAGAAGAAGACCATCTCAAGAAGTGATATACTGCTGAGAAAAACAACAGCTTCACTAGCGTGTGAAACTCAGCATCTCTAACACTACGCAATGTAGCCTTAAAAACACACCAAAAAAATCAGCTGCTTGGTCATATGAATATTGGAGGAGAAAAAGTGTTCATTTTATACCCTAGTACTTGAAATTCACATTTCAATGTTTAAAAATCTTATTCTATTTGACTCCTGAGCTACTGGTGAAAGCCTCAGAGACCAAGATCCCTCACCACAGCGTACCTGTCTACTGGGGTGAGTAAAGTCAGGGATGGGGCGTCCACAACTTCTCTGGGCAACCTGTTCCTGTGCCTCACCTAATCTAAATCTCCATCTTTTAGTTTAAAATCATTCCCCCTTTTCCTAACACTAACAGACTATGTAAAAAGTCAGTCTCCCTTCTGTTTATAAGCTCCCCTCAAGTACAGGAAGGCCGCAATGAAAACTCCCTGGAGCCTTCTCTTCTCCAGGCTGAAAAAACCCAGCTGCCTCAGACTTTCTTGGTAAAAAGAAATGTGCAATCCTTGTCTGGGATGACCTTTTTTAGTCAACAGGAATATCTTTAAAAAAATTTAATGCAAGAGGAATCCTGTGATTGACAGCCACCAAGCAAATTGAATGGCATGTACTAAATAAGCACTGAACCGATTTATCCAACTGTTGCAGTCGTGGAATCACTGCAAACTACTGCTGAAGTAAAATATAAAACTGACACCCAACCATTATTTTTGAGATTCTATCATTACTGGCAAGAAGGAGGTCTAATTCCTGAATCCTGGAAACATTTTATTGATCTGAAAGTCCCCTTTTAAGGGTTACATTTTCTTTCTCAAATTCCTTCCTGAAAGCTATTGCACGGTGTTACTGAGTCATCTCAAAAGCAGGAACCCTTCAGCAGTGAACAAGTCATATATAAATAATGTAGATCAATAATTTTCAACATGTGGTCTGCAGACTATTTGGGTTCACAGAACCTTGCTATGAAAAGGAAGTCTACTGCAGTAAGTTAACCTTTGCTGCACAGAGATGCATGCCTCCACTGTAAAGTGCTTAGGGATCCACAAATCAAAAAGGTTATAAGCCACTGATGTAAGTAATCTGTAAGCAGTTTTAATGCTTTGTAGATTATAAATGCCATTTCCATTAACTATTTAAACAAAATGTAAAGATTTAGTGTGTGGCATTTAAAAAAAAAAAAAGGCAATTTATACAGCAGAAATATATAAACATTAAATAAAGTTAAATAGAGTGAGTACAATTGTACCAATCTGAAAAACCAGGACAAACCAACAAGTGATTCAGACAAACAATATTTAGATGAAGAGAAAAACTAAAGTTTTGCATTTAGCTTTGCACATCCCTTCATAGCTTCGCTCTCTTGAAATGCTAGTTTTACATTCTTGTTATGGACAAATAAAAGCAGTAGAGCAAAAAATATTTCAGTACAGCTAGAAAAAAGAAATAATCTTTGAAGAAATCGGTAGAATTAAACTCTGACAAAAAGCATACTGAATCAGTGAGCCTGATAAATATAGACAACGCTGACAAATAAACAGTCTATATTTGCTCGAAGAGCTTATAGGGATTTTTCCGCTAGCACTATTGAAGCGATGTCCTTATCTCAAGTACTTTTCACATATCAGAGAAGTGGTAAATTTCACAAAGCCTGCACTAATGTTTTGCATTTCCATTCCAAGTGAAATGCTCTTCAGTAAGTAAACATGAGTATTCAATAAAACTGTTGCTAGAGACAACGGAAAAAAAAAAAACTCTTTCAAAATACATTGATAAATAAATCATTCTAAAAGCATTGGATAATATTGTGAAACACTGAAGGACGGAGTCACTCAAAGCTGAGAATAGGGTTAGTACAGTTTTTAGTACTCTGATTTGTATTTTTTTTTCAAATCATCATTGTGCTTGACAAATATAAAACAAGACGTATGTATTATAATACTTTGCAATTCTATAGGTATTTAAGTGCCTCAATTGAGAATAATCACATCCCTCTTAAGGACTGAGAGTGCACTAGACAGCATGCACATACTTTTTTTCAAATGTTTCACACAGTTGGGGTGCGTGGGGTGGCGGTAGGAAGGGGTTAGCTGCTTAAGAAATGTTTTGCATGGCTTTGCATGCCCTGAAATTCATAGTGGGCAGAGTCTGAGAACCTCAGGATTTCTATTCTCAGAACTTATTAGAAATTCAAAGACAAAGTTACTTCTCTTACTGGAGTACAGCACAGGGGGTCACCATCAAGAACCATAGCCTCTGTATTCTAGTCAGTAATTTAAAAATACGTCACAACTTCACAAACAGTGTATGCACATGCTGGACTTTACATGTTACAGAGTCTCACTGGATTCAGAAGGCTGTGCACAGTAAGCTAAAGTAAGCAAGTTTTTAAGTCTGTAAAGAACTACATTTCTCTAAGATGGTGCAAATGAAGGAACAAACAAGGTGAAGAGTGCTAATCATTCATTAGAATTTTAACACCTCATCTATTTCTACAGTTTATTCACCAACACTGGTCTGTCAAATCTTATACAACTATTATTAAGGGGATCAAGCAAGTTTGCTGATGACACCAAGCTGAGTGTCACATCAGAAGGAAGGGATGCCATCCAGAGGGACCCGGTCAGGCTTGAAAAGTGGGCCCACAAGAACCTAATGAGGTTCAACAAGGCCAGGTACAAGGCGTTGAACTTGAGTCAACCCCAGATATGTGTACAGACTAGGAGAAGAACTCATTGAGAGCAGCCCTGCAGAGAAGGACTTGGGGATAATGGTAGACAATAAGCTGGACATGAGCCAGCAGTGTGTGCTTGCAGCCCAGGTGGCCAACGGTATCCTGGGCTGCATCAAAAGAGGAGTGGCCAGCAGGGCAAGGGAGGTGATTGTCCTTCTCTACTCAGCCCTTGTGAGGTCACACCTGGAGTACTGCATCCAGGCCTGAGGCTCCTAGGACAAGACATGGAACCGTTGGAGCGAGTCCAAAGGAGAGCCATGAAGATGATCAGAGGGCTGGAGCACCTCTATGAAGAAAGGTTGAGGGAGCTGCTCTTGGAGAAGACAAAGCTCAAGGGAGACCTCACTGCAGCCTTCCAATGCTTGAGTGAAGCTTGTAAGGAGGAGGAGGAGCAACTTTTTACACAGTCTGATAGTGATAGAACAAGGGGGAATGGTTTTAAACTAAAAGAAGAGAGATTTAGGTTTGATGTTAGGAGGAAGTTCTTCGCTCAGAGGGTGGTGAGGCACTGAAACAGGTTGCCCAGAGAAGTTATGGATGCCCTCTCCCCGGAGGTGGTCAAGGCCAGTTTGGATGGGGCCCTCAGCAGCCTGATCTAGTGGTTGCAACCCTGTCCACAGCAGGGGAGTTAATAATAAATAATTTATCTAAATAGATAAATAGATGATCTTTATGGCCTCTTCCAACCTAAGCCATTCTATGATTCTGTAATAAATTGAAAAGCTTTGCATCATCTTTCCACACCAATGTACTTCTGAGATAATAATTGTTTTATATAAAGTTTACAAAAATTCGAAGCGCATTTGTGACACTGGAGGAAGAGTATTTGACGGCAGACTGTCTCAGCAGAGACAGAAGAACATAGGCTGGTTCACTGTCAGCGTGTTTCTTTCCAGAGCAAGTGTTTAGATCCTGGATTCCTTTCTAATCCAACCTCTTGAACAGGACTGTTATTCTTGACCTTTTCACTCTAAAATTCCCAGTAAATTTTATCTGGTGGGTAGGCTGCATCAGTTAGTACTTCTGGGAAGCCACCATGTTCAGTCCTCAGAAAAATGATGCAGTGCACTGGTCTATATTTGTATCTCAGTAACAATGTCCTCAGCTATAAAAATTCTGGTTAATCAAAGATAAGATGAACATGATGTAACGTGTGTCCTGGGGTAGAGAAAAGCTGAGCAGGACACTGATGTTTCACGCTACCTTAAAAAGCAATGGTCATATGCCCCGAATCAAGGCAGAGGTCAATCTTCCAGCAAGTACGACTTTTTTCATCTGATCTCTCCAATTTTTTCATTCCATCTGTCTCCTCAAATTTAAGATTGAGCCAGTTGTGTTTCATCTTTTAATCTATTTCTTCCAAAGAATCTAGATATTGACAGCAACTTACTGAATGCAATCAGTTATATGTTTCTCAAAAAAAGTTTTCTAAATTCACCAGCCGGGAATCAGGACTGGTCTGCCAGTCAGATCAAAATCAGTCTCAAAATCATTTTAATCTGAGTTTTCCTTTTCAGTGCTCCCATAAAATTACATTTAGATGGACTCTATAGTTCATACAGATTCAGTTGATCCTTATGTCAGTGAAAAGAAGAAAAACACAGGTTATTTGTCTCATGCCACTCCTAAAGCTAAAGAAGAGGTAAATTTGAAAATGGGCAAGCAACCTGTAACTGCTGAAAATGTCCTTATTCCGTAAAAAGCTTTACAAATGTTTACAAATAACATCAAGATGTGAACAATTATCTGTATTTTACGAACATCAGTGATACTCTCACCAATCAAGGCTGATTATAAATGCATCCAAAATTTAGCTTGTCCCCTTGCTTCTTAGAGTTGTGTCCATAACCAGGGGAAATGACCTGGGCAATACCTAATACAAAAACCTATGTACTAAGATACTTTATCCAAGATTTGTCATATTACAAATATTTCTGCAAGGTAAAATAGAAGTTTCCTTTCTACAGCAGCTCCCTTTTCTTACGCATAGCCAAAACAAGAGTGATTGGCAAACATCTCTATTGCCATATTCCTTATGCCTACAGCAGAATTTCTATCATCGGTATATTCTGGACTGTTTCAGTATGTTTTCTTTGTGCGTTGACTGAACATACTTCTTTCTTGCTTTCCTTACCTAGATGCCAATCATTTCCTATTTATCCACTTCTTTCTCTCTTTTTTTTTTTTAAGAAAAAAAAAGAGGGCAGAGAGGGAGAGAGAGAAGCTGAACAAAGACTGCAAATTAAATAAAAAATATGGAAGCATACAAAGGTTTAGACACCCCAAACTGACTGCTAATTTCTCTCCTCAGGTACCATTAACTGCAGGTGCTTTATGGATCCACAAGATATTCAGGTTCTTCAGAAATTAAATTGTCATTCTTCAGCCTTTGTCATGGTAACATTTTTGTAAGCTTTTTACTGTAAACAGGTAGTTTTTCTTTTTTTCGGACTGCCAAAAAAAATAATAATGAAAATTTTATCGGAGAGCTCTAGTTACTAATGTGTCTTAAAATAGAAGAATAAAAATATTTTTTGGCTCTCTGTATCCCTTTAAATAGCAATGTATTTTGCTGGGCAAAAACGTAATAAGAGTGACACAGGAATACTTAGCATTCAGGTTGCTTGTTTTTCTAAAATTGTTTACCTAATGCTTCTCCTCCCTCCACCTTCCCTTGGGTATAGTTCTTGCCAAGACACATAGATTTATATTCACTTTTTTCCAGTGTAACTTTTGGAAAGCTAACACGTACAGTATGCACTAAGAGCAGCTCCTAAGCTGCAGGCAGAATAAAACAAATCCAAAAAGTAAATGTACCTTTGCAGAAAATTGTTCAGTGGATTTAAGTTACAACAATAAACAATAAATAGTAAAGTCTTTTTGAAAGCTAGAGAAGCACATGTGTCCTCTTCATTGATTTTATCACTTCATCACACACAACAAATCTGTGTCAACATGAGTGGCAAGTCTCTGAGGTAAAAAATGTACAAGTCAAGGCCATAAAAGCAGACCACATGCTTAGGAATTTGTCTATTGTAACCATAATGAGGTGGCCTGCTGTCTCTAAGGAGACAATTCATGATACAGCATATGCCCAGAGAGAAGTGAAAGACTTTTTTTTATGAATCCAATACAGTCATCTGTAAGTCAATGAAGACTCAATTTCTTAAAGAGACAGTGAGGAAGAAAGCATTCATGTGAATAGCAGAATTGTGAATAACCTGCTTGTATATAACAAGATATTGCCCTGCAACAGCACTATAACCCACTGAAATCAGCATGGCTACTCATGTAAGCTAAGATTAATCATGTAGTCCTTCCAGTGGAGGCTTTTGATGCATAACATGATCTTCCATATTTACAGAAATAGCATTTTCAGCACTCTATTAATCTTGACAGTACTTCAGAGGGCCTGCGAGTATTAAAATCTCTTTTCTGGAACATACTGGCAAATAAAAGGCAAAGCAACTTCTTCATATTTATACTGTGCCTTCCTACCCTCCTACAATACAAAACTCACTTTGGGTAACCACGCTATGTTACAAACACTAAAGCCCATACCATTAAAATGCAAAAGGAATCTACAGGTTCAAAGCCACTGCAACTTGGGTTTCCATGGCTGTTGCCAGAAGCATTATGCAGATAAGTCTGCTCAGAGAGGTGTAATCTGCCCCATTTTACCACAATGACTGCTTATAATGAAGAAAAAAACATCTTTATGGAGAACTGCCAACCACCTGAAAAGACATTCCACTTGTTTAATGGGTGGGAGGAGGTCCGAGAGCTGAGTGCAATGTTTTATCAGAACTTTCACTTTGTAAACAGGAGGGGGAAGAAGAGCTGATTTAAGAAAGTAAAAACTGCATGACAATGAAAGGAAAAGTGTGAGCAGCTCAAATGTCCTATGTGAAAGGAAAATAATCAAAATAATTTAGTTTATGTTTTGATCTTCAACAGGCTGAAGGGACTTTCTTTTAAAAGTCAATATTATAAGGGTTTTTTATAATTTTTCTTACCAGAAACTATGAAGTAATGAAACATGTTTTGTACAGATTTTTGGAGATTTTGTCTCAAATTCTGTGAATGAAGTTAAAGTCTATGGAGAACACCCCTAGAAGTTCACATAAGTATGTAGTATCTACACCGAGTCTCTCACTCTCTTTTCTGCATTGCTGGGGTATTACATTAAATAACTTTTCAGATTCTTCAATAGTCGTTCCTGCAAACACATTTAGTCAAATGTTAGTTCCACATACTTTGTCTCATGTATGCAGTTGAGAGAAGCAATAGCAAAATCAACTCAGTTGTTGATTATAGATTTATAGGCTATAAATGTGAGGGCATATGGTGAAACTCCAAGATGGATATCAAATGCTCACACAGCTTCACACCAATCACGAAATGAAGTGTAAAATAGGACATAAGTGACTTGGGTACCATCGTTTAGCATCTGTTCCAGTTGTATTAATTCAAGTTGGACATTTTACAGTAGTGGTGACAGAACACGATACGGACACAGCCAAGCAACTGCACACACAAGACAGCTTGATTATATCCTACTCAGAAATGAACTACCATGCAGTACACCTGGCTACCCGAACTACATTCCTCTCTCCCTTATGCTAGTGTCAAGGGAATTAAAACATCTTTTCATCTATCACTCCTGAACACTACCTGTAATTCTTTTTACTTCCTTACAAGCAGAGGAAAACTTGTTTTCTAGGCATCACACCTAGTGTAATATATGCTTCAACAGTAAGTCAATGTACTTGCTGTTGAGAGATGCAGTTGATCATGAAATGTAAATTAAAACTAAGCCAAGAAGAGGTACCTTAAACCCCTGAAGTTTTCTTTGCTTCGTCTAGACGCCAAAACTGTCTTTGACAAGTACAATCTCTTTTTTGGAAAAGGACACATTAACAGCACTTCTAAGTTTAAAGAGCTAGAGCCTTCATGTCAGAAACAGTCATCACTCAAAATATACAGGGGAGGTGAGGGAGATGCAGTTTCTGATGCAGTTTTACTTCAAGGCTCATTACAAACTAGTAGCAAAAGAAAAATTTGATTACATGAAGCAAAGGTAGCAGCATCAGTTTTGTTTTTGGCAGAGAGTGGACAGTAATCATTAACAGCATTTACATGAACTGTCTGGGGGTACATCAGAATTTCTGTAGCTTAGAAAACTGGATGGCATACAATAATGCTAAACAGAAGCGCTCATTCTTGAGGGGTTGGGAGGAGCATTTAGTATGCTGCATGTTTGTTCAGATTAGTCTCTGTAGTCCAAGCAGATGGATGTCAGTCTGTCTCTCTCACACCCCCACATTAGTAAGGCAGAAAAAAGAATATTTTGATTTAGTGCTGCAAGTTTGCTCCTGCCACCCGTTTTTACCCTTAGCAATTAAAATTGATTATTTTCATATCACAGGTAGTTAATAATTAGGTTATTTTGGAACTGCTCTTTCAAATCACCTGAAGTTGGGGACTGAGATATTCATCAAGTCAAAACAAATGACAATAAAATGCAGAACAAGAGTTCAATGGATTCCATAATACAGGACCAGCGCTACTGGGCTTAATGGAAACATTCCTCTTTGTTTTGTGATAACCAGCTTTTTGCTTGCCTTATCCAGCCCATTTTCATTTCTCATTCTTTTGTTTCAGTGTTCTTTAGTTTTCTCCTTTTTGGTTTTATTCCCTTATTTTTGAATAATGTTCTCACTTTGTAGTTCTCACTCCTGTTTCTTCATCCAGCACAAGTTAAATGATTCCATTTTTCAGCACTAAATACGATGATACAAAAATCAGCTGCCAAGGTCACAATTTAAGGGATTAGTAACAAAGCAAACAAAAAATTTAGTCATGAGTGCACTGCTGCTACCAAAGTCCCATGGATGTCGTAGCCCCTTGTGAACATTATCATCAGCTATAAAATCCAGAGAGCTATTTTTAATCTGAATTACAAAAGCACATTTTCGCTACTCAAAAAAGTATCATATCTTCGCTTATTTTTTCCCCATTCACTATGTTCTTCTGACTAATATTTATTGGCCAGACTACAGATACAGAAAGCATTTTTCTGCAGAATCCAAATATAATGCAACAGATTTATAATCCCTTAACTATGATCTAAGATGTAGAACTCAGTCCTCAGGTGTCCTCAACCTTTGACAAAGGATTTCAAAGAGTCATCAGAATAAAATAACTGAAGTTTAGCTCTGAGAGACCAATCTAAGAAGATTTGGAAGTATTGGTGAATTTTCCAACATCTTGGAAGGTTTTTCTTGAATATTTGAGTAGCTAATGGAAATTAATGAAAAACTTTGAACTGCGGAGGTTTCCTGACTCCTAGCATGAATTAAATTTTATTGTATTGAATGATGCAATTTGCTGCTTACTTGTTATATGGGTGTTCAAACATTTCAGACTAAGCCATTATAGAACAGAAGATGCATCACAATGACTTCAGTGAACAATCATGAAATATGAAAATCTGCATACAGCTGGTGTGAACGCTTTACATAAAAGCACAGATAAATTTGCTCACATAAGTCACTTTTTTCCTCCGCCATCTGCAAATTCTGTTTATTCATTGCATATTTTTAAATATTTCTATCAGGCTTCTATAAACATAGTCATGTTGGTTAAAAGATTAACATCTAGCTTTTTCTGCAAAGCTCTTTTTCTCCCCATACAGAAACTTTATTAAAAGATGAGTGAAGTTGGAGTGCAGTGGATTTTACATCACAAGATGATGAAGTTAGAAACTTCAGTGCTGTTTCCTCAGAAGTGCACCTTCATTATCTGATATCAGTAAAAGCAAGTTCTGCTCTAATTAAGCTTCATCCTAGGTTGTCCAGTTGCTTTTGCTCATGGATGCATAGCAATTTGTGTATTATAAAGAATCTTCTATTGATTCTATAAACTTGACAATTTGCCTAATGGAGGGCAAGAATAATTTGTGACTGTGACTTCCCTTCCTTTCCAAAGTGTGCCTCTACAGAATTTGCAGATGACATATGATCAGTGCACATTAGGTTCAGAATGAAAACATTCGTCAGCCAGATATCTAATGGCCCATTTTGCAGTGAATAGTTGATGTTCAAAATCTGCCAATTTTTGTGAGTCTTTTAATTACAGCTTTGATGGGTATGGTTTACTTTACCTCATATATTTGCCTAACAGGTACAACAGACCTGAAGTCTTTTTTACTTTCATGTTCATCTTGCAAAGCTTAAATCTGTGGAAGCTAATCAAACATATTTCCTTTCCAGTGTATTCTGAGAACTAGAGGTCAGAGGCAGAACTTCAATACCTAAAACTATATTGAACTAAATACCTAAAACTCAAAGGACTGAATTGAATGCAGAGAAAAGATGGTTTAGCAATTCTTCTTGCATCTGTTTAGAAAGGCAGATTCACTCATTAGTCATGTGATGTAAGTATAAACCTACATCCATTAAGTTTTCAGCACTACTGATTACTATATTAAATATGTATATATATTCTGTTGATTATATTTCCAACAGATTGTCATACATGATGAGGATTTTAAATGGATTCAATGCTACAATGGAATTTCCTGGTTATGTATTAATATTTGAAAACAGCAAGCTGAAGAAAATTCTTTTCAGTGAGTTAAGAAGGCAATTCACTGCCCTTGTTCCATCCTTTTTATTGAGCTCAATTAAGCTGCTATGTTGCTTAAGCAAATTTAAAACCTCATCATTTAATTTGTTTAATTATCTATGAAGTAACCTCACAAAGATTCAAACATTGGTGTTTCTCTGCCTAACAAAAAATGTTTTAAAAATGGAAAAACAAGTCCTGATTGTGTTGTTGCTGTCAAAGAGGTCTCTTTCTCTCTCTTTCTGTTGTTTCCAGCCATCCCTCTCTCCATTCTCCTTTGTTTGCTAAAGTAGCTTACTGACTGTAATAAAGGGAGCCCAAGTGTCAGCTTGAGACTGCCATGAAAACTAACATTCACATAAACCATTTTTTTCCACTTTTGTTAAGCTTCTTATCAAAAGAACTCTCCCTCTCCCTCTTTCTCTTTTGCTCTCTCTCGTCTTCTGTCCTTTTTAGGATATCTTTCTAATTTTATTGAGACTCCTCTGTTAAGGTACAGCACTATAGTTCAGTAACTATAGGAAAGTGAACCCAAAAGAGCCAGCTTGAGACTACCACAAACCATTTTCACTTCTTATGTTAACATTTCATCTCAAAGGACTCTTTTCTCTCTCTGTCAGTTGCAAGGCATCTCTTTGTCTCTATTGTGCTTACTGTGCTAAGGTGCCTCATTGACTGGAGTGAAGTGAACTCAAGCATGCCAACTTGAGGCTGGCACACATTTTTTAATTTGGTTGAAGTTGACACCCTCAGGGACTCGTAGTGTCTGAACAGCAACACTGTTCTCCCCCCACGCCATGCCTGCTCCACAGAGATGACTCTAGGATATATTTGCTATAATAATGGTTTATATATTAAATATTTAATTTGACAGAACTTAACAGATCGTAACCCCATATGTCATTCAAGGATATTTCTTTTATTCCATATCACATTTTGGAGTTCCTGGGATACCGCAATGAAGTGAATACCAAATTGCCAAACACATACCTGTCTCCATATCTACAGAATAGTTTAGGAAAACTTGCTAGTAAGGCCTGCTTTTAAGAGAAACCTTGGAGAAAAATGTTTGAACGTAGGAGACCCAAATATTTTTCCTGTTTTTCTTAGGGGGGAAAAAAAAAAAAAAAAAGACACTCAACAACCTCATTTCAGTCTGGAAAATTGTCTACTGAAATAATCACCATATATTTCCATAGTCTGTCCTAATAATCACTATTTTTTTTTTTTTTTACAGTACCCCTCATTCCCTTGAAGATTTACTTTTAGTGACAATTTAATGATTAAATAGAAAACAACTAAGATTAAACTAATTATGACAACCAAACTCTTATTATCTTATTATTATCTTTAGACTTCTATATTTCCACTCTCCTGAGTGGAAATATAGAAGTCTAAAGATAATAACTGAATCTGACTAGACTACAATTTCCTGGTACTATTTCAGTCAGTTGCTATTGATACTTTAACCAGAAATACTTTTATACCCAAATGCTTCACATGAACAACCACACAGAGGAAGGAATCCAGCACAAAATTTTTGCCATTTTCTTTTTTGGTTTGTTTTTAGTGATGTTCTTAGCTTATTTTCTACATCTTTTACAGCTTATGACAATGTTCAATTAGCTTAACATTTTTCTCACTCTGCTGTTCTGCTAAAATAAGTCATTCAGTTTTGAACAGGAAAACAAGAAAGGGAGTATTTGTTAATACTGGGTGTATCCTTAAGTTTTGTTGTAGCCAAACCCCTACACATTGCTGGCAAGAAAGATGTATGTGTTTTAATTCCAAAATGCAGCAAAAAAGACACTTGTTTATTTTTACACAAACATAAGCCTGATATTAGCAATTAATTTACCACATGACAAAACTGAGCTGCGAAAAAATCTATGCTACCTATTTTCTTTCCTCCCTCCCCCCTTCTTTTATTCCTGTGGATCACACAAGAGTTTCAGAAACATGGTTAATGTTGACAACAGTCAGTGCATGCAACAAGTGAACCATAAAAACATGCCACTTAAGTGTGAACACAGCAGAGATTTTGCATAGATATTTTATAAATTTTCATAGATGTTTAGTCTCAAATTAAAAAAGTGGGAGGAATCCATCTTAAAAAACAAAAACAAAAAAAAAAACCCTGAGCTTTTAGAGAAAATATTGTGATTTCAGAGCACACAAAAAGCTAATACCATTTCTTGTCCACTATACCCAAAAGCAGCACTGAGTACAGAAGTCGTTTCATTTTTAAGTCATTATCAGTAAACCCCTTAATCTTTGTTGCTACACGAGGGGCCTCTTCTTATAACCTGCTCCTGAATATACCACCACGCAACAGTGCTAGATCCACTGAACATCACCCCAAGAGAGCAACATTAAAAAGGTAGGCCCTTCCATATCAAAAGGGCTTTGTTTTTTCCGTAGCACATTTGGGATTCATTCTATTTGTCTTCTAGTTTCTTAAGCTTTACAGTCAGTCTGCATCTTTGGGTTTTACTCTTCTATCATTGGAAAAAAAATAAATAAATAAAGGAAAGAAAGCTGATGATCAAATTCCTATAGCAGTTGAGGCTTTTAGAAAAATCCACCCCACTCCACTCTCTCCCTGTAAAAAGTATAGTGAGGTCTGAGAAACAATCAGTAGAAAGGATGGAAATGAGCCACATCTTCTGTGAACAAAAGTATAGCAATACATTTCCACAGTTAAGAGATGAAAACCTGTAAGTTACCATAAAGGAAAACAATCAGTAGAAAGATATAAGTTTAGAGCACTGAATCTGAAAGGAAATATAGGAGAAAGGCATAAATAGGTCTTGTGAACATTCAAGAAACTTTGATTTTCTCACCATGATCTAATTCAAAATGATTCTTTGCTACATCAGTGCTTATTAACAAAACTGAGAAATACAATTTCCTGAGTAGTCAAGACTAGGGAACACAAAGAAAACAAAAACCCAAAACACCCACATCCAGCAGTGACCAAAAAGTGAATAACAACAGGGCTGATAATGACATTCTAGAAAACCTAACATGATCCAGGTACATAAAAACTTAGCATAGAATTTCTAGAACCTAGCAAATGTTGTCAACAACCTGTTGCAAATAGTAAATGAGCTGTAAAAAAAAGGCATATCATTTGTTTGTAAACAGAACAGTAATTTTATATAGCAGCTTCATGCATTTTAATAACCAGTTCAAGTCTTTAATTCTCATATGATAACCAAAGTACCCAAAGTTAGTAGTCTTCAGGAAATCAAGAAGGAGAAAAGAAAAAAAAAGAATCGTGATTCCAATTCCTATTAAGTCCATGGGCATAGAATTACCTTTCTATTAGAGTCTTGAAATAACCTTATAAACAGACAGACAGGCAGGCATTTTCTGCTTTTGGAGTAAAGGAATCTTTACCTCACACTGTACCAGCAGAAAAGCCAAGCTTCACAAGCTGTTGCCAAGTGAATTGACCATAAATCTTCCTTGTGATAAAACAAATTGATCTCCTGAGTAGAATGTTTATGGTGCTCTTTAAGCAAGAAGTTTTTGGAGAAGTTTTTGAGCTCTCCCTTAAAGTTAGTTAATAAACATTTACTATTTACCTGCAGAAAACTAAATAAAAATGTGAAAATGCACTAAGCCTCCAATCCTCAGGTAAGCAGCAAAATAAGTACAGCTGGCCAATTTCAAACAGATTTCTTTGGCATTTTTTCAAAGAGAGGAAGAAGCATGACACAAGTACTCTGCCAGGCCTCGTGTGTCTCTGTGAATATTCTGTAAACAAAAGCACTTCAGCGCATCCCCAGTCAAAGTCATACCAGCTGTTCTTCCTGCACTTATTCTCTGCAGTGAAAGGGAATACAAAAATTATACTGCCTGGACAAAAAGGGAGGAAAAAACACACAAACACACACCAGGGAAAAGCAATATTAATGGTTATTTCAAGAAAGAAAAATTTGCCTTTCAGCAGACATTTTGATACCCTCATAAAGTACCACCATGATGATGCCTTGGAAAATAAAACTGTATCAAGCCAGGACTTTCATTTCTTTTTGACTCATGCAATTTGACCAGATATGTGTAAAGCTCACAGTGCTTCAAGAAACAACAGAAAGACACATTAACTCTGCAGTTGTTCATAGAAACTTTCTATGAGATAGGGAATGTATTCATGTTGAAAATATTGAGTCAGTAAACCCTCAGACTGCATTCCAAAAGTCTACCAGAAACTTTTCAATCAAGAGTGCGAGTATGTGACAGCCAAGCCATTTGGGCTAAAAAGCATTGTGCAGAATTATGTCGGCAAATCTAGTGCCCTCTAAACGACCTCATGTTATAGCCATGGTATTAAGTCATGGAGAAACCTGTAAGTAAAATGATTTTTTTTTTTCCTAAAGTAAAATAATAATAATAAAGAAAAGGAAAACTCTCAAGTTCCAAGCAAGAATGTTAAATTACCCCCTCTCCCAGTGGAATGCTTCACTTTCATTTCCAAGTAGCAGTAAGCCTATTGACCCCCATGGTGTTATCCTTTTCACTGCTCTTGCGGTACTTTCTTTAATCTCTTGGATCAAAGATTGGTCAATAAAAATCATCTCTGCTTTTGCGGGGAGCAAACAAACTGCACCAAGTCCTATGATAATTGCAAATCTTCACTAAAATCCCTAAGAGAAAAAAAAAATGTTGACATTAACTTTTCAATTGGAAATGGTTGTGTTCTTTTCGTTCTAAATAAAATATTCTGAATGATTTTGTTTTGAATCAGTTGTATTTTGGTTTATATTCTTTTCATACTCATTGCATTCTTTAATTAAGTACTCATGCCTTAAAACTGAAGCTAAATTATATTTACGTTTTGTCACACAATATTTCTAATCAATTCGTTTAAGTCTTAATTATACAAAAACCCCTGGCTCCTCCACAAAGGTTAAAAGACTGGACAGTGTTTTAAAAACAGGAATATTTGTTAAGACAGTTTTCAACAGCCTCCAGACTATATGGCATCCAAGGGCTCTGTGTTACACCTCCAGTATAAAATCTAATGACAATTTGAGCAGGGAAAAGAAGAAAAAGAAAATAAAAATGAGGACCCTAACAGAATTTTTTCTGGAAGAAATCATCAAGAAGTGTTATCTCCCTGCTACTTTACCTCATAAATTTAACTCATTTTTTAATTCTCTTTCAACTTTTACCTATGCGTCCAACCTGCAGCGCCCACATCTGGCCTCTTATTATTCCACCATATTTCTAATATCATCTAAGCAGAAAGAAAATTATTCCTGTTTAGCAGAAACTCCTTGAAGTTGAACTCATAGTCACTGCATCTCCATCTCCTCTGGACTCCCTGATGAGCACTGAGCATTTTCCTCTTTCAGACTCTCAGGAAGAGGCTGGACTATCATCCTGGTGATCCTACTGTGACAGAGGTACAACGTCAAGTGTTTCCATCAGGCTCTTCATCCCAAGATACACAGCTTGAAGGTCTTGACATCGCCTACACCATGTCTTGCAGACTCTCTCTTGCCACTACATTTTTATCATCACCCCCAAAATGCCTTCTTACCTCACCTGTGACGCATTAAAGTCCACCTTACTGCCAACACAGCTACTTTTCCAGCACCAGTTTCACCCATCACATTTGCTCAGTGCTCAGGTTGCAACATTTCTAGCAGATTGTCACCCAGGCACTCTTTATTAGTGATTCACATTAAAAACAATTCTTGTACACAACCAGAACATTACAGTAACAGTAAGAGAGAAATTTCCACATGCTGTGATGCATCTTTTCGGAGCAGACATCCCAGACTTGGACCTTGACTTCAGAGAGACTTAAACTAGGTCTTAAATGTGCTATAAATCATATCCTTGTTTAGCAGCAATTTGCTACTTTACTTGTAGAGCTCAATGCCATTTTTTGGCTCACACTGAAAATAGATCTGGAGATTCAGTGATGGAGGGAAACACTTCCTTTTTTTTCTTTTCTATATGTTGCCTTTTATACAGTCTGGAGTGATGTAACATGAGGCTAAACACTGCTCATAAGAACTGAACTATTATTATTTTCTCTTGTATTGCAAAGTCAAAAACTATTCTACTAGTGCACTGATTTGAAAAACAAGACTTGGCTTCTGAATCCTGACTCCTAAATTCCAGATGCTAAGGCTGAGGTCACAGCTTGCATTCACAGATTGTGCTCTTGCATTGAGGATCACAGAGAAGCATTCTGCAAATCAGGTTTGGCCCTTTGGTTCTCAAAGCAAGCTAAAGGCCTTCTGAGGACAGGCAAAGCTTAGATAAACTCAGATTAGACCAAAACATTAAAAGAACAATCTTGCATTACCTGCATAAACAAATTCCCCATTTAAAATTTGAAGTATGCAACCAATATACAGGTAGGATATATATATATATATATATTTTACCTTAATTCTAAGCAGTTTTTCACCTATCAAGGGAAAAATATTATGTCACTTGGAAAACAGATGAAGAGAAAGTTGTTTTTAAGCACCTAAGAATTAATAGTTGCTATTCAAGAAACAACTTTTTGTTCTAAGTTGGATAAAGAGAGCCTGCTGGACGTGTCCACAACAATATCAGTGATAGTGCACAGAGAAGCTAACAAAAGGCAGCCATGCTGTCTGCTGCAACAGAAGAAAAGTAAAATAGAATAAGCTGAAGAAAAAAAAGAACAAGAAGCTAATTTCAAGATCTGTTTCAAAACCTTATTTAAAAACACACATAATATCTGACACTTTTATGAAGGGCAAAGCTGACAATAACTTACATTGTTACAGTAACTCTATAAAAACATTTCTTTGTTTAGAGGGACTTCATCATGATTTGAAAATAGTACATATATTTTCTGATTCTTAGTGCATCTGACACACATACCACACACAGCACAAAGCACAAACACATGTCTACTAATATAATGTTACACCATTTAGAAGATTTCCCATGTATGATAATAGCAACTCATTTTAAATATCACTATTTGATTTTGTTTTTTAAATAAGGCACTCAGATACTAAAAATGGAATACTTCGTATAGAAAATAGGTTGCTATTCCCTAAAATTGCCTCTAATGTTAGCTGAATATTAATAAAATCCATAAACCATTAGTACATTATAGCTGCTTTGTTCTGAATTACATGGACCTTTTATGTTTATTCCTCAGTGAAAATGCATAAAAAAAAATGAAATCCTCTCTAATTGTGCTCTCTGAAGATAGCTGGTAAAATCATTTCTAGCAGCAATAAATCAATTGTAGTATTAAAATGACCTGCCAGGTGCATCTTCTGGGTATCAGACTAATTAAGGGAATGTATTAATTGCAACTATTCATCAACACCACCAATGTTGTTAGGTAACCCTTACAATGAATCTTTTTACCACATTATCCAGCTATGAAAATGCAGTTTGACCAAATATAGGGGATTGAACAAAAAAAAATTTAAAGAGTATGCAGCTTTCTTCATTATCTCACTAGCAAAGAATTGGAATCAAAGTAAAACAATCCAACACAAGAGAATATAATTATTTATGCATGTGTAATTTTTATATATACATTTTTCTACCTCAGTAGAGAGTTTTACCAGATTTCAAAGATGCTCTTATTTTGTTTTTTTTTCTCCCTCAAAATCTATTTTTGATATAAATGGACACGTATTTTCTGTAGCTATGAGCCAAATATAAATATGTTTGGATCTTGGGCCTCCATTGCAAAAGGCCATTTACTTCTGAATGTATGGTTTACTGGCATCTTATTTCACATCAATTTTTTTATTATTATTATTATTACTTTGATCTATAAATTTCTATAAATGCAGATGACATTATTCCAGTATGCTGTTCTGTATGTGTCACTGATTCCTCTCATTTTCCCTATAATTTTGAAGCTGCTCATCGTATCTGAAAAATTTAAGTACTCTCTTCTACAAGTAGAAATTCTGGGTTGCTCAATATCTTCACATATTTCAGACAAAACACTGAAAGTTGCAGGGTGCAATAAAACCACCACACAAATTTCTTTACCATGCTTTGTAGTTTAGACGTTTGGAAGATGAATAAGATCATAGGCTGACAGAGGGGGAAAAAAGCATATTTGTGCAAGTTCAATCAGTAAAGTACACACCGCAGTAAAGATAGAGGCAAAATCCAAAATAACATGAGGACAAAATCTGGCCCATTGCATCAGAGTTCACAATCTTCTCCCCCGTGTGTTGCAAACACTCCTATCTAGGAGACTGTTATTTAAGCATGCAGTTACCTTGGTATCTCAGCACTGAAAATAGTTAAATATAACTGCGATTCTTTCGTTGCCAACCCTATGGCATGCATAGACTCCGTTCCAGGTGAATCAGAGATTCAGCAACATTTGTAGATGCATAGCAGGTATTCGTGTTTTCAGAAAAAAATTACCATTTCTTTGGGCTGTATATTCATACATGGGCAGCAAGAGAGCACAATCAGTCATGCTTTGCACCTTTAGTTACATGGCTACAAAGCCATATGTGTTACATTTACGCTAGAACCAGGATGTTTGGGTTTTTTTCAGAGAAGTAGGGGCTGGAAGAGACTCCACAGCTCTGAGGCTCCTGGTTGTGTTTTTGCAAAACTACTCAAGCCCTATTTGTGCAGAAAACTCAGAGAATTATGCTGCATGCCTTGGAGGTCATGGTACTAGGTAGCTGTAATCAAAGTTGGGAAGCAATCTTCAGAACATCAGCCTTACAACGCAGGTGTCCCAGCAGCAGCCTCCCACATGTCCCCAGCTCAAGCACCCAGTGCTGGGCAGAGCACTGCAGGCACCTGGCATGCAGTAGCCAGCACACTGCAGGGCCAGGATGCTTCTCTTCACACAGCTCTGCAAGCACTCTGCATCCCCGACCTCCAGCATCGCTCATTGTGGGTTTGAACAGCTCCCGAACAGCTACTGCCAGAATTGCTGAACTGAGTGAATTGGGAAGAAAATAGATGCACGGTGAAAAGAGCTTGATCCCTTTTTGTTTCTGACTCAAATTAAAAATATATTTCCTACTTCTAAAATCTGTCAAATTAATTTTAATAAGATGCAGATTATTTGCAATCAGATATGAATTGTAAAGCCAACCACCTATCTCCAGTTTATGTCAATATGTCTGAAGAAATGCTCCCGATCGCCTCTGGTATTCAAAGAGTTAGAAATAGAAGTTCACAAGTAAAGATATTGTTCCTGTCTCTCTCTTCACTACCCAGACTGCTTTCTGATCTTCCTTTTGTCCTCAATCCGTTCCTTATCCCTTTCACCTCTCTTTCTCACTCTCACTCCGTCCCCTTGATCCATCAGACACAGCCAAGCTATCTGACACCTATGCCTTAAAGTAATTTTGGACAGAAGCAAAATGCCCTAGAATCCTTAGTAATCCTCCTCAGATCCATGTACTGAGCCCTGGTTTGGCTCTTTTATAGCCACAAACAGTCTTTCAGCTAGCTAGCCTGGAAACCAAAAGCTGCCTCAGTAACACAGGAAGGACAACAAGGACTGAAAGAAAATGAGCCTGCTCAGGAAGAAAATAATCTTGTTCAGTGCTAGCATTAATATACGCTAGAAAGAATGAACTGATCAATAAATAAAAGTTAAGGAACTCACTGATTGTCAGAGGTAAACGGGTAGAGAGTGGGTTCATGGATCAGGATCTGTCCTTCCCTCATCGCTGTGTGCACTGCGCGTCCTGGCACAAGACAATGGTTTCTGAACATCGGTGGTTTTGTGAATTATTGAAACAACAACACCATTCTGTAAGCCCACAGAAAAATGTCTTTCACCTCTTGTCATTCCCTATTGAGTCAAAGTGTAGTTTTTGACATACCAGAGTGGGATTTTTCTTTGTCCTTTTCCAGTACAACTAAATCAAAAGCCATATGGAATTCAGAGAGGTAAATAAAAAATAAAACACAAAAAAATCAATAGACGACTGCCAAAACCCTGTGGATAGTACTAAAGTCAGAGTTAAATTACCTTTCATGACTAAGCAAGAATCAAAAAAACCAGAAAAGTCTATTTGTGCCATGCTTGGATGCTGAGGGGCTCTGCTCCAGGCTTGGGGCATTGTTGCCTCGAGCTCAAAGGGCAGGTTCCAGGGATACATTGTGGGTCCTATGGCTATGTCATCTTCGGGAGGGGGAAATATTCAACAGATGTATACTTCTAAGTGTGGGGACTTGGCAGATCCTTCTTTCTGCTGTCCAATAAAACCTTTTTATCTCTCCACTGTCTCCTCTCTTCATGAACAAGCCCTTCGTGGAAGAACAAAATGGTTGGACACATCCAGGAAACAGTATTTGAGGAATAGCAGTGTAGGATTATTCTTTAAATTATAAGTATTTGTACTGAAAGAACATGTGGATTTTTAGAAAAGTGGAGAAAGGATAGAAAAAGAAGGAAGAAAAGGAAACTGAGGAACAAAATGCTGCTGCCTCCTACCAAGTCTCGACAGACTTTGGCAAGCAATTAAAACCACACTTTGCAAAACTCGCAGTGCTTTGAGTGGGACTGTGCACCTGGTAGAGAAGAAAAGCACTTTTTCCAGCTTACCACTTCACCACCTCTTTGAAAGCATCGGTCTACTAAGGTCCTTGAAAGCTTCCAGAAGGCAACAGAGCTGGTAACAGGGCTAGAACCATGTCCTGTGAGGAGAGGCTGAGGACATTGGGTTGCCTAGAGAAGAGGAGGCCAAAAGGCAACCTCACTGCTCGCTGCAGCTCCCTGAAGAGGGGAAGTAGAGGGAGGGCCCAGGCCCTGCTCCAGCGAGCTGATGGTGTGTTAGAAATGGCACAAAGCTGCCATGGGAAGTATATATTGGGGACTGAGGAAAAAAATTCTTTACCATGAAGGTGATGAAACACCGGAACAGTCTTCCTAGAGAGGTGGTTGTTGTCTCATGTCTGGCAGTGTTCAAGAGGCATTTGTACAATGTCCTCAAAAGTATACTTGGCCTTTTGGTTAGCCCTGCAGTTGTCAGGCAGTTGGGTTAGTTGATCATTGAAGGCCCCTTCCAACTGAACTATTCTATTCTAACTTCATGGGGCACTCTCTGCACTTCCAGATTTTGGCTCAGCAGCTTACAACTGAGCTTACCTGCACCAGGCAAACAGTATTGGGTTAATTCTCCCTCTGTACTACCTTGTCCCCCAGTAAGTACCGGGCAGGAGGGATGTCAGAAGTGTTGCACCAGACTTGCCTGGGAACAGGGAGGAGAACTTGACCTCAGGTCATAGCAAATGTGGTCAGATGCAATAATTCCTGACACATCTATCTGCTGACAACATTGGATTGCATTTTTGCGAGATAAAAACAGAAACTCACTCATTCTCTGTGATTTAAGTAATCAGCCATTTCTAAACCCATGAATTGCATTTCTCAGCAACACAACAAATAAAAAAATACCATATAAGACAATTTTTTTTTTCATCCTCCACTGGAGAAAGTATAACATCCCTGTTACTAAGGACTACAACATAGGCATTGGCAGCCCCTCTCCTTTCCCCAAAGAAACAATTTACAACAGCGAGTGGATGTAAGTCAGGGGATCAAACACAGGAGAAGTTTAAAAGCAGGTTTTGGCTGTAGCAGTGATGCAACCTAATGGGGGCAAGAACAACTTAATGCCACACAAATCCATTTTTCTGGTAGGACCACAAGGGCTCTGAGGCAGCCTGACAGCTGATTCCATCTCTCCAGTATGTCAGCATGCAATGTTTTTTAGAGAAGCACAGCCCAGACTTAAGCAGCTTTATCCACTCTTACTTCCTTGGGATGCAGTGTGTGCCCATGCCAAGAGGCAAGAACTTTCAACATTGCCATGCCCTGTGCTGCTAGCACTAAACTTCCACAATATTCTGCTTTTAATCAAAATCCTGCTTCTAAGTTGAGCTACTCTGGTTCTACTTACAAAAAATAAAAAATAAAGGAAAAGGAAAAAATACTGAGTAATATAGGCTTGGCAAATTAAAATTAAATAAAAACACACTACCACAAAATGATTGTCTCAAAAATCATAAGATTAGACATGTTCATGATTTTGGAGAGAACTGAATTTTTGACTGCTTCAGTCTGGCAGTAACAGTTATTCAAGAATGTATTGTCAGGTAAGGCAGTGGGAATCATAATCAGCTCTAGATCATTTTCTGTTCGTATCTGTATTTTCCCCAAAATTCAGGCAAAAGCTTAGAAAGAAAAAGAAACATGATTCTGTTTGCTTTATTTTGTGACAAGCCATTTTCAAGCATGAGTTTGACCTTGGTTTTTTGTGTAGCTGGCTTCAAAACACATTTGCTTAGTCTGTTTTACACTAGTCATTAGCTTATTTCTCCATCAGTGTAGTAACAAGGTAAAAATTTTAGTCACAACCACTCCAGACAGCTGCAGATATAAGTACCTCATTTAAGTATATGCCATGTAAGTAATGGCACATAAGTACCTCATTTCCAAGGGTCACTGCTATGCAGCAAGCCAAAAATCAGGTATCCATGTTTTAGCTCTTTCCTACCATCCACTGATGCAAGACACATGTACAAAGATGTGAAAATATCAATAGTCTTCTGTGCACATTAATACATGCTATTCTCTTTGTTCTCTTAAAAAGGCATTTCACCCTAAACACTTTGTCCATAACAGCAGCAAATCCACTAAAAAGCAACAACAAAATCCATATCTACAGTCTGCATTTCATCTGATTGTATTGGTACACCAGCTTCCAACCGTTAGCAATAACTGACTTTATTAGTTTCTTTCCTTTATTTTAATTTTTTTTAATTGCTTTTTTTCACCCCTCTAAAATATATCTATTAATTCTAAAAGCATCACCTTCTTATATATTTCTTTTCCAAGAGACGTTGTTCTCTTTACTTCTCTATTCTTCTCTGTTACAGTGGTACTCTAAAAGGAGAGGTTGTTTTCTTCTGAATTTTACACAAATTTGTCTTTATTTATGGCAGTAAATTATCCTTAGTATAGTTGAAGACTATACTACATTTTCCCCTATTTTCACATTTTTATTTTGCAACTTCTCTTTTGAGAATTGTTATCGTTCAGAGCAATTTTTTTAAATAAATTTATGAAACCTAACAAAGTTTTAATTAACAAATGTGACTGACAGACACCACATATATTATATGTATAGACAACAAAACAATCTGTTGATAATACTGAACCACTATTTAATGCCATTAAGTATCTGAAGAAATCTAAATAAGCATTGTATTTAAGCACATTTAAGATGGCTAGACCTCATTTAGCAAAACAGCCATCTGTCTTCTATGGCACGAGTAGCTATGAAAAACAATAGTTTAGGATTTCAGCAGCCTTGCCCAGTGCACAAGTCAGGATGAATTTCGCTGAATCAGGGTCTTAGTTCTAAATGATATCAATTTTTCTTTTCACATTTCAGATTTCCTTTCTTTTAAAAAAAAAATAATATAAAAAAAGCAAGCTCAGTTTGTTTACCTATTCAGAATCTCTGAACTAGTAATATAATTTCTGCCAGTCAATAAAACAGGGATTAAAATCAATCTTTACCAGAATTTTCCACTGAAGTTTCTTTAAGAATCTTTATTAATTCACTGTCTTAAAGATAAAATGGAAATGTATAATTTCCATGACAAAGAACAATATGCCAACTATTTCTTAGATAGTGCTATATTTATATTTACTTCCATGTGCTAGAAAACATTTACAGCACCATCCTATACTGTCAGTTTTCACTGATAGGATAACAGAAAATTATCTGAGAGAAGGAAAGTAAAAATTCATTTATATCACTTTTCACATTGGAGAAAAGTACATCAGAATAACCACGTCAGACAGCTAAGAGTTCCTATAATGAAAAATGTCATTTTGAAAGATTCTGGACTACAGAAACTGAGAAAGTATGGAAATTCTAAGTCATCATTGTTTTCCTAGTAAATCCTAAAGTAGTGTTGGTATTGGCATTTCCCATTTTATGTAATAATACCTTTTTATCACGTAAAAAGTAATATTTTGTGAAATGAAACAACTATAGAGGCATATTTCATAAACTGCTAACTTTACCTAGTATGCTTTATTACTAAGGAAATATATTGCCACTGAAGTAAATTATTGATCTCTCAGTCCATTTTTGTTGATGCTACAGTGACATTAGAAAGCTAGCTTCATGTGTCACTGGAAATACAAGTATCTCCTCCTGTAAGGTATATGCACACACATGCATACAACACATTCTAACTTCAACTGAATGAAAATATGTTTGTATTCTTGCTTTTTGTCCTTTCCATCCTCATTTTCTTTAGTAGTCCAAACAATTGAGAATTGCACATTTCTTCTCTTGCCAGTGCCCCAATAATTATGATGGAGCTGTAAAGGAAATGATACACTCCGCGTATGATTAAATCAGCCTAAACATTCTCCTCTCATGATTCATTGTGGCATGAATGAAGACACCATATTCTTACCCTTATATCTGTCCTGCTAATTTTCCTTAGGTTCATTATTTTTTTTTGTCTAGTATCTTTGACCCTTCTTTTGCTTCCCCCCGTCATCTGTCTCTCTCTTTTTTCTTCTAATTAGGTCACTTCTTTTTTTCTGTCCTTCTTGCTCCAGGTATACTTCTGTCCCTGCTTTCACCTCTTTTCCACGTTATCTCTTTCTAAGCACAATACCAATGCCACATTTTTTTTCCCTTTCTGATTTGTGAAAGTCTTTCTTTCCTCTGTCCCTGCCCAGGCTTCCTACCCCCTGCCTAAGCTTTTCCTTTCTCCTCTATTATGAAGTATGGTCTCTTACATTTCTAGCTCTAAAGTTCACTGAGCTTTTGGGAAGAGAAAACTACAGCGGTGGTGAAACAACATAGGTTTGTCCAAAACTACTACTGGCAATTCAGTTCAGTTACCAACTTTGTTCTCAAGCAATAGTCTAATCGCCCTAATTATAGGAAGTGTAAAACCAAAACAAAATAAAATAAAACAAAAATGCCAAGACAAATCTCCTGCGGAAAATACACTTACAGAAATTCTTTTTCCAGGAGTTTCACAGACTGCCTATGCTGCACGGTTCCTTTTTAGAGGATTATAACACAGAAAAGCTCAACAGAAATTGCCAGCTTTACGTGGCTAGATTGAAGCATCTCTACTGGCAACAAAACTACACTAACAAAATCTAGGTGAAGAACTAGTTCTTAAGGCTTTTGTATGGTTATAGCTCTCACATGTAATATATAGTGGACCCTCTACACTTTTTCAGTTCAGCACTTGTGCTGTCTAATGTTTCAAATCACAGAGAGTTTTGTTGTGTTATTTTGTTTGCAGCACTACGTAAAGGGTAGGAAGACTGAGGAAAGCAATTTACAGAGAAGAACTTAGATAAAAGCACACCTAGGAAGAAGTGCTGCAATATTCAGTCTCATACTTCATCTCCCTTGAGGTACGCTGCATTAAATCTGTCAAAATATTATCAATACTTATATTCTTATATTTATATTCTTTCATAAATCTAAACTATACACCTGCACACTACACTCCTTTCAAAACACATTCTTTTTCAAGATAACTCCTGAAAATAAGAGTATACATTTCTATAAATCTCTCTTGCATTGGGTCCTACATTTTAATTTTCTTGTAATCTTCTTTTTTACAAAGAAATTCATATTTCTACTCCCATATTGAGAATATTCTCTCCAATCTATACTGTCCAGCAGGAACATCCATTGCTACAATACCACACACTGCTTTATACCTCGCAACAAAACAAAAGGGCAGGGAGATTCTTCTGGAGAATTAAATAACTGTGAATTAATACTGGATTAATAGATTGTTTTAAAATGTTTCCTTTAGCTTACTTTGTTTTGCTTCATAAAAGAAGACAGAAACAGGCCTGTGCAAAATAATCTGTAAAGTCAGAGTTTTGTAGGATCAATAGCTTCACAATGTTGTATCTTTTCCTTTTTGTCTCAACTAAAAAAATATTAATGGGCTATATTTCCAAAGATAGGCATTCATATATCCAAACAGAAGTGGCTGATTCTCAGGACTGTTAAAAACCTAAGGAAAGCTTCATGACCACAAGGGACACTTTGAAAAGAGGCCATTAGTCAATAAGGTACAAAAACTTTGTTTCGGCATCTAATTTTAGGCATCCAATATGAGAAATCCTGAGCTGCAGAACTTCAGAAGAAGTTTATAGGGAACACATGGCTGTGCATAAATATATTAAAGAAATTGCTACACTCAATTTAAGGTCTGCCATTGTTCATATTCAGTAGAAACATACTTGAATGTAATTCAAAAGAGCTCAACTAAGGGATGGGATGAAGTGTGAAGAATCCAGACTTTACTAAAAAAAAAAATAGCAGAAATCAGCTAATTGAGAAAAAATACCTCTCACACAAATTCTGGAAGAACTTTCTAAAGACTGAGGAGAAAATACAGGGCATCTTTGACTGCTTCTGAATGCTACACCCTGGACAAAATTTTGTATTCACCCATAAATTTGGAGAATTTCAAATCTTACATTGCAGTAGTCTAGTTGAGGCAATTTTGCCAACCCACTTTGGGAAAACTGTTAGCATAAGCTCTAAAAAAAAAAAATTATACTCCATTCACCACCCCTGTATATTTTACAGAGTCACAGATTCACTTTAAGATAAATAATGCTGTGATAAGAGGAAAAAAAAGCATTAGCACTAGCATTTCAGCAAAACTATTTTATCCTGAAAAGTTCTGCAGAAATTACACTATGCAAGTGATATTTAATTGTAACATAAAAATTAAACACCATTTACTTGATATAAAATTGGGATAGTATGTAAATTAAGTAAGTTTCAATTCATGTCTTCTTACTCACATCTGTTGGCAGTTTAAATAGTTTTAGTGTCATTAATTGTTATAAAAGTGCAAGATTTGCTGTATGCTTGCCACTTAGGACCAAAGGCACAAAAGTCTAATTGAACTAAGTAATTAGTAATTTGTCATTTCCTATTGTCAGCAATTACTTTCCATTAGAAATCCTCACTGAAAATTCTAATTTGAAGTGAGGTTTGCATTTTATTGCTGTCCATCCAAATTAGTTTAAAATTGACAGCTACATATTCATTTAAAAATTTAAAGATATTAAATATGCTTGAAGACACTGAGGTGTATTCTACCCCGTGTGTAGTTGTGATAATTTATCTGGACCCAAAAGAATAAGAATTATAATCCAAAACACTTCTTTTTCTATTTAATTACAAAGCATGTGCCAGCATTACGTAGTAGGCTACATCACACTCTTGCTCATGCGAGTAGTCCCCTTAATTGGCAATTTAAATGGGTAATACAAACAGAATATGAAAAAAATACATAAGGATTTCTCCAATTTCTTATAAACTTCTATGCAGGGAACCAGAAATATATATTGAAAGTACAGGTGTAATGGTGAAAGAACTGCGTGCATTCATACCTTGTCCTAGAGGCTCTTCCTTGTGGTTTTGTTGCAAGAACAATTTTTCTTTTGGTATTTTTCAGACTTGTTAAAGCAATCAGAATTAATCAGCTGCAAATGCTTGATGAGCAGCACAAGGCAGAATTTGGGAGTGTAGGAGTGTTGCAGGTTTGTCAGAAACGTACGAGGAAGATTAGCCATAAGGAAGTAGTGATTTACAATTAAGATGTGTTGAACCAATACTTATCGTTTCAGGGTTCACAATATGGAACAACCGAGAAAGTGGCAACTTGGTGCCTGGTGAGATGCTGCTACTCCCCAGTCTGATCCATTCCTGTAAGCAGAGGAAAGCTGGATGTCCCAAGGGGCTAAGCAGTCCACTTCACTCAGGTGGCAGAAAGGGAAGAACAGTAATGGCATAAATCCACCACCATCCAAGATCTCTTTTGAAAGCAAGTTAAAAATATTATCTGAAAACAACATGCAGAGTTTTGGTTCTAATTTTAAAAAATGCTCACAGTCTGAAATAAGATCACGCTTAGTGCTGTCTGACAAACTTTTCAACAGTAAAGCTAAGAGTTTAACAGAAGTTCATACTAAATGTGTTCGGATGGTACCAGCTGGATGACAATGGCTATCTACTTGTAAGCAAGCCTCTCATCAAAACATAGAGGATAGAAGATACATGATAAAATTTTCATAGTAATAAAATCAGGAGAGCAAATCTGATATATAACGACTTGGCCAAGTGTATAGTGATATTTTAATGTATTAATCTGCAAAATTAGAAATCAATTAGGGCCAGAAGACAGGATTGCATAGTTATACATTTAATAATGGAACAGTTATTATAGGTGGTATCAAGCACATTTACAGTTCGGCTGCAGTTCTATGGTATACTGGCATCTTTCTCTTTTCTTAATTTATATGATATGATAATTAACCTTTAAATCTAGCAATAATGATGAATTTCTCTTAAATAGTTATTATACATTCATATTTCCTGAAAGCACACATCTTTCACTGAAACTCTCTGATATCTAGTTAATACATATCACAGAAATCACTAGCACTCTTTATTAAGGGGACATTAATTAATGCTAGAACTTAGTTCCCACAAAGAAGCATGCCATATCTGTGTGCTTACAGAAAGCTCATCACAATTAAGCCTATGAAAAAGAAAAACAAAGAACCCTACTGCTTCTCCACTAACAAATAACAGATGTTGCCCACAATACTTTTATACCTGGAGTATCAGGGAACCTCTCAAATAGAGAATATCACAGGTGCCTTTCCTTAAACTGATTTAAGCATCACTTTCACTTGGAATAGATTTATTCTCTCTTCAGGGAAGAGAAAAAAAAAAGAAAAAAAAAAAAGAAGGGGGAGAGGGGATAAAAAAGGAAACAGAAGGGGAAAAGGTCAACTGGACTTTCAGCACAAGTCTATTGGACTGGCAGCAACCCCACCCAGCTCTCGCCTGCTCTAACACCCTCCACTGCAAACAGTTCTACTTCATAGTGCACTGGTAGGAGATGATTATAACGAGATGTTTGATATGTATTATAGGAAAATCTGATCTCCAGATGAGTAGACTGCTTCCTAATTACGTGTTTCCTAATTCCATGGAGTGCTCATATCTAAGGTTTAGATGTATCTTTCAGAATAATAAAGATAGTAGGTGTATTACAAACCGTTACTCTGCCATTTCTGCAGCTATGTTTAATTGCCAATAAGGCACTGAACAAAACAGAGAATTAAATTAAAAGTTCAATAAACACTGATCAATATTCTTGTAAATACCAAGTCTATAAAATGATCTTCTCTTTAAATGTAGTTATACTGCAGGTACTGTGTAGATAAGTCGCATTCGAATTTCATGCATTGTTTGAAAGCCTAGTTAAATTTCTTCCCAGTAAAAATATTTTGAATCTAGGAATGCCGTCAAAAAAAAAAAAAAAAGATTGTAAACTTGCCTTTATTCTTAAACTGATGCTGTCTTCTGACTTTGCATTAGCTCATGATCAGCTGAATAAAGAAGTCATCTTCTGTCTAACATGTAAATAAATCATCAGCTTCAGTTACTTTACCACTAGCTGTTTGTCATTCAGGAAAATAATGGTTAATCAATGACTAATCAATGAAGATGTGTAACGTATTAGTTTGCAGTCCTTCATCATCCTATTTTCCTCAATTGCCTGGGGGTTTGTGTTCAGTACTTACAGAATCGATTACAATTGTGAGTGATCATTCAGCTCATGTTGAGAGCTGTCAGCTGTGCTTTCTGCTAGGAGTTTTTACCCTCCTGTTTAATACAAGATGCTAATATTTAGCTGCGTCTGACAAGCTAGATACCATAGTAGAAAATTTTATAAGAAGTGCTTAAGTAACTAATTGCAACACTACATGTCACTTGATGAAACTAAACTTTTCCTGACTTCACAATAATCATAAGCATTACTGGCTTGCTGGGGAAAATTAAAGGAAAATAGCTGTCTGCTTGAGTCTGATCATGCCTGCAGGGAAGGTCTAAGAAAGGCAACTGACAATGATGCCTTTGTGCATAACTGCAGGGGGAAAACAGATAATTCTTCAATTTTCATATAAACTGACGTTCTTCACCATATGACATTCATGTGTGCACTCAATTTCCTACTAGAGCCACTAAAAAGTTGGACCCACAGACTTTTGATACAAAACAACATAAATGAGTAACAAAGGTTTTTATATCGAAAGTAACGTTTCACTGCTTGACAAGACTGTTTTCTTTGAAGCAGATTTAAGCTTGTCACCAACATAAGGAGAAAAGATTGGCTGTTGTTCCCACACACACGCCAAGTATATTACCGCCAATGTATAGGTTTATTCACTTTAATTATTGTTTTCATGCTTCTCTTAGAAAATGCATGTCAGTGGTAGTCACAGGGTGTGATGGTGGAAACTAATAATTGTTAATGTATTTCATTAAATATTTAGAACTGAGCAGTATTGATTAAAACGGTGATGTGTAAGCGCACGTTTCTGTAGTTTTAGCTCCAACAGCTCCCTCTTGTGATTGAAGGGGAAAAGCTCTCTTGCCTGATCTGAGCTAATTCGTATGTCACGCTAAACTTGCTGACACTCTCCACAGCCAGTATAAGAAAAAAGGAAGAAGTCATCTTACCAGAAAACCATGTAAATATATCTCTTTGAGTTAAAACATTGTCACGTAATTCAATAGTCAAAGTTAATGTAGAAATCTATTCTAGAAAAGTAATTGTTAAAAATTCATTCAAATATTTGTAAAAAGAGCCATTTCTCTGTCAATTTAGGGAATTTAACTCACTTAAAAATTATCTATTTTAGAGTTCTGATGTGTTGCCTTATTTTGAGCTGATGTGAAAAAACAGATAGCAACAGATTACAGGACACAAACGTTTCCCTACCGCAGAGGCTAAAAGCCGCACTAATACCCACGGCACTGAAAATAATCAGTGTCTGTTCTACATGGTTTAAAAAACACTTGAAACATCCCTTGATTCAAAACAAAAAATGTCACATTTAAAACAGATACAAAGTCATATTTCCTTTCTATAGAGAAGAATATTTCTAGTATTAAATATATATTTTTAGATACATAGATTTTTTTTAATCTATATTGGAAATCAAATGACCTTTGCAACATACAGATACTCGGAACTTCTTGTTTACAGACAGATTGACATAAACCACTTTTTTGGAGAGTGATCAGAGTCACTACTGGTGTACATGGTATTACGGCATAGAGCAAAACCAAAACTGATTAGCAATTAGTTATGAGACAAGTACCAAACAAAAACATACAGCCTACAAGTTGCAATTATCTCCTAACAACCAAATAAGAAACAAATATTGTAAAGAAGCAAAACTTTATGTAGCTAAGTAGCCATTTTATAATCATCATTTTATTTAGCCTTCATTTTGGAAGAGTCCAGAGTTTTAATCTGTTTAAGATTAAGTGGCTAAGCTATCCCCAAGGATATGAATAAAATTCCTACTCAAGCTTGGTAATTTCTCCCCATGAAGTTTTCTATTCACATATTTAGACAATGGCAAATTCATCTTAAAAACACAATAAAGACCAGCACCAGCTCCTCACCTTTCAAAGTGACAACACAAATAATTTCTCTGAAATCACAAAGTAAAGGCAGCAACACTTTAAATCACAAATGCCATTTTTAGTGGTATCTTCTATTGTTTCTCATTTCTTAAATTCATGCCAAATACTCAAAGCACACGAGCAGGCAAAACAGACCCAGTTCCTCTTAGTTAACTTTCAGTGTCCACAGAGCATGCATATTTTGTTGAACCAGTTAAGACAAGAACAAAAATACTTGTCTGCTTATATCAAGTTCAAACTCTGAATTACCTTACTTCGTCACCTGACACTTTTTTTTTCCTGGTCTTGAAGCTCCCAGCAATACCAATGCTATTAACAATAACAGCCAGAAAGCATAGTGTCTACGTATGCTGAAAATTTTCTCATTTATACCTTTACAAGCCAAAATATATTCTCACATGTCATGAAGATGCTCTTTCTAACCTACTTTCCTTGGGTGAAATTGCTAATATTTGTATTTAATATATATATATATTTACACTAAGCAATCGTATTTCACGAGAAAGACAAAAGTGCTAATTTTATCAAGGCAACTGATAAGCCTTATGAACTATGATACAATTCCTGATGAAGATAACATTTTTTTTCTTTTTTTTCTTTAAGATATAATCATCAAAACAATGACAAATGAAAGACTCAGAAAAGGTTATGACTTGACAAAGTAACATTTTTAAAACTTGGACACCAATCAAATTGATATAAGTATCAGTGATGCAACACTTTCTGACACTAAAGTCTTTACCACTGTCTAAAATATATAGAATAGCCTATTGCGATTGCTTAATGTCAACTTTTGTTCATAAGCTCTTTCATAAAAGTGAAACAGGGAAAAATGATTTAAAGCAGTTCAATTTGTCTATTTACCTTAATCTTTAACTATTCCCATATGTCTTAGCTACATGATGTATGACTCGCCATAAACCAATTTTTCAAAGATATACAAGACAGAAAAAAAGTCAGGCTCCTAACCTTTTATGCACTGAACTTCCATAGACAGCTGGCAAAACAAAACACTTCTAGGCTTCAGAAAAAGCTGAAAGGTTATTCTGCTTTCTTGCTTTTAGGCAATATTTGCATCTGCTAAATAGTATACAGTCGCAATGTTTCATCACGGCAAAAAAATTCAAAGGAGAAAGGTCTTTGCTAACTTTTGAATCAAACCAATAAATTGATGGACAATTGGACTTCCACATGGAAAACAAACAGTAGACTTGTGCACTGTTTTCTGAAAACCAGCCTGCAACACCACACAAATCCTGCCGTAAAAATTGCACATGTTGTAATCTCACATTATGGTCATAGGTATAACTCCAGGCACTTAGCCTAGTGACTGTTTTCGTAAGCATTTAGTAGTAACTCTCACTTTAATATGCATCAATATGAAGCACAGGGCAATCCAATATACAATTTTGCTTTAGTTTAGCAAGACTTTCACCAGTGATTTAGAAAACAAGAATCTCACTATAGAAGGAAGATGTCTGACTTACCTAGAATGTTTGGTACATTGGAGCAAAGTGAAGACTTATTAGTCAGCAGAAAGTTTTTGTTTTGTCCAAGAAGTTGCAGCATTGGATGCACTTGAACACTGGGTAAGGATACCAGGCAGGATTGTTCAGAACCTTATTACTGCCCGCTCTAAAAACAAAAACAAAACAAAAACAGAATACAAATAAGCATAGATAGAAACAGTTTTAGTTCTCTGGTACCAGCTAGACAACACTTTATTTCTGTGCACTCTGGTAAACAAATGAAAAAGTATAATGTAATTTCAATTTATTTTTTTAAATTGCATTCAGACATTTATTTAAATATTTTGAAATGAAGCAAGCTTGTACATTATTAATGGACAGAATTTTGAACTCGATAGTTTAAGACACCTTTTCATATCAAAAGGAGTTAAAGCTTTTCAGCAAGTCTAGCAATATATACATTGCCTGTAATCTGGCATCACTCTGCATTTCAAAAAACATTTGGTGTCAGAGACAGACAAGGTAGAGATATCTGACAATGTGGAGAGGGGAATAAATGTTCTAAGAGTGTATTCTCAGAAACCTGTCATAAAATCTGCTTGTGGTAAGATAAAACAATAAGAAGGTGCATGCATAGAAGAAAGAAAAAAATCTCTTAAATTTACCATTTGAAAAAAAAAAAAAGAAAAATAGTTTTAATCCAGAATATGAATTTTTATATATTTTGAACCATAGAATTAAAATGGCTGTTTTTTAAACTTCAAGTGAGCTTGAGAAACTGACTGCAGATCATGTATACAATGTAGGGTCAATGCTGTATTGAATTTCTAGACCATTTTCAGACTACCTTCTGGCAATGGAAGCATTTTGACCACTGACACTCCCTATGGGTATATCTGACTATCCTGGTACAATGCACCATTCCCCATTATTGAATCTACAACAAACTGCTGTAGGTTATTCATTGATTGAGTGTTTAAGTGTATTCTTTGGGAGCAAATGGAGAAGGAAATCTGTAAACAATCACACACACAAAATCAGCAGAATTCTTTACTCTGAGATGGTTTTCAGTTTCAGCACTTAATTATCTGTATATTTTGATAACAATTCTGTCACTTTAAATAAAGATGCACAGGAATTTTTCTTTTGCTTTTAAAAGATGCACAAGCTACAGTATGGAGCTGCACATTTTATCTCAAGGAAAAATTAAGCCATCATTGGCCAATATGACTACATAGGGACATAAGGTTTAAGCACATCTGCCATACTTTATGCTAACATCTTTATCTAGATCAATTACAATATGCACTATCACTGTTAAATAACCAATATAGATGCAGACTGCAGCTCTATAATATTCCTAATGGAGGTTAGAACAGATATTAAGAGCTACATTTTCATAAGCTTAAGCAGTAATTGTATGTGCTTGTACGCCTGTGCATATCTTCAATCAAGCTGCATTTTGATATAACGGGAAAATGTTCCTTTTTCCACTTTAACCAGTGCAAAAATCTCTTCCTTTCTCATTTATACAGCTTTGAGTTCATTTGCACTGTTTGTCTGCCACTATGTATTTATAGCTATTGCCTGAATGAGTGGTTCATACAGAATTAGGGAACTTACTTTATCATGATTTCCACCTGTGATTTAACAATAAATAAAACAAATAGAAGAGGCCGTCCTCGGAATATATACAAATTATATTATTTTAGCTGATATGATTTCAGCTTGAGAAAACTGTATTTGTATATTGCATTTTAGTGCAAAAATGTAATAGCTTACATTTCTTAGAATTAAGTTTTTGAGATGTTTACCAAAACTCTACAAGACAGTTCCCCAATACTCACTGCAAATTGAACTACAATAATCTTACATTCGATATCAAAATAGCACCCAAATGCCAGGGATGCAGGTGTCCTCAGAGCGTAAAGTCCATTCTAGACATGTAGCAAAAAGCTCAGAGCTGAGCAGTTTGGAGCAAAACACACAACACCACAATGCTGAAAATAACTTTTTTGCTCTATGAACTGAACTTTAGGCTACCTTACAGTTCTGTTACACTAAGGAATTGCAGAAGGAGAACATGCAGGCTCTATGCAGAGAGACTGCAGCAAAAGCTGAGCATAGACCACACCAGAAAGTAGATTTGCTGATCTATCTATAAACCACCTAGATAACCATATTTGCAGATAAAACAGTACGAGGGTGCAGCAGAACACCAAGGGCAAGGCATTTTGACTGCCCTCGTGTTGCAGGACAATGCTTTTGTGTGCCTGCTGACTCCCAGACATGTGCAGCCACGTTCAGGCTGTAGGTTGGATCGAGATCTTCAGCAGGGTTCCTTTGGACAGATGCTCAGGTTCCTTTGCTCAGATGAAAACTCATGTTCACGATCAATCCAGAAGGACTTCAGTTTAGACAACCAGGGAGCAAGACTGCAAGTTGCACCACAGAGAGCATCTGCAGCACAGCACAGTCACTCCCAGTGGGCGCTGCTGAGGGGATGCTCAAGTGTGTTATTAACTTTTGGGAAGGTATCAAGTTCCTCTCCTGTCTGAGGAGGCTCAAATCCATACCTCTGACTTCCCCAGAGAGCAGCCCAGCCATCTGCCAGTAACCCCAGCCTATGCTTTCCCTTCCATTAATGCCAAATCACGCAGTAAAGAAGAAAAAAAGCACAATAGGCTACTGTGGGACTGAGTATATTGTAACTAAATGCTTGCCTAATTTCATAGATGTCCAAAGCTGTGTCCAGGAACGGGATTCATCTGCACCATGCATTTTTGTAGGAGTTCTGAATATTTTGTCTGGTCTCCAGTTGACGCTTCAAAAAGGTGCAGGCTTTCCACAACACATCTCCTGACCACATGAATATACAAAGATATCTTGAACACCTTAGGCTGTCTGAAACAGCATGAAGTATCTACTTTCTGCCTCATCCTACTCTTAAGCCAGTAATATAGTCTGTAAGGTTCCCAAGGCCTCTCAGGTACCAGCAGCAGTCCAACCATATTAGCTTTCTTGGGAAGCAGTGATTAGCAGAGGCAAGGCACAACGTTAATATGGTTTCAGTTGTTTAGTCTGCAGTTCAGGTATCTCCTCACAACAGTCTCTGGTCTGTGGAGACTTACTCACCTGCTTCTGGGCTTATTTAGAAGCAGAATGTCTTATTCTTGAGCACTTAACTCTGTATTCATGTGTCCCTCAAGGAAGACGTTTTTATGAAACAGATTTCATGCAGTTTGTATAAAAGAGTTATAATTTTAAAAATACCAAAATAGTCGCTGGATCAGAAAGTACAACATGGATCTTCCATTCCTAGTAGAGTGGCCTTATCAGGATAGTGAGGCCTCTCACTGGGAAGGCGGTATGGATCTCAACCTGATGCGAGTTTGGGTCTCCACCAATGTGATTGATGCTCACTCTGCTGAACCCTCCATATCAGTCAACAAAAATTCCTTTCAGAAAAGCAATATCCTCTCTTTTGGTGCTGTTTTTTCATTTGTTTGTTTTGGGTTTTTTTTTTTTTTGCTTGTTTTTGTAAAGAAATAGCTCCAAGGATCAAACACCAAGAGATAACTTAGGGTTATAAATATCACAGTTAGGGTCAGACTCTGAAAAATTAAGGCAGTGTTTCATATACTGCTCATAATCATGATTTCCTATTGGCTAATTGAGATGGTTGCCTAATCAGCATCTTTGCATAAAACAAACCAGTAAATCTGACGGCTACTGTTATCAGTAAATCTCTATCAATCAGAGAAGCCTAAGTACAGGTTTCATGTTGCAAATGAGGCACCTAAACATCAGGTATTGCTACACCCAGGGTCGTAACCGCTGTACTGTGACATTTAAGGGCACGTATACCTCCAGGTCCAAACAATACAGAGGATCTGGAAGCACCTTAAACATTATCTTGATTCTCATGTGAATGACTAACTTCATCTGAATTCTGTTATGCCATAGGGGTTCCTTTAGGAACCTTTGTAAATGAGGATTATATCATGGGAATTTTCAAAATACTTCAAAGCAAGCCAATAACGAAAAACAAACATAGCAACAAGAAAAGCAGGATTTTTGTTTTGTAATCAGTAATATTCTATAGCACTTGTACTACGCTTTTCTTGTAAGCTTATCTTGTAGGGTTGGGCACAGCTAATAAGAGCAGTATTTAAACCATCACCACTACACCACGTTTCAGTTTTCTTGTATCCTAGCTGATACGTGAAGGAGAGAAATATAAAATTCTTCCTCAGCATACTAAGTACATACAATAAAGCAAACTATGTCTTCATACAGTGTTTCCTTTGGGACAGTTTTCTCTGCACATTTCTTTAAATTATATTAACATTGAAAATCTAGGGCATAGAGCACCTTTCTACACAAAAATCTACTATGTTGAATTTTCCGTCCTAAGTAAGAAATCACAGCTGCATGTTGTCAGCTTGTCACTGATCCAGTTTAACTGTACCCAGAACTCATGTCGTAAACTATGAAAAGTGGGGCTTAGTCATCTGGCTGTAGATGTTTCACTTCCCAGGTCAAAATTGTTGATTTGTTGGAAGAAATTGGCTTTGCAGCAGCATTCATTTTAAAGCTGATTTGTACTAAACACAGAGATCATCTTATGTGTGATTACATCAAAAGGGACACAAAAAAGAATACTGAGCCTGTTTGGGTGAACAAGTTGCAATTACTAGAATTTCTGGGGGACAAGATAGTCTCTTGATGACCTAAGACTGCTTTCTATGTTAAAGGTTTGTTGGTCTTGCAGTTTGACAGATTCAAAAGGCCCAAAATAGAAGCAATGCAAATATATGTCTTACATCCTTAAGTATTACATAGTACTAAAGGAAAAAAGTAATTTTTGAAGGCAGTGTAAAAAATTAAACACAGTAATGTGACTTCTAGAGGTGCTACATTTTGTGTGCATAAAGCACAAGTGAGGTGAGTATTTTTTTTACATTACAGCTCAGAAAATAACCGTTGATCTAGAACAGCTGGAAAAAATTAGTTATTGACACATCAGTTTAGAAAAGGCTTAATATAGAAGGACAACAAAAGTGTTGCATGTTTAACATTAGCATAACAGAGTGACACTTACTGCAAATTTAATTACCTAATATGCATATTTCAGAATCGTCTGAAAATATCCACTGATGACTTATGGTAGTTACTGAAAAATTATCAGCTCCAATTGCTATGGATGCTAGAGGCTTGCAGAGGCAGTGCCCGTGTTATGGGTTGGCTCAGCAGATAGCTGAGAAACTAGGACAGCCTGCTACTGTTAGAATGGAGAGAGAAGCTGGAGGGAACAATTTCGATAAGTGAAGTATGGGCATTACCAAGGCTTCTGGTGCAGAGGGTTGCTAAATGACAGAATAGCTTAGGTTCGAAGGAACCTTAAAGATCATCTAGCTCCAACCTCCCTGCTGTGGACAAGGTTGCCATCTACTAGATCAGGCTGCCCAGGGCCCCATCCAACCTGGCCTTGAACACCTCCAGGGATGGGGCATTCACAGCTTCTCTGGGTCAACTGTTCCAGTCACCAGGGACTTCACCTGACAACCATGACTTTTTGAATACAGTGAAGAGTGGCTTGGCAACCACATCAGTCAATTCCTTCAGTATGCTGGGATTCATGTTTTCTGGACCCATAGACTTGTACACATTCAGCCTCATGAGGCAGCCTCAGACTTCCTGTGCAATTACACTGAGAGGGATTTTGCTCCCAGGACCCCCACCAGGAGGTTCAGGGATACAAGAGGCATGAGAAGCCTGACTGCCAGTGAGGATAGAGGCAAAGAACCCACTGAGCAGCCTTCTCCATGTCTGTTGAAGCCATTTCTCCCTTTTCATTTATCAGAGGGGGTACACACTCCTTTGCACATCTATTCTGACCAACACACCTAACAGAATGCCTTCTTATTTTTCACATCCCTCACCAAGGCTTAGCACCAACTGTGTCTTGGTTTGGCTTTCCTGATCTACTACCTCCAAGTTAAAAAAAAACAAACAAAACACCAAGTATGTCTAACGTGGTGGCAAACATATTCAAGGATACCTAACCTAATTAAGTACCAGGGATACGAGCCCTGCATTACCACGAGGAAACTAGACAGAACAAACCAAGTTTGGCTCTAAAGTATCCTAAGAGATACTAAACAGAATAGACTGCCTGTAGCCAGCTGAATGTACAATGTACGAGGTGAGCAGGGATGCCCAAGACTGATAACATGTGCAACACTTGGAAGCACTGGAGCAGACTAATCCATGAATATAAACCTGAAGGGTGAGGAGAAAAAAAGAGAGCCTCCCAGACAAGACTGCAAGCTCCTCCCAAGAATGAGGCCTATATAAATTTTACTCCATTCCTTGTCATGAGAAATGGCTCAGTGTTGTCACAGAAGTACATGCTGCATAGGTATCATCAGACACTCAAGTATTATGGGCAAAGCCAAAGAGCAACATAAAACTGAGCAAGAGCTATTTTAGACTCCCCCCAAAATACAGAGTACTTCTGCATTGATGTCAGCTAAAAATCACTGAAAGCTAAACAAATATGAAATTTTATACATGCTACGAAGCAACAAAAGTCAAATTTAATTGTATTTGGCTTCTTGGTTCAAATATTGCTTCTAGACATAAGATAATGCAATTCAGAGATCAAGATGTCTAGATTATTCTGCTTAAGTAGTCACAAAGATCTTACTAAGACTGTTTAAATGAAAGAGTAATTGATTGCTGTTAAAGTAATTCATCGTTTACTTGTGCTTTCCACTGCCCACATTTCCAAATGCAAAGGCATAAGAAGATGCCAAAAGTTACACGACAGCGTCATCTCATCCTCCTTTCTGTTGACTAGGATACGCATTTATCTGTATTAGGATTACAGAAGTAAACAAAGATTGCATGATAGTCCTACCTTGCCTTAGTTTTTCCAGCTTTAGCACAGATGAGTAACCTCCTAATCTCCTCTCTAACACAGGAGCTGGAAATGGAGAAATCCCATTTAAGAGCTTCCCTTAAAATCAGGAAATTAAACTGGAGCCCTTCTTATTCCATCATTCTCCAGCAAAAGAAAGTCTAGATGAGAAGAACAATGGTAAATTTGTAAAGCAGACTAAAAGAGTGTCTGACTTCTTAGGTATCTGAGCTAGACACTGTCGCTAAGAAGAAACAAGAAATTCCTTATGAGTGATCTGCTACACAGCAGGACTGGGGTTGTGGTTACTTGCAACCTGCTCCCTGACAGCTACTCATCCATTCTCCTCTCAGTGAGTCTCAGAGCATAAGGAAATGCTGTCCTAAGCACTTGTTAAAATTAAACTGCTTTTAACAAAAGAGAGAACATCAAGCATCCAGACCTTTATAAAACATACACAAGTCACTTGGCTTCTTCATATGCTCTTTAAAGTACGCTGAGTTTCTGATCAACAGAAGATTGCTTTTCTTCATACAGGCACAACTGCAAAGGGAGCATTTGTTTGAAATTGATCTCGGTGAAAGTTTTAATGTGTTGTTAAACTCAGCCATTTAAACCAGAACCAGCAAAATAAAACTCTGATGACTCTTAAAGAATTTAAGATTAATGCAGGAGGAAATTACCTTGCCTAGTCATGCCTACTTTTATTAGTACCCTGCAGTTGTGTTTCATTTTGGATGTGGCAAAAGTATGATTTGAAAGTCAAGAAGGCAAACTCTTGCATTTTGTATTTAATTATTGAACACAGTACAATGCTAAAGCTGCATTTCCAGAGATTGTGATGGTAAGTTTTACAAGTTTTGCTATAACAAAACTGCAGTCATGGAAGTAAAAAGTTATATCTTCCCACAAGCACACTGAAAATTGGCAGGCATATTTTTGAACAGGTATGTCCAAGAATCAAAGTAGCAACATTGCAGAATCAAACAAGTATTTTTTGTTGTTGTTGTTGTTTCTGTTGGCATTGCTCTGTTTAAATTGGATTATTTATTTAACAAAATGGTGAAATAGATGCAGTCTTCAAACATTTCAGGAGGCTGCAATGATACTATACATGGAACACAAACTTTGAGATTATTCTTGGTGTATCACTTTCAATTGTTAGTATAGTCTGTGGTTTTAAGGAGGGAGCTAGTTTCAGTTCATGGTGAAGCTAGTTTTATTTATAAGGCTACAGTGCACAGGGAATTCATTAGCAAAGCGGCAAAACAAACTAGACCAACCAGGTTAGAGAAGTTCTGAAACATTTATCAAGTTCTTCAGATGAACTGCACTCCCCTTGGCGTGTCCCAGAACACTGTGTGGACCCTCCACACCTCTCTGCTCAAGAGAGCTAACACAGCTACACTCTCGTGCAATTGTTCCAGGGTCTAATCATTAGCTTCGTAGCTCAAAACAGATTCAATATATGAATTAATTTTAAATTAAGCTTCCTTTTGTTTAGGTAGGCCTATGTATAAATGCAAAACAAATGAAGAAATTTTATCACTTCCCTTACGCTTCATACTTTCCTCAGAAAATGCCTAATCAAAATACATGTATGCTAAGCAGCAACAGGGTAGTGGATGGAAATTCAATGGTGAGAAACACTGAAGAATAATTTCTATTCCAGTGTTGGTGAACTCAACAGCCAAGCAAGAATGACATCTGATGATTTGTGATTGTATTTGATGGTTGTTCATGTGATCAAGAACTGGAAGACGCATACCAAGTAACGGTGTTAGATTTCTAATAAATATTTCTAACTATTCTTTTGTTCCCTTTCTGACTATCAGAAAAGGAAGAGAAAGAAATAAAAGAAACAAGACAAACAGTAAAAATTCCTCATAGGTGTGAGAGAAGCACTGCATGCTGAAATTCAACCTTCAGCTGTAAGTTACCCAGCACTCCTTTTAGCTATTTGTGTGCATGTCAGCGCTCAGCACAACCAGGTGCACAGGTCACTGGAGAGCCAAAGGACCCAATGAGTGGCCAGGTCTGTGCTGGCACCAGCTTGGACCATGCTGAAAGCGTTAGCACTCAGCACCACCAGGAAGCATTTTTGGAAAGAAAGCTAAGAGTAGCTTTTCCATCTGAAACCAGTCAATAGATTTTTAGGAAGGTAGGATGTAATTGCTGAAGCTGGAATTTGGCCAAGTGGTTGCTGTTAATGTCCCTCATACCTTGCAAAAAGAGTATCATGAGGACTTTAATGACAATAGGTGGTCAGGACCTTGAATTTGCAACTTGTCTGAAAGACCTGAAGCCCATTAGACAAAAGCATGCACAGAAAGATAAAGTACTGAGCTATTAAGAGGGCAATTTTAGTTAAATTTAATTCCAAGAAAGACTTAAAAACGTAATATCTAAACTCAATGAGCACTGTTCATTAGGACACTAAAAGGAACAAACTTTTGAAACTTGTTTCTGTTTTGCTTTGATGTCCCAGAAGTTTTATGTGCAGATTGGAAGACAAAAAAGGAACTGGTTTATTATATACAGAATCTTTGGGGAAAGCAAGCGGAATACAGAGACAGAGGGAGCAAGAGAGAGAGCACTGCAACCCTTAAGCAAGATAATACACTATGATAGTACTGATGATTATTTTTTTTTTTATATTCAGTGCCATCCAACTGGGGGCAAAGGGAAGGAGAAGCTGTAGGACTTTTCAGTTCTTTATTTAACAAATCAAAAGGATGCACAATTTAGCAACTGACACATCATTGCACAGAGCCCAGTAAGGCCACTACAATTGTTTAGACCAGCAGCTAACATTCAGACTTGAGCAAGGGACACGTCACACCAGGACAGCCCAAAAGCATTGGAGGTATGAAGCAATTTCCCACCACGCACAGCTCCCATCTTCTTTATGCTGAAGACAACAGTTGTCAGTTCCAAGTCACTCCATGAGTCATGGCCTCGTTTATACAAAGAGAGAGGAGTCAAGAGGCAGCTGTCTTGCACCAAAGTGCTCGCTGCCCCCAAACTCTGACAGCAGTTAGATGATTTATAGGTTCTTGAAGATACATCTTTTCTTTCTGAGAAAGTCTAGTCATAATTTTAATTTGCAACCATCAGGTTTGTTATGCAGAACATAATCCCGTCTCTTCAAACATAGTAAGAGAAGTTAAATATAAGAGGAAAGTTTATTTTTTCCATAGTGGAAGACTTTCTGGTCACACCCAAATAAACAAAAAGTGTCCCTGTTTAGCAGATAGAGAAAAGTTGCAGATGCAACGGTTTAATTTCTCATGCATTTCTACTCCTACTGCATTTAACTACAATTAAACTGAATATTCACTACCTACCTAAAGCATGAGAAAAAACCCTCTACAATGTATTTCGCATGCAGTCCTGGCAACTGATTTGCTTGGCCAAAAGTTACATCTCCTTTCAGATGTTGATAAGCAAGCATTTAATCATTCCCTCCTGCAGCCAGTCAGAAGGCAGCTTGCACAACCATCTACAGGGAGATGTAACTGTACTACCAAGGGATGGACAATGCCTATCGATGTGTAACTGCATTAAATTGGTGGTTTTTCTGCTCCTCTAGATGTTTCTAGGGTTCCTGCTGTTGCAGCATCAAGCATATCTCAAAAGAAAATTATTCACAATTACGGATTGTGGTTTCAGCCTTTGAACCACTGAAGTCTAAAGCAAAACCCATCACTGAAAGCAAATACACCACAAACCATCCTTTCTGAAATGGAAGCAGACAAATCACAGAGCAGTCAAGAAAGAAGTTGACAATTCATTGCCATAACTTCACATAGTATCTGTTGTTTCAGCCATCTAGTTCCTAACAACTACTGTGAACCAGAATGTGAATGAGCGACTGATGAAAAGAACAAATACTAATTATTACTGCAGAATATTCTCCATAAAATATTTTTCCAAATATTTTTCATGTAACTTCTCAGCTCTAACAAGAAGAGCTGAAGAAACAAATAAGGGACAAGACTTGAACTACCAACTCTTAGCTGTGCAGTGACAACTGCTGTGACAGTGACAATGATTTTGTGGAATTTTTACTCACCAAATTTACAATTTACTTACCAAACTTCTACCCACAATATTTCCTCAGTGTTCCACAAATGATAATTATCTGTGTCTTCCTCTATGCCACAGAGGTCAGTGACCTTGTCACCCCTCTCCTTGTTAATACTTCCCCTTTGCTCCACAGGTCCAATCACCTTTTCTTTCAAATTGCCTAATTAATTAACATAATCAAGTTAAGCTGAGAGCAATTGTTCTCAACCTCTATTTAATTTTTGAAGGGTTTTTTCCTTATATTTCAGGCAGGAAGAATGGCTTTGTTTTCAAAAGCTTCTTTGTTCCTACTTCCAACTCCGCATCTATAGCAGCAGTTTTCTTACACATCGTACCAAAGAGCTTGATTCTGAAAATATTTTAGACTCTATAAAAAGCTGAATACTATATTGTTATTGCCTTACTTAAGCCTTCACATGAATGGAAACTGTACCAAGAGTCAATTTATATCTGTAACCTGAATTTCTGAAAAAAGAAAGTGGAGAGCATCATACAGTTTACTGTCATTATTGTTTCTAGATCTATAAAAACACAAGCTAAGAACAAGATATACCCAATACAATAAAAACAGCCCTAAGTCTGATTCACTAAAGTCCCACGTTAAGACAACTCCCTCCCTCAATCTCTAAATCAGACAACATGGCTATATGCTGAGCAAAATACAGAATTTTCCATATGCCCATGGTACACAGTTATGGTTTCAAAAATAAAGGAAACTCTTAAACTTTATTTCACCTTGTTTGCAACAAAACTTTGGCTCCTAAGAGACCTCAGCTTCCTAAAAAGACAGCTGAACTTTCCATTGATGTGATCAAATTTTGCTCTAAGTCAAGCCATAAGAGAAAAGGACCTTCATTTCTGAATGCAGGGAACTGATGCCAGCTTACATTAAGAGCCCTGCAGCTGCACATGGTTCCAGCATTGGGCCATCAGATCCATTGGGATAGGATAACCCAATGATGGGTTCCAAAGAGTCAAGCTTGATTTTGCAAGTGTTAAAATGCACTGTGAAGTGCTGGAAAGATCTGTACTCTGTAGTACCCTTGGCTCCTGGGTAATAAAAACAACTAAGGACAATAAGTATCATTTTGAAATTCATTGTTGTATCAGCTTACAGTTGTAGAGATTTATTTTTTTCTTTTAAATGGTACTGACACTTAGGGGCCTTTCCCTGTACAGAATCAAGTTATGCAGTTATCATACTTCATAGTTGTGTATGTAAAGAATGTATATTTTTTAAAGTAGTCCAACATCACCAAACCAATCCAAATCAGTTATATGGCTTTCAGTTTTAAATACCCTGGAAAGAAAAACAGCTATTCTGTACCTGAGGCATGTCTAATATTTTTCTTCCTTCCTCCCTCAATACTTCGGGGTTATTTTATTTCTGCTGGAAGCAACTATCAATTTACACTTGCCAAGCTGATTGTCAATGAGAGGCATCCTCACATAAGCACACTAGCTTTTCTCAGAGCTGTAACATCCCTGCTTTCCAACTCTCAGCATGCTTATAATTGAAGCTGCCAACTGTACTGAATTTTATGGTGGTTTGCAATGGCATTTATACCAGCAGCAAGAGAGAAAACACCAAACTCTGTTCAGCACCTACACTATCAATAAAATCTGAACTCGGGTCTCCTGAGGTGAAAGGAGAGTGTATCAAGCCTACTATGCCACCCAGCCCTCAGTATGTTAAGATATTAATTAGTCACTTTTCTTATTATTCAGTCAAAATATGCTAGATTGAAACAAATTAGATTCTTAGCACATATTTTACACATTGGATCAAGCCTTGCAAGGGTTTTCTTTTATTATTTATAAGATCATGTGCTGTCTTCCTGCTGAAAATGAGATAGTCTGCATGAGGAAAAAGGTAAAAGAAAAGCAGAGAAATGAAAATCAGATATTCCCTAATGATATTTAAAAATAGAAATTTTGCTACTGTTACATACAGCATGTTCCATCTTTTGAGATTTAATGGCTCTCTTGTGGTTTAATGGAGAATTACTTTCAGTAATTGATTATTAAAATTTAAAATTGCTAACCATCTTCATTATTAGATGAGCGAACATGTTATCCTTGTAATTAAAAAAGCTTGAGATTCGCTTTCATCCTGTTGACAGAATGGGCAGATAGGCTCAGCACTCCAGTGTGATGGTTTCAGGGTTCTTGTTTGACAAAAATAGCCAGCAAGTGATTTGATGATGAAAATACAGAACATCCACAGAGACAGACCAAAAAATAATGAACAAAGATAAAATGATAATAATAAAAAGCCCTACAAACTAATTGAAGTTTTCAGTTCAAACTATCACAGGCAGAATGCATAGAATATCTTCCAATGAATTTCACTTAAGTTAAGGAAAAGAAGAAATAAATGTGTTACACATACATATTATGTGATATATTGGAAACCTTGTTTTCCTGGATGCAGAGCTATTTCCAGCTTTTGGGATCCAGTGTTGGACTTCCTACCTGCAGCAACACAGAGACGTGTCTGGGATGAATCTGAAGACTACTATCTTCCCCTTTTAAGTTTCAATAAAACCATTTTCTGCGATATCAACTTGAATAAGTTTTTCAATGACTTCCTGGGTCAAAGTAGCAAACAGTAAAATCCAAATGAGATTGTTGGCTTTCTTATTAGTGCATAAAAACCCAAATCAAAGAAAAATCCCATGTTATTAAAATTATATTTCCATTTCTGCTCAGTTTCATTGTATCTTATAGAAGTGACAGGTGTTTTTCTCATTTCTCCAGCTTTCCCAGGGATAAAATTATTTGTGCAAAAGTAAACAGTGTTAAGTTGTCTGTTATACAGAGTAAAAAATAATTCTTCATCTCTGATCTCATAGCACAAGTCTATTCTGTTAAGAGAGTGCTACATTTCTATGCTGCTCTGTCTTCCACAAATGGAAACCAAATGCTGCTACAGCACCTTCCGTTCCTTTGTCCATCTTAGTCTGGATAATGAGGAAGGCACATGAGAACATCAGCAAAGAACTGTCCCTACGGCACTTGTTTCAGGCATGTTGCCAGCTTTAACAAAAAAGAAAAAGTGAAACAAGGAACAAAAAAAAAAAAAAAGAAAAAAAAGAAGAAATCCAATACTTTCATGACAATTTTGTATAATTTGTTGTTTCAGTCTTACCTTTAAACCTTTACCTTTGTGAAAACATGAATAGAATTACAGGTGTCTTTCTTGTCCGGTGAGGAATGAAGATAAACTAGCAACTTCCACATCCTAGAGGACAAGAGAGGCTAGGTAATGGCCCTTTCTGAATTGCAAATGACTAAACATCTGAAAAGGAGTGCACTGAAAAAGGAACCTCACAAATTTTGCAGGAGATGGTGTCCACCAAAAGGTGAAATGAACATCCAGAAGCTACTATGATTCTATTAAAAGCCTTACCACTGACTGTGGGGAAGTAGGGGGGCTTAATAACTTCAGTCATCCTGGAAGGTAGGGAAGAAATACAAATTTTAAGATAAACTCTCAATCACAATCCAAAGGGTTGAGGGTTTGCACAAGAAAACTAGTTCCTTGGCCTTTCTGTTGAGGCTACCAGCACTTAGGTTCTAATCTTAGTACCATAAGCAGAACATATATATTGGAAAAAGAATAAAGTTTTTTTCTTTTCTGTTAAGTACACCACCTTTCTGGAACTGTCTGCATTACATAGTTCTTACATTTCACAAAATAACACAAAGCCATCAGAAATTCAAGACTTACACAAGCAATGCTTCAATAACTTGAAAATCTCTTCCATCTTTTCTATTTAATTGCAGTTTCTTTACCAGAAACATTACTTGCATGAATCTATTGGTACATTTTCTCCAGTTTCAACATCCAGATGAGAAAATGAATACCTGTATTCCTTATCCTGAAAAGCACAGAGAAGTTTCCACAAGATATTGTGAACAATGAAGGACAATTTTCCCATTGTAATAAGAGTAGAAAATACTCTCAGTACAATTACATTGTATGATCTAACTAAACAGTAATGTCAGCATCAAATCTCTGTAAGTTATGCCTGGAGTACAGCTCACAAGACCGACAGTTTTTACAACACATTATTCTTTCTTCTATTGAGTTCTTGCTCAGGACAGTTTTCACCTCATTTCAAAGGCTGGAAATGCTACTTAGAGTATGGATACATCAGCACAGGTAGCACCATCTCAACACAATGCAATTGTAGCTTAAAAATAATAAACAGCAGGCATAAAAGCATTGATATGTCATTCACTAGTAACACCCTGGGATGTAATATCAGTAATACTTGCAACATACGCCGTACAGGGCATTCCCAGATCCTCAGCATAATATGCTCCAATAGACAATGAATACCAGTTTTACTCCATATAACTAATGCATTAAGTATATTAACTGTAAAATATATATTGTATTATTTTCCAGGGTTACATATGTGTTCACTTTCGTTAATGTGTCCTGTAGAAACTAACCTACAAGCAGTCTTTGTAAGCACTACTGCTGACTCAACATCAGTACTTAAAGGAGCACTATACTGCATCTCTAATTTAACACTACAAGAACTATGCTAAAGTGGCACTGCTACAGTTTGAACCATAGAGGAGGACCAAATGAACAGACATGGCTTGGTGAGAGCACCTCAGGACACAAATATCCATAATATAGTCACAATGCAAGCACAAATATCCATACTATCACACAACATAGACAAGACACATAAAATCAAATGCTTGTGCTTTCCCTTCCTAAGTAATTAATCAGGTTTTCCTGTATGAAAACACTGAATCCCATGAACGTCACTGAAGGAAGTATCTCCATAAAATCTTATTAAAAATACAGATTGCTCTAATTCAATATGTCATTAACCAATGTTGGACTACAAACCGATTGTCACCCCTGCATGTGATACACTGGATATCAGATGTTTGGCTCTGTGCCTGGCTAAAGCATTGGAGATCCAAACCTTCAAAGCTGGCCTTGTGTCCTTCTTCTCTCCTGAGAGCGTTTCTCCTTGTCCTTACATGGCACTTCTGTGCTCTTATTATAGCAACAGAATACCTAAAACCTAGTCCAACAAACAACTCTGTCAGCAAGGACAACATAGAAATGAACTAATCAGGCAACACATCTTTTTCAAAAGTCCATTAACTTTAATGTCATCTTCCTGCACTTAAATTATGCAACGTAAAGATTTTGCTTATGCATGTAGGAAATCTTTTTTCCCCTCCTGAGCAGTTTTTGTAACTGCTTGGTCCTGGGTCCAACACGCATCACCCTTCCCCTAGCTGTTTTCCATTCCAGTAGTACTCTAAATGACTAGCTTAAAGTAAGCAATTTTTGGATTTTATAGATTTACATACAGTGAAAGAGTGACGAGATCTAATTGGTTTCCCTTCCAGTGAATGAGCTGAAATCACACAAAATTAAATACGGAGGCTCCTTTAACCAAGATGCAGGTAAAAACAACAAAACAGATTATTAAACTTGCTTAGAAGCAGTATCAGGCGCTTAGCAACACTGACTACAAATACCTGTTTATATATATTTTAAAGAAGCCTTTTCTTGGAACAACGCAGAAGCATTTACAAAGGAAAATTCTACATTAAGCTTCATAGAAAATGTATAAAACCAGGGAATTTAGTTTAAATTCTAATTAGGAGTCTCAGGACAGATAATACAAAAATAAAGAGAAAACAAGACCCCATGCAGCTTCTTTAGGGTACAGATGAAATCTGAGGCTAGCAAAACTTCACTACTATTATATACTATTGAAGATCATACTTTTTTCATTAATACCCGCATGAACTCCGGTAATGAAAGAATGTATCAGACAGCAATTAACACTTCATTTACAAGAGGATGCACAAGTCCTTGAGTTTCACATTTGAAAGAGGTGAGTTTAAGAGATCAGTATGTTTTTCAGTAGCTTACCTATCCATCAAGACCTACCAGATTTGCATCTTCATAAGTGAAGTACCAGTTGGAATATCAACCCCAAGGAGAAAGTTGGAGTGCCTCAAAGACTTTTTCCAGACCATACCAGCAACACAGATAAGATACAAACTTATTCTGCTGACATCTTTCAAATAAACTTGAAAACCTACTTTTCAACTAAATTCACACTTTTGTTTAGAGCCACCACATTTTTCTCCAAATTACACTGTAGTCTACATATGCTCTAGCTTTAGAAGCCTATGCCACAACCTGTGCAAGTACAATAAAGCAGAACATCACCAAATGAAAAGGAGACTTCATTAAGAGAGGTTTGCTATTAAGAGGTTTTCTTTAGTATTATAATAAACTATTAGGTGAGTGAAATTTTACACTTGTCTTCACCCAGAAGGTTTCCGTTAGGCTTTTCATTCTGTTCTTGTAACCATGACAATTGCTAACTATAATATAGCTATCTATTTAAAAATATCTTAATTAACATAAACTGTATCAGCTTCGGTCAGTTTTGATCTTGCTGCAGGGAGTACAACCTTCAAAGTCTGAGAACTCTCTCACCTAACCGTATTTTCATGCCATTGCTAACCAAACAATTGGTTTACTGATGCATTCAGCAAACAGGATTTGTGAAATTCTCTCAGTCAGGTTTTTCCATCTCTTTAAATCTATACCTGCTCAACTTGTGGAATCTCCTTTAGCTCACTAAACTCCTGCAAATCCAATTCTATTACAATGCCAGAGGAATTTATAAGTGGATTTGTTTTAGAAAACGGAGGCTGAGTACAAGCAATGTTTGACACCTCTGAGAAAGCAACCCAGTCTGGCACGCTGACGGCTGCGAGGCAGAAGTGGGCAGATTTACCAACAGACATGGGGAGCCTCCTGGGGTACACAGAGCTGCTGGCAGCTACCCCACCACCACCTGCAGGCACTTGGAGCTCTGCACAAGTCCCACAGCACTCATGCCATGGAGTATGGGACAAGTCAAGCCTCTGAACCCAACAAGGTGCTCTGAAAGCTTTCAGCGTCCATTGGCTCCCTGCCTTCTTGCTGCTGCTACACAAGGAGCTGGGCTTTGCCTTACCAAGGAGGTCTCTCATGACATCAGGTCCTTGTCCAAATCAGCGCTGAGCTGCAAAAAGGAATCTCTGGGGCCTTGGATTGAAGACTATACATGTCCTTTACTGTACACACACTCCTTTCTCTGCTTTTGCTCTTTCTTAATGGTGCAGAATAGTCAGTGGTCCTCAGCAGTGGATTGAGGGTCAGCCTCTGTTTAATGAAGTTTTTCAGAAACAATAAGAAACTTCCCAGATTTTGAGAAACTACTGAGCATCACTGCAGTAAAGTGTCTCCAAATGACCAACTTCAGTTTCACAGCTGGTTCTTTTGACAAAGAAAAAAATCTGAAACAGATTAAATAATACATACAAGTATAGAGCAAATAATACCAACTACATTCATACACATGCTTGGCTAACTGAGCAACAAAACAACCAGCTTCCCAGTAATCAGCCCAGCATCTGGGCCTTAAGTTTAAAGCAAGTTTTTCCCCTTAGAATAGAAAACTTCAAGGACATGCACGTGCAAGCAAAACATTTTTGACTCTTTACAGAAGTCATACAATGTACCATCAGAAAGCATGCCAAATGACGACCCAGCTCCATTCTGGTAACATGCCCAGACCACTGTATTCTCATCCATGGGAACCAAGATGATGGCTGAACAGAATCTTACATGTATGGTGTAGGTACCAGATATCGTGCTATGGTATTTACAGTGGGAGTAATAGCTTTTCTTTGCTCTCTCCTGAAAATATACTTTCTCTCTCTGCAATGTTTTATGAATTTCGTTACTATTTTGTTTAGCACACAGGGTCAATGGATGATGGTTTTTGGGGGGCAGTGGTCATACAAACACTGGCTCACAACCTTGGCACCCACTAAATGTTCTCAGGCAAATAGGAGAAGTGCACGGTAGCCCTCATTCAGAGCCAGCGGAAAGAGTAGTTAAACTACAGTTGTATTAACTGAGAACACAGTGCATTGAAAATAATTCATTTTATGTTGCTGATGCAATTCATATTTTCCCCATTCCATGCATTTGCATAGATACAGTGATAGAGTCCAAACCTATGCATATAGTTTAATACTCAAAGCTTGTAATTTAAGGAACATGACAAAATCACAAATAACATGCGTGGAGCACTGAAAATTAGCCATCACTACAAAAGTCTGGCTATAAAAGCGTGCTCACCTCTGAACACATGGATAGTTTGCTCAACAAGCTTTTTTCCATTGCTTTATAACATATAAAATAGCTTAGGTTAAAAATGTTTGGTTTCTCAGTCCCACCTTTTGCAAGAAGAGTGCTGAAAGCCTGGAGCCAGTCTCAGACTGCAGACCAGCAGCAGAGTATGCTACAGTTCCCTGCTGTGCTCAACACACTGATGTGAGAAGTGTGAGAGAACAAGGACAAAGCTTTGCCTCTCCAGCTCTAACAGTTCTGGAGTGCTCTGTGTAGCAGCTAAGGCAGCAGGGCTTTTATTTAGCTAGACCAACCTAGAACCTAGAGTGCCTACTGGCCAAATGAAGGACATAAGCTCACCTTAAACTAAGGAAATAAGTTCAACTGTCACATTTTGTCTGGAGCCAAATCAGTGCAGAATAACAATTCAGTGACTGCCAAAAAGAAATGAGTGCAGCTTCCAAAACTGATTAGGTAAAAAAATTGCAATTTTAACAGCTGCTTTTTAAGGTAAGGAGGACTGAGACATATTTGAGCAATATAAATATGTCATATTATACACACCCGCCAAAAGCTACAGCTCAAATGGGATGTTTTCCCATTTATGAAGGCTTTTGAAAAAGATACTATTTTGATTAAAACCCAGGGAAAATTTGAAGTCATAAGAGCAGAGGGAACAGCTCCTGCTTAGAACAGTGGAAAAACTGTTGTTTTTCACAGTGAAAAACTGTGTCCTGTTGTTCATAACTGCTTTGATCCCCGGTCATGTTAGCTTTTTGTGGTATTAGGCAACAGCTGCTTAAAAACTGTCTTTCTGCAGTCCAGGGGACAAAAACACAGCGGTGTAGATCATTACTTTTCTGATAACACTAAAAAACCTAGGGTACAGTTGAGCTGCTAATAAAGCCTGCAAAAGCCATTTTCTCACACCCCACATACTATTCTGGTGTGTCTTCAAGGCACAGTTATTCCTTTTTAATCATACATTACCTGTCAGCAGCTCTTCGTCGGAAGATTCCCAGCCTCTCTGCCTTTGCTGTGTTGGAGACAGCTGTCACCCACTCTTTTAGCTTCCTCCCTCAAATCCTGCAGAAAAATCTCACTCTCCAATCCTCGAATCACGAGTGTCCCCCTCTGCTCAGGGACCATCGCCACGTCTCCTCTTGTCTAGGTGCCCAGCCTATTTGTTACTCTGTTAAGGTAGGGCTGAGCAGTCCTTTATACCTGCCTGGGGTTTGCAGACACTGCTCAGCCAACTTGGAGGTGTCCTGGGCCTCTTCTGCTCCATGGAAAGAAAGTTTCCACATCACACATGCTTAAGTATTACCAAAGCTCATGATCCTTTTGGATCTTCACATCACTTTTACAGATTTTCAACTGTAAACCTAGTACAGATCTGTGACCTTCCTCCAGTCTCTGCTGCACTGGAATTTCAAGAGCAATAATTGCCACATTTTATTTCAATAGGATTTTTACTGCTATTAAATTTAAACCAAGTATGAGTTGCAAATTGCTTCTAGCCTAGGGCAGACACATCTTACTCCAGGGCTTAATACTTTATTTGACCCTAGTTTGACTTCATATCAGGATCTACAAGACTAATCAGACAAGTGGCTTCAAAGAGGCTTCAGGCATTAGGTTTTTCACCTTTTTTCCCCCTCAGAATTTGTTCCTCCTAGAACAATCACAAAACAAATAGTAGCCAGTGTAAGAACAACAGGGCAACTGTTTCCTCAGGTTTCCAGCCCTCCACCCTCCACCAGACAGGAACACAAGGTGCGAGGACCTGCAAGTCCTTTAAGCACAACAGTGACCTTTCCTAAGTTACACATAATGTAGTAACACAGGTGCTACCAGCTATAATACCAGACAAGCAACTTACGTGCAATACCCATCATTTCTCCCATTCATGAATTCTGAGCTCTTACAGAGTTGAGAACACAGACTGCACCTATAATAAACAGGCCTGCATGCAGCAAAGTCATATTTTGCACTTAGAATAATTCTTTGATGGATACAGATACACAACACTCACAAGGTCTTCCCCTTCAGTTCATTCCTTAGTATCTGAGAGGCTTATAGGAAACCTTGCCACTGCATTTCTGACTCTTTTGTCAAAACTCATACTCTCAGTAACTCATGGATGGTGATGGAGCTGCTTTTTCACCTCTGTTTGCATGCCATGCCTAAAACTCATGGCATCATTAACCTCTATTTTTCAGCATCTAATAGATGTCACCAGAAAAAACAATTTTAATAAATGCATCCTGGAACATTCAGTTTAGAGCTAAGGTAGCATATATAAAAAGGAAAAATAAAGGTAAGTGATAAATGGGATAAAGATTTTAGGGAAATTTTATTGTATTTAATTAATCTACCATTTTTACTAAGTTGCTTTCAAGTGAAATGGCTTTTTACCAACTCCCTTTGAAAAGGTTAGAAGGGTATTCCCTGAGCTACAATCATTAGCATATAGATGTCTCTAAGTGTTAATTTCTGTTTTCACTGAATGAATGTAATTTAAAATGAGGCCCTTCCAAATCAGTTAAATTTGGCCATTTGAGAAAGATAAGAAAAATGGACTCAAGCATGAACCCCAGCAAAACCTGCTTCTTAAGGATAAATATGTCACTGTTTAAGAGTCTCCATTGCTACACGCTGCAAATGATAGATTTCAGGAAAATTACAGAAAAGGGTAGAAGACGGGATTAAAGTCCAACCAGTAGGTGACAGAATCCATTAATAGGGTTAACAGTAACAAAAAAAGAGGGGTTATATTTATAGTTCAATTTTTAAAAGAGAGTTGAAAACCAGCCTAGAAATTAGAGTTGTCACAACTAGTTTTAGAGCAAAACTCATTGTATTTCTTTTTTCAGTTTTATGCAACAAAGAAAATAATTTAGAAACAGATCCAACTTTCAGTGAAATGAGTGTCGTACCAGCTACCATCTTCAGCTGGGTCAGGCTCAGGAGTATTTTTAAGTTTTCATTTTAAAATAAGCTAATTCAGTACAACGTACAACAAACCTTTGACACAGCTGTCCATCCAGGCGTGCCTTGTTCCCTGGGAAGGAGGTCTCTGGCATGCATACACTCGCTAACATAATCAACACAGACAATGAATACTTGTAATTAAACATGTCTCACGCTCCATCTTAAAAAGACAATTTCACCGGATCATAACTTTACTGAAATCACATTTTCCTAGAGCGATCATTTCTAGCTTGAATATCTCGTAGCTCCGAGGACTGAGGGAAGGCAGTAAACACACTTTCACTTTAGACATGTTTTTTCTCGATAAAAGTCTTTAATAATGTGATCAGAATGCTCTAGTCCTTCTGTACTTTGGAAAAGAAATATGAAATTTGGGAAAATTAGTCATTCTAACATACAAACACCTGCTCTGACAAAACCACAAGGCTTTTGATTATATTTTTATTGCCAGATTTTGGCAGTCCACAGAAAATGTATTTGCTCTGAATATACCAGCATCTGGAGCATTCAGACTCAAGCTACACCATTTTCTTGGTAGAAGGAAGTTCCTTAGGTCTGGCAGGCACTAGAAAGGAAACTAGAAAGATTGCCATTTGTTTCATATCCATCCAAGATATCAGGAAATTAGAGATGGGAACAGCTTTATGGTCAGCAAGTCAAGAACAAAGAATAAGAGGAGATACTAATCCTTTGTCAGCCCTCTTGCCATAAGGGGAAGGAAACAGTAGAAGACTAAGTCTTATACATGAAGGTTGACGGGAAAAAAAAAAAATCAGACCATGAATATAAAAAGTCATCACACGTCAGAAGTATGAATCAAAAAACATCTGAAATCCAGGTTTTACATTCTTGCTCACCAGGAGTGTTTAACAGTATTCTTTCTCCTTTTTGCAACTTCTAGAAGTTGCTCCATTAAATCAAATAAAGATTCATTCTGTAGGTTATACTAGACTGATTTGCCAAAACGTAAGCCACTGTTCCTTAAATACAGGATTTCTACATTCCCGCTATTTTATAAATCAAAACCAGCTAACTGTACTGAAATAGCATCTAGGCTGCGGAGTCAACATTCAACAGGCAGTAAACACCACATTAAATAAGCGCCGACAACTAAATTTGTGCCCAACATACTGTTTTGATTTCAAGTTGTCTTCCTGAAAAAGTTAATGCCAGTGCAAGATTCCTCTAAATACTATAGTCAATGTGCCTCAGTCATGCTCAAGATCGGTTCTCCTGCCTTCCCCCTCCCCTACCAACAGCCAAAAGGCCAGCTGATGTCAGCTGTAGCACATATACAAGTCTATTTGGATTTGGACAAAGACCAGCAACATGGTATATAAAATAAATTGAACAGATGGTTAGAACATTCAGTTTTGATACTCCTTTTTATTCCAGGCACTTTTCTGCATCTGACTTGCTTGAAATATGCTGATTATGCAAACCCTGGAAATTAGCTTTACACTCTTCAAATAAAAATACATACATTATCCAATCTAATATTAGTATCATATAAGCAGACCAGCACCTAGCTGGCATTGCTATGAATCACTGCTAATAAACCTATCTCGTGTCCATTCAGGGACGCTGCAGGTACCCCCAGCTTCCACACTTGAACTGGCCTTAGACAATTCAGGAGGAGACAGGGAGACAAGGAGGGGAGTGAATTCGAGAGTGAGATTTGCCACCTAAAGACATTTTCATAGTATTTCCCAAGTTTAGGCTATGGATGAACATCATCTGAACCATATATTGGAGTCAACAGCACTCTTAGAAGCATTTACTTATAAATGTTGAGTGAAAGTTAAAAAATAATCTTCCACAGTTATGAGCAAGTTTGTGTCATCCCTTTTCAAGCACTTCAAACAAATTCTAATTTTACTTCGGTTTTCTTGTCAAAAGATATTCAGGAGAAGGACTTAAAGGACTTTTTCCTCTTACTAAAATACCTAAAATTCTATTTAGTTTTTTTTTTCCCTGCATATATTTCCCATGCAATTTATTTAAAAAAAAATAAATTTAAAATTATATTTCTTCACATTATCTCTTCTACACCAAAAGCATAAGCATGTTCTTAGCAGAATTGCAAATAAAAAAAGCCTTTTTTTTTTTTTTTGTACAAGGCCCTTCATGTAAGCAGAACTCTGCACTCTGTTCTTAGTGTGTATGAAATGTGCAGTCTTTAGAAATGCAGATAATCAAAAAAAGAGCCACTAGGGACACAAAGTAATAACATTAGCTAATGCCACACAGTAATGTTTATTTAACAAATCTGTGTTGCATGCCTGACATTTCCCCTGGCATCAATTTATTTTGTTTTGCTTTTCTCTGATAGCAGCACAAATGCATTTAAAATGTAAACTTATTTTACACCTACCAAAGTGTATACACAATATAATAAGAACATATACATCTTTTTTAATATCTTATGGGAATACATACTGGAGATGTGCAGAAAACCCGACAGCCAAAGTAAACGATCTAGATTATGGAAAATGTTCATTTTTAGCTTTCCCAATAGCTACTAAAACTGCAATTGTCAATGCACTGTACATCACTGCATTATGTTATTTATAAAGTGCCACAATGTGACAAAATGATGCCATCCATCAGGATCTAATCCTAACTGAAAGTGGCAAGGGAAGCGGAGCGGAGGAAACGATGTCTTTGCAGTCCATTCAAACTGGCAGTCTGGAATAGTTAGAAATGGCAATTTTTAGAAGTTAAATTTACTGATCATTTGTAAAGGTGTACACAACTGATTCAATGAACCAAATAAGGAAAAAAGTTTCTACTTTCAAACTTCTCATAACCAAGCCCTCTCATGCTCCACTTTCCTCGAGCCACTTATCATACAGTTTCAGTCAGGCCACTCTTGCTTTCTTCATTGAAGTCCTAGATTTGTCATCCTTCCTTTTCAGGATCATTATCTTTTTTTTTTTTTTTTTCCATTTAGGAAGCCAGCCCAGCCAGCTGTCTCCAAGAAATTCTCTTTGAATTTCCCTTTTCTTCCTTGTCCAGCAGTGTTTTATCTTTAGTACCTCACCAGGCTTTTTCAGAACAATGAAATCCCAAATTTTATGTTTTCTCTTCTAAAATGTGTTCAGGTTTCATCAGGCAACATCAAGAATATCAGATAACACACCAGGCAGGCGTAGAAAAAAACCAGAAAGATAGAAAAGTGCCATTTAATTCAAAATAATGGGACAGAATAACTTGAAGCATGCACAAGCAACAATGGGCTACCAGGTAGATGTTATTACTCTAGAAAACTGAGTTCAATGCTCAGCAGAGGTCAGAAAAGCAAATAGTGCATTAAGAACTGTAAAGAAGGAAAATGAGAACCAAAATTAAAACACTATGACTTTGTAAATCCAAATATACTCAGATATTGCACTCTAAGCACGGCTCTGATAACTTCATTATAGGAAAGAAGAGAGTTCAGAAAAGCACAACATGAATAATCAGGTATATAGGAAACTTCCAGAAAACCTCTACTTGTCCACTTATCTTTCTCCCAACAGAGGAGAGTTACATCCATGCCTGTGAAGTAACAAATGGTGACGAAAAGGTGACCACAAATCACCTGCTCACTGCTTCTTGCTTACAAACATCTACAGACCACGACTGTTAACTACATCAGGCAGCACATTTGAATAAAATACTTCTTCCACATAATGAGAAACAAAAATTTTCCCAGGAGGTGATGAAAGTCAAGTGTATAAATGGGACCAAACTGAGCTGAAAACAACTGATGGTCCAGTAACTAATAAAGATCTGATCAGCTACAGCCTCCCATAAGGACGCTCTCCAATGACAGACTGATGACACGGGTGGGCTGCAGGAAAGGGTACCTCCTGTTTCCCATTCTCTTTATTCAGCACTTGCAATTAACCATTGTCAGAAAGAAAATAGAGTCAATTTCACTTGATATAATTTTGAGATCCTACCAAAAATAGTAATGAGCATCTCCTCAAAGTTGTTTCCCCACTTTGCCCAGTATTTTGCAGGAAAGATCTTTTCTCTCAAAGCAGCTGTTGCTATAGAAAAATGACTATTTGTCTTCTCAATTTTTATTTAATTTCTCTGATGCCCCATTTTGCTTTCTCCATCTCCCATACAGAACCAGTCAGTCTGCACTTCTACCCCTAACATTAGAAAACTTCCAAGCGCAGAAATTTGAGGCAGAAAATTTCACAGGAGAAAGAATAAAATCCAAAAGAAATTTTGGCCTTTAAATAATCTGCATGGGCCCATACCTCCTAGTTACAGGCCAGAGTGTTTAGGAATGGACAAATGAAAGTACACTGAAGGGAGTTTTAACAAAGGACTGCACAGAAGTAGGTAGTTTTGACTATAGCGTGAAATTAATACTGTGGGGTTTTTGTTTGTGGTTTAAATTATTGTTAAGAAAAAGACTTGGGCATAGAAGCCATTTTATAACACTTACTGCTATTGCTGCTGCAACATAATCTGGAAGAATATACTAGAACATGCTGCCATATGGTCATATTTGCTCAGTTGCCCAGCTCCATCTATTTTCTTCCCCAGTGCAAGTGCAGCCTGCATTGCACAAAAACAACATTAAATGAAAAGGTATTCTTCTGGGTACAACACATCATTTAAAAATCTGTTATCCTAGATATAAATATCACTGTTTACTTATTTGACTGATAACTCCTTTACATTGCATAAGACCAGAATGTGAATGCTTACCCAAAGACACAAGAGGTTTTTGCACTTAAAAAAAAAAAAAAAAGAAAAAAACCCTCCGTATGTAGGAATAGTTACAACTGAATGTCATTAAAGGTTAAAAAAAGCACATTGATATTTTTGGTATACTGCTACATGCTTTTGGGATGTATGCTGTACACACTCCAGAACATTCCCTGCTGGACATCAGTAGTATATCTACCATTTGTTCAAGCTCTGTGCAATTCTTCAGAGTTTCTCATCTTAAAACTAGTCTAGCTGATGCTCAATAGAAAGCAAACAGGTTGAAACACACCTCCTTACTCAAGCTTTATGTATCATACATGCACATTTCTTTTCCTTCTGTCACTGGGGAACAATATCAAGTAAATTGGCAGATCTCAGTTAAGAAGTGGAGGATATCTCCAAGTACCAGGTACCTAGATTTTAGGACCTTCCTTCCATGGTTTTGTTATGCTCTTACCTCTTGCTCTCTGCTTTCTTTGCAGAAAACTCTAATGGTGTTCAGTTAACAGAGGAAGACTGAAATTCTTGCCCAAGAGAATTTTAGTCACTACATTTTTTCCCCTCATTCAGCACCATGATATGAGCCTTCATCGTTCTTCCTTTTCCTAAAGAAGTTTTTCCAACACAAATGCTGTGTAATATAGAAGCGTTTATGTCAGAGTAAGGTAGTTACTGACTGTAGTCAGTGTTTTCTTTTCTATTCTTCAATGCCTGTGTTGTTTATCCTCATAGCATCACTCTAGTCCTGTCCCTGTCACAGCCATTATTCCTAACCTGCCAGTCGCCCTTGTCTGCATCTGTTATTGCTTCTATTTCAAGTTCAAAAACCTTGAAAAGATACAGGCAAGCTTTTCTATTGAAAATCCGTGCTGTAGGTCATTATATGGCTTTGCAAGTTTCAGCTCTAGAGAATGCACTAAAGCCACTACTTCACAAAGTCTCGCATTTTTCTTGGGTTTCTACTATATAAAGCATCTCCTAGGCATATAAGGATCCTCTGGTTTGGATGTGTATGGTGTTTCTAATATTATTTACCATTTAAAAAAAGATTTATGTACTATTGCAGACTGTTTCCCAGCCCCTTCTTACAGCAAAGATATCAGAGCAGAACATGTTACACAAAATGTAAAATTGAAGCTGGAGCCTAATTCAAAACACAGGAAAGCACAAATACCTTGGGACTGACAGAGAAGCGCATCTGACTAATGCACTTGATTTAGATATGAAACTTACTCCTCTTTACACTACCCATAGATAACATACACATTTATTAGTCAGAGAGATGAAAATCTGTTTGAGAAAACTAATTAGAAGTAGTGCTTTGCACAAACAGATTCCCCTTTACCAGATGGTTCCACTAATATTCACTAATAAAAAGCCTGTTTAAGGAGCTTATGTTCAGTTAGATTGAAAGAGGCCAGAAACAGCACAATTATGTCAGCAATTAATCTCATTAGAAAGATTCCGTGTCAGTTTTGTCCAGGAACTCCGTACCTTTTACAACTTTACTCTGTGCAGATTTCATTTCTGCAGTGCAACATGCCTGACAGCCCTTCAGCAGCAAAGCTGTATTTCTGGCTGTTAAGACAAGGTCTTAACTGGAATCTCATCAATATTTGAACATGCATGTATTAATGTGAATCCTTGAGGATTTACCTTATAGTTCTATCTCAGTCTTCCACTTATTATCAAAGTAAACAGACTGTCTACCTATCAAAAGTTTTGAACTGCTATACGATGACAGAGTTCGGTCAACATATCAAAATCTTTATCATAAGTACCGCTTCCATTGGCAAGTTACTGATCTATCTCAAATGCCAAAGCTCTGTCAACAATTCTTTGTCTGTCCCATTCTTTATTACAACACACCACTCAGACAGGAAGTCAGAGGAATATATTTTCTACAAAAAATATTTTAATTCAAGGTTATTTTCACACTGGTTCATGTAGTAGGGAAAACAAAATGTCATTAGCCATTTGTGAGAAGAGTTAAGGTAACACACGTAAGCATGAAATACATCTGCTTAAGAAAGGATTGTAAGGTAGGACCACGGCAAACCTGCTAAATATGACAAAAATTTAAGTAACTAGATCGTACACATCAAGTTTGAATATGATTGGTAAGAAAAAAAACCTCTACCTACTCAAACAAATTTTTAAAAATGAAAATCACATTATGTTTTTTACTGCCTAAGAGCTATTCCAACCCAGCATCTTGTCATTGCTTGGTTCCTTTCAGTCACCTAAAGACTTTTTGCTATCTTTCCATTCTCTTTGTGGTGGGATTTCTCATTACTGATCTTAATTTAAAATTCTCCTAGTTTCTGAATATCATCTTCTTTCCACCCACACAGAGCGGACCAAGTGAACCTTTCCTCCTCCTTCCTCCCACACCGATGAGAAAACAAACCTGAGGTCACAACTGGCTGCATCTCGTTCCTCAACAGAGTCTGTGTCCACAGGCAGAACCTTCAGTCTTTCTGTGCCACCTACATTTCTCCAAACTGGCCTAGTGGATGTCCTTACTTTCCTAAAATCAACTCAAATATACCTGTACCTTGAATATGCTCTGACACAAAGGCCCTGAAAGAAGAAATTGTCTGAGATCTTGTGCTCATAGTGAAGATTTTGAGTGTTGAGACAGCACTAATAGAACAAGAGAATCTCTTTCCCAAGACTAATGCTGCAGTCAAAATATTTAAACTAACATCCCTGCTCCTGGGAAACAGAAGTTCCTTGCAAGAATACCATACAGAGGTACAGTCTAAGGACAGGTCATTCTATTTCTTAAGAAAAGGAAAGAACGGTGTTATTGAGCTTATTTAACGCTTCAAATCATTATAAAACATGTACGGTTTTAAGAATAATCATCTGCATTATGAAGTTTGTGACATCATGAAAGATTTTTCAAAGTATTTTTTAAACTGTCCCAGTTATATATGTGAAAAGCAACTATAAAAATCAGAATGAAAGAACAATTCTTAAATTAGTACAAGGGCAGAGCAACAGCTTTTTTCAAAAATGGCTTTTATGCTGAACATGTTTGCAGTTTTCAAATCTATGGGTGTAGCTGTCAACATGTATATTCACTTTTAGAATATCGTCCTGGCTTAATGAGGTCTCCTGGAATGATTTCTTTTTAATAAAAGTTAACATGCTTACGTATCTGGTTTCCACCTTTCTACATTTTGTTCCCTTTTTAAATTTATGCACTAATCTTTAGCACAAAGATCACAGTGAAGTTTAGTTTAAAACTTTACAGTGCATTCAACTACTCCAACACTTTAAAGTCGCATGACTTCCAGTGAAAATTTCAAGCAATGATCCTTACAGTAACTCCTTATTTTCAACAACAGAAACAATCTAGAAAAAGTCACAAGGCAACATTTTAGTTACTACGTGCCATCACCAAATGGCACCACATTACAAAACAGAAATAAAATGTCTCAATTGTCACTCCAGCTTTGTCCAATTCTCATAGTTCTGGCACATACCACGCCTCTACCCCATTTCTTGTCTCCAGTTTATCCTGATGTGTGTTAGGCAAGGCAGAAGCTTAGAGTCAAATACACATTCCTCAGAAGAAAACTTCCTCTGCAACATCAGGCTGCTGAGTGACACATTCAGACTTGTTCCGTAAAAAACACTGGTGTTTCATGAGCTCAAAACTCTTCCATGAGGCTCCACAAGAGACCGGCTGTGATAATTATCAAATCCATACACATCCCTGCCGCATCGTTTTGGTTCCAACAGGTTAAGGCTTTTTCCCTCTCATAATCAGCTGAAGTAGTTGTTCTCTCACCACTTGTCTTCCATTTCATCTTCATCTTCTCATTCATCCTTTAAGTTCTTAGGGTTTTTCAGGGTTGAAACTGCCACAATTCACTTCACTAAACAGCCATTGTTCTCTGCTTTCTCTTGGGACCCCCATTCTCCAGTCTTATCAGAGATAAAAATCTCCTAAAGAGAGAATCTATTTGTTTCATTTTTCTTGTCTTGAACTACCCACATGCAGTACAGTATGCTATAAAGGCAATCCACTCCTCTGTAAAGGTGCTCAGTTACCTCAATCCCCACTTCTTTGTCCGTACAACCTAGCATAGCAGAATTCCTCAAGTACCGCTTCTCCTTCAGGAGCCTACATAACATCAAAAATTTTTTGTCCTACTTGGGATGACCATAAAAGCATCCTGAACAGTACACGTTCATTACTACATTCAGTACCATGTTTTCAAGCATTTCATTAATTAACTGCAGATACAGAATCCATGCTGCTTCCAGGCAGATATTTTCCTCTTTACTATAGCATGAATTATAGGAAAATATGTAACTGACCAATGAAATATTTCAAAGAGAAAGGGATGAATTTATGCAGAGTCTATAAAATAATTATAAACAGAGGAAAAAACTTTGAAAATCTAGTAAATAGCTCTTGAAACTCCTTGGATCAACGTGATGGCAAAAGCAAGTTCATCCATCCCCGCGTTTCTAAATTCATCTGAGCAACATTACTTTATTTCCACATGGAAGGAAGAACAAAGTAGAATATGTATTTCCACAGGTAGTGTACTTCACTTCATCATACAACAACCTAGAATTTATTTATTGCACCCACATTATCCTAAGCAAAGGGGTAATGCAATTCAGCTGTACATCTTTGCCATGAGGAGACGGCCATCTGTACTACTGATCTTTGAACTGGCCTGTTAGTTTTATTTCTAGCAAAGAAACAGAAACAATTACATCACTCCCACAATGCTTTTTAGTTCCCAACTTTACAGTGCTCAGGAATGAGGAACTTTTTCTTCAGAAGTAACATACATCTTATATTTTTCACAAGGCCAAGGCCATTTCAAATATAGATTTCTACTGCAAATCTTTTCTTGTAAAGACTTGGTGTTGTTTTTGTGTGTGTGGTTGTTTTCGTGTTTTGCTTTTTTTTCCCCCCTGAGGGGAAGGAGGGTTTGTTCTTTCATTTGTTTGTTGGGGGAAAGGGGTTGGTTGGTTTATGTGCATGCTGTTTTTTCCCTTAAATACACAATACAGGATAATAACTGTAAATAGTAATATCAATGTACAAGTACAAAAAAGGAAAAACATCCCTAATTTTTAGTTCAACTTCATATACTTCTCTTCATTTACCTCAAAAATAGAAATTGATATTGTACAGTCACAGTGAACCCAGTGACCACAGTCCATCATTAAACATAATATCAGCTACAATTTCCACTTCAGCACCAAGTGAAGCATCACCTTATTACACTTTGTGAATTTCCTCAAGCCCTGCAAGTTATTTTTGACATCTTTGAGACTGATCCTGCCAACACTTACACACATTATCTTAAACACACTGAAATCCTTAGCATTATGCACAGCACACAAACAAGCAAATGCATCATTTCAGGAGTGAGGACTTCATTAATTGTTTAGCACATAAATGAACCTTTTTTTTTTCTTTAAATGTTAAGCATATGGGTTAAAAAGAGAAAAAAATCACTCCAATGGCCTTGCTATTGTTGTTCCAAATGTTAATATCTCTTAAAATTAACTTACCCTTCCACCCTCCTACACACATCACCTCCTTTACATTCTCCTTAAATGCCTAAAAATAGCTAACTCTGCATATGGTCTGAGCACCACAGCCCTATACCATGTAACTGAGGAAAGTATTTTAGTTTGAATAGCTGACCTCACATCCATCATCAGAAGATATTTTGCCATGAGTTCTCTCTCAGAACTTAAACATTTAGCATACACTGTGGATTTGGCAATTTCAAAGTTCTCTAAAATTTGACAAAATAAGTTTTTTTGGTAAATAAAGTCAGTGAAATCTTTATTTTCTTCCAACTGCACCCTGTTGTGTGGTAAAAATGATTCCAAATAATTAGCTTCCTTTATTTTAAGGATCTCTTTTCCACAGGAAGAGAGCAGGAAGAACCCCATTCAGTGTCCTCTCATTCTACACCAACTTGCTTACTGTAAGGAAAGCTCTTTGCTGTGCCCTCTTTCCCCAATTACGTAACCAGCATAATGGAAACGGAAGCTGAAATACATTTGTGAAAAGCAGTATTTCAACTTACAGCAAGAAGGTATTAAGAAAAGCTGTATATTTGAGTTGATGCATCTCCCACAAGACTAGAGAAATGCCTCCAGGACTGTGCTCTGATAAGGAAGTTCCTAGGTCACAGGCTAGTTTCACACACCAAAAAGACATAGTATTTTGGATTAAGAACAATTGTTTTTACTTGAACGTATCCTCTACTGTGAGATCCTAGATGTGTAAATTCAGGGGTGACAGTGATACAAATATCTTCCTTGAGTCTAACTCTACAAAAGGCTTTGCTCTAGTTTTGCTGCCTACTACAGCCTGGTCTGGAAACACACATTAGTTGCCAGAACTGCAGCTTAAAGCATACTAACCAGAGCTCAGTGCTTGAAAATGAAGGCACTCTAATTTATAAATAGAACTAGAAAAAAAAAGTGCTACACAGGACAGGTATACCAGCATCTCTTCATAATTTCCACAAACACACGCAAAAGCCTACCAATCTTAAGAGAAAAAATAAAAATCACTTACTGTTTGTGTTGAAATTATTTCGATGCACAAGATGCCTCCTCCAAACCCACTCCCAGTTACACATCCATATTACAGGCATGCTTACTAGCTCTGCTGACCTCCAGCACCTCAGCTCCCGCAGACCATCAGTGCCAGCTGAGGGGTCACTCCACCCTTTCCAGGAGACAACAGGTGCAGGGCCTCCTCCTGGTCTGCTCAGAGCTCCCCTTGCACATGGACCCCTGAAAGAGGGATCCTGAGGAAATACTGGGGGCAGGTTCTCACCTTTCCTCAGGCCTCATCCACAGGTGAATCCCCCAGCCACACTCTTCAGCAAGGCTGTGCCAGGCAGCACATAAGCAGAGCTGAAAGGAAAGAAGAAAAACATGAGCCACTGACAACACTACCCTAACCAAGTGTGCCATTCACTCTCCTGAGGATGGGACAGGGTGAGCCCTCAGGGCTGTTCCCACCTACCCCACTGGGCACCCCTCAGCTTCCTTCACAGCCCTGCATTTTATCTCACAAGGCCGTTATAACTTAACATGCCATGTGTGTCCACACACTAGCACATGCTAGGAAGACTCACAAAGCCACCAGCATTGGCAGCTCCAGGCATAGGGCTCCCTGAGGCAGCTGGGCACCTACAGCCTTCCTTCACCACAGCTGCTCTGCCATTAGGGCTCATTTCCCTCAGAGAAGGAAAAAAAAAAAAAAACAGGCCCTCAGTGCCACCTCTCTGCTCTAGCTACTTCCTTAATGAGAAATAAAGTAATTTATTTTATTTTCTCTGTGGGAAGGGAGCCCAAGTCTCCTCCACAGCCAGCCTAGCCGGCCTGTTGTTTCTCCCTCAGCTGAGTTCTGGAGAGTCCCACCTGCTGCCAATCTCAAATCTGCTTAATTGCTGCCCTGGGCACAGCTGTGAGGTAACGGCCTCTTCTCACAGCCTCTGGCAAACTTTTCCTCACCCTCACAGTTCTGTCCAACAGCCCGCGCCTGTGCCCTGTGCTCCCAGAGCTGTGGTGCCATGTTTGGCCTCACCTAAACATACCTGAGCAGTTCCCATGGCAACTCCAATGCTACCTGTGTGCCTAAATCGAGCATATGTGTAAATGCGGTCGAAGCTGCATCTTGGTACAGAAACTGTAGTTTGGTTTTTTACCACAAAGCGTAGGGAAACAGTCCCAATTATCAGTGTTAGTCACAAGATTCTGTTTTGAAAACGTGGCTCATTAGTGGATAGAATTTTCCCAAATTGCTTAAAAGATTAATAAAATAATCAATTTAGCAGAGGGGGGAAAAAGCACAAACTATCCCTGTAAGGAAATCACTTTATTGCCTATACATGTGAATGAGCTGTTCTAATACTCAGGTTCACTGCCTCCTCTGCGTTTAATCTCTTCCCTTTTATGTCCTACTCTGATTTTTAAAAAGACTTTCAGGCTTTTTTAAAATTAATTATACAAATCATTAGTATTAAAAAGGTAATGGTTTCAAGAACAAGCTTCACAGACTATCTGCATATTTAATCATCTCTGCTAATAAATTTTTAATCACTCATTGAGTTCAGGTTCTTGTCTTGAAGCTTAACTTGATAACAAACCTAGCAACTGGTAGAACTAATTGGTACAGAGAAAGTGAATAATTTATAAGAGGAAAAAGCACTGGGTGTTCTGGAGGTGTGCAGAGACCACAAGTCACAGATATTTCTGGGAGGTAGCAGGAAAACAGAGGCTGATGACAGGAATTTTGTGATACGCTGCTGACATCCAGAGGCCAACAGTCAATACTGTTCACGTGTGTGAACCAGGCTGTAAAGCACACTGTAAAGTCAGATTCATTAAGTTTTAAATATTCATGCATTTCATTAAAGTTAACATTAATTGCACTATCATACATATTGATTATGCATAGACCGTAAGTGTTAAAACCTCTGAAAGCTTGCAAGTATGTTCAAGTAATGGGGTATGTCCCATCTTCAAGGATTCAGTGAAATCTACAGCTACAAAGTGGAAATTAGAAACAAAATGCATTACAGTGCTAAAGAACAGTGGTTTCAAATAACAGAACAGTCATAAAATAATTATTTTACTAACCAACTAAAAATTGATGTGAACTATACGTTGCTTTGCATTTTTCTAAAACAAAGTGACAAAGGTAACAAAAACTGTGAGATTTCTTACTTACAAATGGTAGACTGATTTGCAAGCTACATATATTAAATAGCTCTGAACAGTTAAATACTAATGAGTGGCTTCTATGTAGATGAAAATGACTAACTTTTAAACAATGTAGCAACAAAAAATGCTATTCCTTTAAAATAACCTGATTTGTGTCTTAAAATTAGATGCTTCAAGCCCACTTAAAATGCAGAGTAATTTTACCTCCAGGGAAGCACAAAATACTATAATTCCGTAACCAGGATGTAACAGACAACATTTGACAGAAATTCAATTATCCTTGAAAGGCCCCACTTGTAGTTAGTTACATATGTAATCCTCTTTTATTTAATGGGTTAAAGCTCTCTATCAAAACACTTAGTTTGATGAACTGAAGACTTGTTATATGTCTCAAAATTCATTAAGTGACTTAATAAGATTGTTAAGTAAAAATATTCAGAAGTTAAAAAATGTCATTTAATGCTGCCCATGAAACCTTAATTCTGGCAGTAAATGTATATGCATTATGAAACACCAGTGAATTAACTTTTAATCTCCTTTGAGCCAAAAAGATTTTAAGATTGGAAGCGAAGGGCAGAAAGGGCATGCCAACAAATACAATGCCGAGCTTTAGAGCAATCTCTGAACTAGCTCACATCTTTCAGAGCACACCCCTGCAGGGTTAATTACCCCAGATAGAAAGATGTGCTTGCACAGTTACACTGCTTCTGGTACCTCTGCATGGCAAGCTTGCCTCTTCCTGGCACTGCATTACACAGATACACTCACAGAAGCCCAAAATTTTAAATCTGAAGAAAATATGTTTTTGAAATATGATGCTTCAAACCTAGTTGCTTTGACATGGATTTTTCTCTAATTAGTTAAAGACTGTAGATTCTGACCTCCCCAAAATAAAGGTAAAAACATATCTCTTTCTTCAGTATTAAAATACCTCTCCAAACAATACCAATTGCAATTATACAAAATAAAAATTAAAAAAAAATCAGTCTTTAGTCTCCTGTGAGGTAGATTTAAAATTGTCTGTATTTTACAGAGAAGTATACTGGTGGAGACAGATAGACCGGTCTGCCCAAAATAGTACTGATTTCACCCTGAGCTGTTAACAACTCCTGATTAGCCAATTTTCTTCGTGAAGGTGGGCACCAAAGAACTGTACTCTTTCTAATTAGAAGCCACAGTAACATACTGAAATTCTGTTTAAACAGCATTGCCCACACCCTCAAAGAACTTTATGGTCAAACTCAGTGATATAATATAAAACCTTGCCATTTTTCTGACAAGAAAATACTGGTTGCTAGCAAGGATCTTGTAAGTCATACATCAACCACCTGTACCATTTAGCATGTTTTCAAGTAGTCTGGGATATCAAAGAGGTTTTTTTGATGTTTTGTTTTAGTTTGGTTCGTTGGGTGACTTGGTTGGTTGTTTTTTTTAATTAAGACAACTTCTTCCATGCTTCTTCCATCAGTAATATTGAAATGTAATGTAGAGGTAGCCTGTTAAGTCATTCACACACCAACCTAGATTTCATTAGTTTTACTATTTTGGCATAAACAACCACACAGTTCAGGAAATGTATGCAGATTAAAAAAAAAAAAAAAAGGGAAAAAAAAAAGGTTTTGTATTCTCAGCAAGATTTCAGTTTAGATTTTAATTAAAAGAGCTGTCAGAATGCAGGAGGCAACACTTTACAGGGTAAGAGAGCTTTGAATACTTGCCAGCTAAAAACTCTTTCAAATGTCCAAAACCTATGCTCATTAAGCAATACTACATTTCATGTGCTGATCTGTTTTATTTTCCCACTCATGAAAACTGAAAAAGCAAGCAAGGATTCTTGATGGTTGATGTCTCTCAATAGCCCTCACATTCACATTTCCAAAGGTGAAAAGATACTGAGTGGTTAGCTTTTCTACCAACTGTACTGGCAAGTGCATAAATACAAATACAAATGATGGCAAAGCTTTCACACGTCCAGCTAGACTACAGTAGACAACTCATTTCATTTGTCAGAAGACAATCAGAAAAACAGAGATGCAGAGAAGAAAGATTTTCCTCATTCTATGCCAACTTCTGAAACAATACAAGGCCTCAGAAGTAATCCCATTGCTAAACTAAATCTGAAGAGGTTTTAATTAAGACTACATTTTTGTAATTACAATTTGAAATTATATTCAAGGTTTAAGAGTTAAATTTATTAGACTGTGAAGAGTTTTACAAGGCATTTCTAATGTAATGAGCTCAGACACCACATATGTTGCATCTTTGGTACACATTATGAAGAGTTGCTTTTTTAATGAGCTTTAAAAACTGTATTTGCATACCAGAGGAAAAGGTCAGTGATGTGTGGATCAAGTCAGTAAATTAAGTATCACAGCATTATGCTATTATGATTGCCTTCCACAGGCACACAATACCTAAACCATAAGCTGTAGTTACCGTACTATTTTAATGCACCCATCTACAGAACCTTGCCAGCTAAGGTGCATTGGCACTGTTGTGCCTAGGGTCCATCTATCCTGTCCTTTGGCCAGACCTCCTTCACTTTCCCTCTCCACCAACTCCTACAGCAGAACAGCTGGCTTGTATGATGATCAGAAACCAAAGCAAGCACAGGACAGAGGGCCAGGATTCAGCATGATGGCCTATCTCTAAGCATCACTTTCCACCACAGCCTTTACCCCAGGGTCAGGGTCTTGAACCCTCATAAAGAGATCAAACCTATAAGACAGGGAAGCATCAGGACAGGGAAGTATCTTTCAATCTAAGCTCCATTCCACTTAAGCCTTTCTTCAAGGATGCAGAAGTACTGTACCTCTTTCAAAATACAGATACTAAAAGTATTTTGAATGCTATGGTCCAAAATTTCACTCAGTCTACCTTAACAGCTCTTTATAGTCGGAATGTTAGATATCTGGTAAGACTGCTTGACTGGTAGCTATATTGCAGTGTGTAATTTTGTGATAATAAAATAAGCCAATAACCGACTGCAAATACATGCTAACCAGTTTTTCAGCAGAAAGTAAAATTCATTGTTTTCACCTTTATTTGTTAATTTTAAGGGCTATTGAAGTTGACTCCCTTTCCAGCTCTGAAACAATACACAGTACTTAACAGGGTGGGTGGGCGGGTGTGCTAAGAGACTACAGGTGTACCACTCTATGCATATTTATACATATCACAGCCAAGGCAGTGACACCCCAGCTCTGTATAAAGGTGTTAATCTAGTCATTAGATTAGAAAAAAATCTATTAAAATAATAGCACAACACAGCCAATCAGTTATAAGTCGTTTTAATGATTTTTTACTTTTTGCATGATAATCCTCAAAGTAGCATTCAAAAATATAGTGCAAAATATTTATTAATTCTATTTACAAGTAAAATGTGCAGTTCAGCTTATCCTTACCACAGGAAATTTTATTCTTCTATGTGATGAATAGAAATTACAAGAAACATTTGAAAAGACAAAAAAAAAACCTAAGAACAAAGAGCTCCTCTTCAGTTATACTTCTGTAGAACATACACAATATTTTTTTAAAAAACTGTTTTACATTGGGAAAAAAGAACAAAGTCCAAGACAACACTAAAAAATTAAATAGGAAATAACAGATTTTTTTTAGAAGCATTACGTTATTTTACTTCGACAATCACAACTGAAAGTTCTTACCTATATAGAATGTACTATTTACTTTTTTGGTAGCTAAAACTTAGAGTCTTTACAATGTAATGTTTTTAACTCTTCACACTATACAAATTGCCTTGTGGGGAAAAAGCAATCTAGTATCTTCCTTTCCCTTTGATGAAACAGATGCTTTGGTTAAAGAGGAATTCGTGCACAATAGTGTTTTAACTTGCAAGGCAGTACTCCTTTATTAAGTTGGTAGAATTCCACTAGCTGGATGAGATCAGTAAATCTGGTATGACCATCATCAAGGGTATAGAACAGCTTCCCATCATCTTCCAACTGTAAAAATGGAAAAACAAGATGGAATAAAATCCTCTTTTGATATGGTATTTCTTCATGATTAAAATACTTGTTTGAGAAGTCTTCTTGTAGATCAAGGTATTCATAATCTTATGACTATGGAGAGAAGGAAAAATAAAAGTGATTATTCACAAAAAGATCAAGAATAACAAAAATAATGTATTCTTTAACTTTCCTGTAAGACAGGTACATGCCTAGAAATAAAGAATAGTTTAATAAGCATCAGAATACTCTTTCTGTACTGACAATATTATTTTATGCCTTTGGCATGATAACTAGAGTTAATATAAACACAGAATTTTTACAGAGTGACAATAAACGACCAAGTTTCAACTTACTCATAGTTTTCAATCTTTGCTCCCTTCAGTGCTCTGTATAACTTCTACATCTTGTATCACTTATTTTGTAAGCTGCAGTGTGGCTACGCAGTAGTGCCTTAGTGCACTGGATAACATTTGTTATACAAAAAACTGTCCATCACAAATATAACATGCTTGATGTAGTAATATGTTCTTTGTGAAGAAGAATTGCTGCTGCTCCAAATGCACATGCTAGCACAGATACAAAAGAGAAACTGCAAAATACAGCTTGAAAGAATACTGTTGACTTTCAAAAGCTTGAAAGTTTAAAATTTGTATTTCCCTATACTAGGTTACTGAAGAACATGAGCTCTTGTGCAATTTGTATCGCACTTTCTCAACGTGTTTCCTCTTCAGCTGATATATTTAATATCAAGAAGTTTCAGTACAATACCAACTAATTAGTATTAATGTAAATAGGGAAGAGAGTTTAAAAAAAAAAAAAAAAAAGGTTAAAAAAGGAAAGGGAAAAAACTTAAAAGATTGAGAGGGTAGTGAGCAGAACATCCTGAACTAGGGCTAGCACAGAGCAGCATTTGCTGTGCTACAGGAAGATGCATCTATCCTACTTGAGTACAGCAGAAGGGAGAAAATGTAATTATCTCTTACCTGTAATTAAGATTTCTCATTTGAAGCAGCTGTTGAGCTGTTTTTATGATTTCTGCTTATTCTACGCCTTTCTACCAAGTCTGGAAGTAGTCTGTGATTTCTTTAATGCCAGACTTTGATCAATTTAATTCAAACACTGCTAATGAAGGAATTATCAGGGTGTGTATGTTAAACTCCTGTGTTCCAGTCAAAACCAGAAAAAGGATTCTCATCCACTGAACTTCCCTTATGCATAGAATTTTTCTGCCAATACACTGAAGACAAGGAAGAGCTGACATTTCCAATGTCTGTTGACCAGGACAACATTTTTAGGCTTTTTTTTCCCCTCCTCCAAGTTATGCCCAAACCCTGAGGTGAATAACAGGCACTTCTAATTCTCTGACAAAAGCAATCAGTATTTTGCAAAGTAAAAGCTCATACTGAAGTAAAATTGCTCAGGAACCTAACATCTTCTGCAAGCTAGGAAGGCAATGAGAGAGCATTTATTAGAAAAGGACAGTCCCAGAAACAGGTATATATGAATTATTCTTCCCTCATACGAACTACAGAATAGTTCATTTCAGGACAGACTACATTGAAATGAATTTGGATCTGCTTAGAGTATTAGGACTGAAGAATACATTTAAGATATGAAGTTCTCTAATTTTCACAGTATGGGATCCCAAATTTTTACCCAAGATCTTCTTTTGAACTTTTTACAGTCAATTCCCTGCCACCCACCTGCAATACCTGTTGCATGTTACTAATGTTAATATGACGGATGTGTTAACTAGGGGAGACTTGAACTGCCAGGATGTACACCCTATCTGGGACATTTTTTAACCTGAAGTAAGCTAAAATGTAAGAAAAGACTTAAGAGAGTGCTTTTTTTTTTTTCTCCCTTTTAACTTAAGACCTTCAGAATGCTATTATTTACATTGCATAGGAAAGTTTATTTTCCCTTCCCAACGGATGGAAAAAAGCAAGAGTTTGGAAGAACAGTAAGATCTGAAAATCAAAAAGGCAGCCTTGACCTCCAGTTTGTAAGCTACCAACTTACTTGAGTAGCACAAAAAGTTTCATTTCTTAGGCAATAATTTAGAAGTTCAGCAGCAACTGGAAGCAAGGGGTTTTTTTTCTCAAAAATATTTTTCTAGACTCCTTAAAGAGCATCACTCCAGAGAAAACAGAGCAAGCAGTAAATCAGAGCACACCATGAGGGGGACTGAAGGCAACTGAAATTACAAAAATGAATTGAAATATACCTATCTGGGGAACTAACAGTTTCCATACTCACGTCCACTCTCTCTAGATTATGCTCTCATTGCAGATGGGTTTTTTTGTTTGTTTGTTTTTCTGGCAACTAGCATGAGCTAAATTGCTTTACTTTAAAAACAATTAAATTAAAATTCATTCAGATAAGTTTTTGCAGATACGGGTCTTCCAGACTATCAGCATGGAGAAGTCGACCCCTATCTGGACAAAATCTGTCAATCTGTCAAAACAGATTCCCTGTTTCTCCAAAGATCCTACAACGGGAAAGAAAAGTTTAGCACACATCTGTATAAGCAATTCCTCAAATGCACTGCCTAAATCCGCAGAAGAACATTAGAATCAACCGGATTTTT
>WBMW01003413.1:4524248-4546388 GCA_013396635.1 Penelope pileata | reverse complement strand
TTTTTTTTTTTTTTTTGTTGAAGGGGAGAATCACCCAGGTCAGAGCAGACTGAAGAAAACTGCAGCTTCCTGTCTCATCTGCTCTTAGAGAAAAGGGGGTCTGTTTCTTGATAAGAAAAAGTAGTCTCTCAAATTTGAGAGTTAAATGACATCCCAATGAAGTAGAGCCATACAGTATTTGCACAGAGTTCAGAAGGGTTTCTAAACCACACAAGAGTTATCCCAAAGTAAATACTAGAAGCAACCATAGTCAATAGAAACACAGAGACCTTAAACCTGAGAATCTGATCACTGAGTATACACTGATGCTCACATAGGAACCAGAGCATAGCTATTGCCTTCGGATGAAGGGGTTCCTGCATTGCTTGTAATTAATGTAGCAAAAATCCTAAGCAATTATTTTACCTGACATCAATTTCCTTTTCTCTTTCCAAATAATGCTTCAGTCTTATTCTACAGGAAAAAATTTAGTGGGGGGATGTCAGGTACAAGCCCTAGGTAAGGCATACAGAAATTCTGTGAATGACCATATGGGACCACCACATTAGGAGAAAAACAAAAAAAGCAACAAACACAAAACACTACACTCATTTCTACTGAGAAACAGCAGAATCTCCTAGAAAGTTCAGTAGGAAGAAACATGGAGGCTAGAATATTATTTGGCCTGGAAGAAAGGTTCTTGCCAAGACAGAAGAAAAAGCTGCAGGTATTTTCAATTATGTCAAACATCTGTGGATAAAATAGATAATGTTAAAAGGTTTCTCATCCCAACAGAAGCAGTCTGTAAAGAAAAAAAACAAAAACTGTAGAAACCTCCTCTGAAGAGTGTGGAAAGGGTGGGGAAAGCTGGCCATTCTGACAGAATTGGATATCATGATCCTACGATTCTATGATCATCAGTGAAAACTGATGGAAACATGACTTCAATTGCAGAAATCTCAGCTTACCCATAAGTAACTAGACTAAATAAGCACATCAATTTTTTGTTAAAATTGTCCCCCTGAAGGACACATGGACACGAAGGTACAACAATAACATGAATCACGAAAAAAGGTGATTAAAAAAAATGTGTGACCCCCAAATATTTAGACGAACTATCTGGAACAGACGAGTCAGTGATACACATATACAGGTCAAAGGCAGTCCACCTAAATGAATGACTACAAAGAAAAGACAATATGACCTTTATTAAAATACAATCTTCACATAATCACAGTTGCTTCTATTACAGTTCAAATAGACTTGTGAATTTTTCCAAGATCAACCAAAATATAGGATTATATAATAATAGACAAGATTTATAACAAATCAAACAGCAAAGGTCAAAAATGTTCAACTCCTGAATATTTACAATACACGTATCTTCAATATCTGCTACAAAACAGCAAGATGAAAAAAAATACCACAATTATTTCATTGTATTGGTTTACAAATGTGTATGTAAATTGAAAATTTTACTTACTGGCACTATTTGAAAATGCTTAATTTTTAATCCATGACTCAATGACAGTACAAATGTTTTGGGGTTACTTTGGCTATCACGTACCAAGAATACCCTAAAAGAGATTGAAAATTTTCAGATTAAGATCACTCTGAAAAGCTTTTGAAAACATTCAGTTAAAATTGTTGTAAACTTAAAACAGTAAGTGTTGTGAGAAGCAGAAATAATCTTAATTACAAAAAATATGCTTTTAATCAGTATTTCTTTGAAAAAGTGTCATTGGAAATACTTTTTCTTCAATTCTTTACTTGACTATTATGTGAAAAATATGCATTCTCACAATGAATGACACTGCAGGTGTTAATTTTTACACTGCATAGAATTACAACGCATCTCTTTAGACAGAAAAGTGCCCTCAAAGTTTGTGCTTTGAACTAAATTTTTCCTGGGACTCTAACAGTTACCTAAATCACAAGCTTTATGGGGAAAATTTGAAAGGTTGTTGTTCAACAGGAAGTTTACAGAAAAGGTAACGCAAGACATGCTAGAATGATTTTCACATCTGACCCATACTCATAAATTCACACTCACATCTGCACACTGTCAAGATTCCCAGAGACAGAGCTACTGACTATTTTACAGCACAGTTATCGAAATCACAACACTCCCAATGGCCAATTGTGCCCCTACAGCTAGTTAACTGATTCCAGCCAGATTGTAGAGAGTTTTGCCATCATTCTTGTAGGATAATCTGGTACAGATTATTATACATCAATTTCATTGAATCATGGAGTTTGGACTATTCTATGATTCTATGACTATTTGCAGAGAAGAACAGTTTGGAGGGCAGAGGGAAACATCTGGTTCACAGCTTTGTAGTGGAGAGTGTGAACTGTTTGTACTATACAGGTCTGGAGTGGGTACAGCTAACAAATGTACCAAAGAAGGGAAGTGCAGGAACAGTCATTGGCAAGCATTCTCCTCTTTCAGGAGGCAAAAGAAATGGGCAACGTAGACTTGCAGGTGTCAAACAAGCGAACACTAGCCACCTACTTTTGCCCAACAACATACCAGAAACGAGAGCTCAACACCTATATGAAAATAATGGATTTCAGGAGAAAAAAAGTAGACAGCAAAGACTTTCCAGTGGACTTTCACAGAATAACAACACAGATCCAAACTACTGAGTACTGCTAATTTCATTCTAAACATTTTAAGGATTCTATTTTTACAACAGAAATAAGAAAATATCTGAAATTAAGAAATCTGAAGTTCATAATCATTAACATTTCTATTAGAACCCTCACTCAGACTAATTCAGAACTCTGATACTAATTCAGTTATGAAAGAGGGGTAATTTCCAACTCAGCATACACTAGTAAGATAAGGACAAACCCTTCTCAATATACTCAGGCTCTCCTAACAAGCTCTCTCTCACCATCTAGTGGCTTTTCACCCCTTTCTAGGACATTCACTACATTTTTTTTCAAAGTAGTCAGATCCTTTGCACAAACTTAAATCTTTTAAATGTTTATCATTAAGAACAAACTTTTTTTTTAATTCAGAAAAAAAATGATGTGAAGAATGTGAAGAAATGATGTGAAGAAGAAAAAAAGAATGTGCCACTTTCCAAATATCCAAATTGAGTCTCTATACCAAAATACCATGATCCACATTAAAACAGTACACAAATCACATAGCATAGGAAGGAAAATGCAGGTGGATTAAGATTTTTATTCTCATTTACCATTTCCTTTAAAGTCTATTTTTTGTCTGTTTGTTCAAACAGGAAAGATGAGCAACATTTGTTCCCCTTCACATAAAAAAGACCTTTACTCTTTCCCAACTTTATCACAACAGACCTACTTTAGTTGTTGAAGAACATTCTAAAAGATTACTTTATAATGAAGAAAGGACTGTAGTTCACACACTCTTAGAAATATTGGTTGGAAGGGAGCTCTTTAGATATGCTGGATAACTCCAAAAAACTGCTCCTTTGTAACTATACAAAGAATTCTCTGAATGACCAATTGCATTTTGTCATGTGCCTTTTGGAAATGCTATTATCCCATTCATCTATTGAGTGTCAATCAGTCTGCAATCCTGTCAACCACTTATCACTGAAAAGTCTTCAACTGTAAAGGAGTAAAGTTTGAAATCTGTAATGCTGCTACATAAATGCCTTTAAGAATCTTTCTTCTACCCCTGAAGAGTAAAGCCAAAAGAATTATTCCTTCATAGCACACCTTAAGATTACTGTGGTCTGTAACAGTCACTTGTTTATTTCAACTACTGAGATCTTTATTCCTTTCCACAATACCCCTTCCACCTTCTATTAGCCATCATGTACCAACTGTTGGTACATATGGTGTATCTCGTATACATAGGAGATCTCCCTGCTTGGGATCAGTTTTATCTTTGAAGCACTGTAAAAGGCTCATTTTGGATTTGTTTCTTTCCGGCACATGCTTTAATGTATTTATGTCTTCATTGTATCTCATGAGCATGTATGCCAGCACGTGATTGTTCATATCACCACACTCTAATCAATTCTAGACAGAGCACTCAAGCTTCTTATCCTCACCAAAATCACACTGTTTATCTGTGAACAGATACAAATTCATCAACCCCTAGAATGATATACTGCTCAGAATACGTGTTGGAATCATCCTCACATCCCATCTTTCTCTTGTAGCAAATGAAAAAATGAATGCAGAGTACAGAAGCAGTTTCAGGATGATTACCCAGTCTTAAAAATAGGACCCTCGAAATCTAAAAAGAAAAAGAGTCCAAACATGCACCTATCCATCCTTGCTGTGTATGACTACCTCTGTCTCCCTTCCCATCTCTTTTCTTTTCCTAGAGTCCTCTCTGCAGATGTAGAAAACAGTACTACAATATACATAATCTAAAACTGAAGGAATTTAACCAGTGATCTGGTTACAGGTATCTAACCAGAAACAGACTGACAGAAACTCACAACTTTCATGAAATAACTGATTGAATGGAGGCCCAATTTTATATGTAATACAGGCGTACGAATAAAAACACAGAAATGAAAAACAGCAGGATTTGAACATGAAATACATACTCTATCATTTTTCTCTGGATTTATATTTAAATGAGAGAATAATAGAAGTGATTAGCCTTACCCTACTATTTATTGTTTACCATTAAGAGATAGTAGGATTTTTACTCATTTTACAAGTAAAATAATACTTTTTTTCAATGGCTATCCCTGCATGGAATAAGGTTAGGCAATGTTTTCAGAGTTTCCTTCAATTTTTCATCACTAATAAGAGATACAAAAGACACTAGTGCCAAAGTTGACAGTTCACAGAGAATATTGTGCAAATACAGAGCTTGGCTCTGAGCGGACGCAAGTAATCTGTCAGTGACAGAACTGAAGTGTTAGATCACCACTTTATTGCTTCCAAAAGACATAAAATAGAAACCAACTGATCCCCAGATAGCCCTACATAAAATATTTTTTATTTCTATTAGGTAAGTGTAAAATCTTTCTTCCTCCATCTCCCCCCACAATAAAAAGTAGAGTTGTTGACTAGAAACGTGTCTCGGAAGAGTTATGTAAAGAATTAGCTTACCCATCTACAAGTCCATGCTGCAAAATAAGTCTCTGAGCCTCATCTCTAGAGATTTTATGATGAAACCATGACTGAGATCTATGAATAGCTGTAGAAATAAAGATCTTTAAAAACATGTTACCTTTATTGAAACAACTACTGCATTTTTCTGTAATGAACTAACACACACGTACCCATGTTAGACATGGCAATAGGACTACCATGTGAGTTGAGTCGTAGACACCCTCTCCTCTGTGTGAGAGAGAATTAAAAATGATTTCAATAACTTTTTGTTAAATTAAAAGAAAAAAAAAAAAACAGAAAGCAGTATTCTGATAAAACAAAGACGTTTATACCCGCCATGCTAATCCTTCTTCAACTGCAACTGAAAGGGCTTCTGTTGGATTTTCTATAATTCTGCTTCTGTGTCCTGAGAAATCCATTGCCACTAAAGAATTTTCTGAAATACTCCTCTGCAACAGAGAAAAATAGATTTCATTTTTTTTCCCTTTTTTGTTGTTTGTTGGTTTTGTTTGTTTGTTTTTAATTAAAGATTCATGTTTTAAGACGAAGCTTCTGGGTAAGCACTATGTTTTGTGAATGGCATTCCAAATATCTGCAGCATTTCCCACCAGAACCAAACTCATTATACGCCAGGTATACCCCTGTATGCTGCTACAAAACTCAATTTTACAGCTTGGCAGGAGAAATCATTTGGTATTACTGTGATCGACAATGAATACATACTTTAAACATAAATTCTACTTAAGCTTGTAAGGAAACTATTATTAAGTTGTCCAAGTGCCAGGAAAAAAAAATATTTGAAATTCCTCTGCGTAATCATCAGATAAACAAGCATTTAAAGTATTTTGCTATAAATATGGCACAAATTTATGCATTTTCTATATAAAGTTTCCATCAAAGTTTACCAGATTTAAGCACTGGAAACAGCCATTTATATGGAGTTCAAGTTCTATTTTAATACTTGCCTTCAAACTATTAATCATCACAGAACAAGCACAGACTCAAAAATTATTCAATCTACTATTAAAAGATGCTTGGTTTTTGTTTTTTCCTCCCAGTGAAGACAAAGTTTGTTAACAACAGAGCAGAAAGCATTTCAAGCCCTAAAGCTCACCAAAGCAGTACTCAGAAACCAAGGTTTATGAAACCAAGTTTAATACTGATTGTAATGTCTCAAATGTTGGCTGGCACCAGTATATCAAATAATCAAAAGAACATTCTAGCATTCTAGAAATTGAAGTAACACCTGGAACATAGGAGGCCCAGATTGCTATAGGGTTAACAAAGCTTCCCAGCCCAAAACCAAAGGAGCACTGTTTTGTTCCTGCACAAATGTAACTGGAAACAGAAGACTAATTCTATAGTTCACTGTAACTCTTGACACTGTAGTCTAAGGTCTGACTGAGTAAGTGTAACACGTAAGGAACTTCGCAAAAGTAGAAAACAGCAAAATAAGAGAAAGTGTTTGCCTGTAGGAGAATGGAGGGAACTTCCTGCAGCTGGCTTGGTTGTTAATTAATCAGGAATGTGAAACCTTGAAATACTTTCTCTATGAAGTATGTTCATTAGCTTGTGCACTTAATTCCTGAGTTTATCAAATTTTGTTTAATTCACAAATTATACGAGAGTATAAAAATTGTACCATGCTTAATACCAGTTATAGATTCTTCATTAGAATCTACATGAGCTATAATGCATGTGGCAGAGTAAGAGGAGACAGAATCAATAATGGCTCCCAGATCCTTTATCAAAGCAGCAGCTGGCTATCAAGACAGTAAAAATATGGCCAGTGTATTAAATGCAGTTTTGAAGCCATGCTTATTAGCAATATCAGAAAATAATACTTTTGTGAATCCCCATAACAGCAAATGCACATCTTAGGTGCTTTAACGGCAAGAACTACAATAAAAGCCCAAAATAAAATAAAATAAAATAATAAAACCATAAAATCACCACAATGAGTCCTGGCAACGAGCAATTTTTATACAATTTAAACAATAAAAAGCACAAAGTGATATAAATCACTCACCAAAAAAATCTGAAATCAAATGACTCAAAGAACTGGGATGAGTAAGATAACGTATTAAAGAAAAGGACGGCCCAATCCCCATCTGACTGAGGAGAATGACGCAGCATCAATATATAGGCTGCTGTTCCTCCAAAACTCAGTTCTGCCAAAGAATGGTGTTCCTCTGAAGTCCAGGCAGTACTACATCAGATGAAATCCAACCTAACTACTTTATCAATTGGGGGAGAAAAAAAAAAAAAAAAAGTAGGATGGAAGTACTACTGTATACTGGAAAGGATTTGTTAATGCTTTCTTATTCATCATGTGTAGCCTTAAACATTTTGCTTGTTTTTTTAATGCATTTATGGCTCCACTACCCCTCTAAAATCCTCTTTGACAGTGATAATAAGCCAACAAACTCCCCAAATACCATTTGACAAATTTGGCTATTTGCCTGTTAACCAGTCTGAACTGCCTGATTTGTATTAAATAAGCAACTTAATTATCAGCTCTCTAGTCTACCCTGATGTCCCTAAAGATTTGGCACATTCAAAGCACATTCAAAGATTTGCAGGATCAAGTCAGAAGTGTAACTGACACAAGTCACTCAAAAATAGCACGATTGCAGAAACAATATATTTGCTAATGGAGCTACTGTGGGACATACCATAGGTGTTATATTCAATGGGCTGCAGCCACTTCTACCTTGATATGGTTGCATGTAATTCTGATACAGCTGCATCCCATACTAAAACCAGAAAATAATATGGTTAGCATTTTAAAGTATAAACCTAAGCCAAGTAAACTTTCTTCCAGATGTAAAAGATAATACTTGCTTTTCTTTATCATTAAAAAATGGACAAATGCTGTTAAATCAACACAAAACACAACGGTTTTTATTGTTGCCTTTCTAAACGTACACTTTGCAGGAAATCCTGCTTATTTAATACACCAGCTGATTTATGCCTATTTTGTCACAAACAAACACATTTTAAAAACATCCAGTGTATTCTTTAGCTTTGTTTGACGCTACCAACAGCATCACTAAGTTCAGCCTGGTTACATATCAGCACATGCTAAATGTTAAGTTTAAATGTTTGCAGGACTCAGGCTGCAAGACATAGCCCCATCCCTTACCAGGATTCCAGCAATGTGGCTCGTCTCTGCTCAGATGAAAGTTTAGCTTTCATTGGACAAAACTGATACTGCTATTGCATGGGAACCTATAATTATGCTTCTCTACTTCAGAGTACCAAAATTTCACATAGTAAACTTAAGCAAGAACTTAACTCCACACAGAAAAATTACCTTAAGCAACCTAATTGCTGTCATCCAACAGGTCCTACTTTGTTCATCATCTGCACAGAGCTGCTTCAGGTCTCTTGTTCCTCCTGATTTGTTAGGCTAGAAGGCCACAGCACATTTTTTTTTAGCATTAATGCATATCTTGAAGATAATACCTGTTGAAATAAAAGCCACTAATTCTCCTATTTTATAATAGACAGCTGAACATTGATTTCAAAAACCTTTAAGAAACTTAAGCTTACCTAAAAACTGTGCCTCGCTTTAATATGTATCAGAATGATAAGCTTGTACCTTAAAGCAGAATCCATAGCTTGTTGGTGCTCCAGAAAACTTTTTGCCTGTCAAAGACATGTACATATCACTATTGCTGAATTCACAGAAAAACTGCAGATGCCTTGGCTCCTAAAAAGAAGAGCAATGTAATACAGTTAGTCTATTTTTAGCTAGCCTCTCCAGATAAGAAACTCAGAATAGTACAGTAGTTATCTTGTTCCAAAATAAGGTCTTATATCTCAGTTTTAACTGTGACACTGTCTCATGAAATCTAGAAAGAGGCAACTCAAAATTCACTTCTCGATGCAGAGGAAAAACATCTCAAACTAGTCAAAGAGTTCATTCTTTCAGAGAGAGAGAAAAAACAAAGTACAAGTGATTAGATTTCTGGGAAAACATCCACAACATTCAAGTCACAATAAGAGTAGGAGTCAGAAGTTTGAGAGCAGTATGCATTTCAAGCATCAAAATAAAAAATACTTTCGGAATTTGAAAAACAAGACACTGTAATAATTACTGTTCAGTGCTATTTCTAGGCATTTCTTCCATCCTCCAAGATAATTATAATTAAGTCAAGGAAGCAAAAAACAAAATTTTTGAAGCATGCAAAAGTAGCTCAGTTAATACTCTGGCAGTTAACAAAGAAAATTCAGAATGGTGAAAAGCATGCGTTTCCAGGGGTTTACACAAAAGGTGCCTCATCACCAACTCCTGTTGTATCCTGTTTAATATAATCAGGTTTAAGTACTGCCATCAAAAATTTGAACTAGCAAAATGAATATTTGAATTATAAAGATTTGAGAACTCTAAAAATCTTCTTTTGAAGTCTTTACACATAGGATTTTTGTTTAATTTACATATTGAAGCACTGTGCTCATCTTTCAGAGCATGTACTTATACTCCAGAATTTTAACTTTTACAAAAAAATACTCTTCACTGACTGTAAAAATATTAACCAGAATGAAACAAAGTTAATAGGCAAAAAGAAACTATGTTTTCCTGATACAAAGCTTTCCTAATTCTGTATCTCAATCTCTCTTTTAATTCATAACAGATAAAATACAGAATGTTTTTCCTTTAATTAAGTTAATTCAAATTTCAGTTATTATTACATTAAATGATAAAAACATATATATTGTTCTAACTTCATAGTTCTCTCCACTTCTTTATTTTCTTTTTCCTTGCCTTACCTTAGATGTACCTTTAGTGGAAAAATAAAGCCCAGATCTTCTCAAAACAAAGTACAATTTTTTCCATGATTTTTTTCCCTGCTCTTTTGCATGTAAATAACCATGAATCTCAGGATATGTGCTGGAGCTTAGGAACATCTGAAAAAAAATATCAGCCACGCATTTCTCTTTATATCTGGAACCACTTTTCTGTTTCATTAGCATACTCAGACAAGACTAAGGGGAATGGACCCCGAAACCCACTACCACACCACAGTAATTCAGTTATCATATCTAATCCTATTAAGAGCACCTGTGATGTAACAGACTGATTGTAACAGACTGTTACATAACTCCAAGGTATGCAAGGCCAGTTACGTATTTATATAGAACATATGGTTTGAAATGAGAGCATTAGTTATGCAATATGTTGACTTCAGAAACAAAACCAGTCTAAGAAGTTCTGATCCCATACCTCAGACCCTATTTTTATAAAACTGCAAATCAATGCTATCAACAGAAGGAAGAAAAAATGACATCTCTCCTCACTCTCCCCTGTATGTTACAAACCAGAAAAAAGAACTGATCTTAATTAAAATTAATTCAGCAAGAAAATAAAAAAATCTAAATCACAAAACCACACAGGTCTGGAGGATATTGCCATTTTCGAAAGAGAAGAGAACAAAGGTCTCAGGACCTTAGTTTGATAGTGACAGGACAAGGGGGAATGAATAGTCCTAAAACTAAAAGGAGGAAGATTTAGGTTAGATGTTTGCGGGAAGTTTTTTACTCAGAAGGTGATGAGGCACTGCAATAGGATGCCCAGAGAAGCTGTAGATGTCCCATCCCTGGAGGTGCTCAAGACCAGGTTGGATGGGGCCCCGGGCAGCCTGACTGGGTGGGTGGCAACCCTGCCCACGGCAGGGGCACTGGAGTTAGATGAGCTTTAATGTTCCTTCCAACCTAAGCTGTTCTATGATTCCTATGTGGTGCAAAAATTGGTGCTTTAGTTGCACAAAGAGCAAGAGGCTGGGCCACTCACTGGGTATTTTCTGTCTGTGCTCAAGGTCAGGTGGTAGAGTTTTTAGCTGAAAAAAACTGCGTCAGGAACAAGGAAGGAGAGCTTTAAAGCCTCAGAGGGATCAGAGGCAGAGTGATACAGACAGACAGAGAAGTTAACTCATGCACTGAGAGGAGCTAACTCATTCGCTGTCTCTGCTCAAGATACTCAATGACTTCCACTTAGCGATTTCAACCAGACACTGTGAGAGTGCAACACAGCCGTTATCTTGGGAAGACCAAGTACATAGCTTTATTCAGTCTGCAAAAGCACCTACTAAAATCTGTCAATAGTGTTATCTGTATTCTAATTCCACATAATGTTATCTGTATTCTAATTCCACGTAACATATTCATTTCTATTCTTCTTTCAATAAAACCACCCAGAACTATGACTCACATCTAAACATACTACCCTAGAATTTTTCAATTTCCATGTATGCAAAGGAATCCACGTTATTACTAAGCTCTTCAAGGAACTTTGCCCCAGCCTGGGCTACAGCAACATGAATATTATCTAGGCTCATATATGGTATGAAAACAAGGGTTTTTCCTGCTGATACCTGCAGCTTTCATTGCTGCGTTCTCTTCCTCTCTGCTGCCACTTCCAGAAAATCTGAGCTGGACATGAAACAACAGATTCCCAGGCAAGAGACTGGCTGGCACCGGACTGCAGCAAAATGATGAAGTGAATATGATTTTGGAAGAACACCAAGTTTTTGGCCACTAAATCATGGACTCCAGCCCAGATAAACAAGGCTACTTTCACTTTTGTTGTTTTCCTACCTTGCAGACAGATGCATGATAGTACAACATGTAGACCATCCCAAGCTGATTAAATTCAGCCGGTAAGAATGCAGTAGTAAGGGTAGGTTTTATTTGACAGAGTGCCCAGAATAACTAGCTCATAACTAAGAATGCATTATGAGAGTTTTACTGCTATCCACCTGAACAGTAAATTACTGGACTAGGTACATCTATCTACACGTGCTGCTGTCACACAGCTGTGTACAAATGCAATTTAAGCTGTTTCAGCCACACTGACAAGTAGGTCCTAGTTCATGCTGCAGCCTGTTAATCTTCTTATTTGCCATGTATTAACAGGTTCACTCATGGTAAATACAAAATACTTTTTCACTGCAGCCTTTAACTCCATAAAAAACAGTCAGATTGAAGTTTTAGGATGCTATGTAAAACCAAAAGAGCACCTCTTCAGGCTGCAGTATCTTTGTAGAAGATGAAATGAGTGCCTGGCTCCCAGCCTGCACAAGCACCTCCCCAAGATTCCTGCCATAAGAGTTTCCAACCAGAAGCACAATCAGGAAAAACATTTCTTACTCAGGAGGCCAAAGTGGAGGAACAGTACAAACCTCAGCTTCAACAGTCACTTTTGTACCCATGCTATCAATTAAAGTAAAGTAGCAATAATGCTAGGAAAATCCTACATCCATCTTTCTAAGACAGCAGAGAACTCTGAGAGAAAACACCGTTAGCTGTCACAAGGATTGAGATGAAAGTATATTTCAGAATGATAACTGAATATATTTAATAAATACATATAATTAAATACAGTAGAAAAGATTGTGTCTTTTGATTTTTTTTTCTAATGGAAGTTCACGCAAGATTAAAGTTTATTATGGGGGAAAAGGATCCCTGTTTATGCAGAGAAAGGAAAAACAAGATAGAACAAAAATAAGAAAAGTCCCTCGTATAGGTAAAGTGGGGAGAGTTAAATGATGGTATGTTGTAGACAGGGATTACTGGTCACAGATTATGCTAAAATAAGTTTGCGTCCTGTCCCTCATGCAGTGAAATATCTAGCATGATATGTGGGGTGTGTCAAATGTCACCATGTCTTTCAGACACTAATATATGACAGCACCAAGGAATGGATTCTGATTTGATTTGCTCTAAGACCAAAAAACTTAAAAACCAACCTGAATAACAAACAAATGACATTTGTCGGGGAAATAAAAAAATCAAGAAACAAGAAGGAAAAAAAAAAACACAAAACAATAAGAAAAACATTCCACTGTCTTAAAACGAATATGATAGTAAAAAATGCAGGAATACTAGATGTCACTTAAACAGAATAAAGATTGAAAGCTGCATTCCCAACTATACAACTTATTTGTCTGCTTTCAGACACTGATGACATTAATAATGCCTTCAACATTTTCAGTGAAAGAATGGCTGCACTGGGGAAAGAGAACAACATCTGCTGAGGTCAGTGCTTCTCAAGCAGGTACACATAATTCTGAGAGTTAAATTAGAGGAGCTGTTATTTTCCAAGACTCTGTGAATCAAGTTTGAATTTGATGACTGATTTCTTCAAAGATGTGATGACTGCTATCCATGACCTAGCCCAATGCAACTAGGAAGGAGCAGGATTTTCCTCTGAACCTTCTGATAAATTTGGGGGTCATTACCAACCAGGAACTGATACTGATTTACAGTATTGACTCCTTTAGACTTCACTCAGTCTGCAGGATTTAGACTCGGATTGGAGTCTAAGCCTTTGCTGGAAAGGCCAAGAAAACCCAGTGTGGAGGATAGAGAAAGGGAATGGGTAGGCTGGAACACGTCTGGGGATTGACAAAAGACTGAACTTCAGCGCACAGATACTTCAGCCTGAAAACTGGACCAGAGTCAGATAAAAAACGGTCAGGAAAAGAGGGACTTGCTGTGGCAAAGCAATTAAAAACGAAGAACATTTGAATTTTAAATCTGTGAAGGCAAACAATGGAAACAACTAAGAAAATGGGGAATAAGATGGAAATGGAGAAGGAACTAAAAGGAAAGGGCAAAAGGGAAAGACTGTATCAGTAATTCTAACTTTCCCGAAATTCTGAGTTTGTCTTTGTAATCCTGTTCCACCTTTAATTTTTCCACATATAACATTTATGGTTTATATTTGTTCAGGACAGATACGTGTTACTTTCTCTAATATATTCTACATCAGGTGAAAGGTTTTTCTTCATTGCTGTGGAAGATGGCCTGGACAGGTGCTACCTACAATAACTCTCTAATGTACTCCTATTATACACAAAAAGCTATTAGAAAGAAGCAGCCAAATTGGTCAATACAAGATTTGAACTCTGAACTTCAAGTCTACCTACAGAACTTGAATATCAATCACATCTATTCAACAATCAAGATGGAGGGAATAGGTCTATTCTTGAAGTAGGGGAAAAAAGAATAAACACCCAATTAATTTCAACCTTCTACAATGAAGTTGTGTCATCATTGCATTTAAAAGTGACAGACATCCTGCATAGTAAAAAAAAAACTGATAAAAATTAAAAATTTAAAAAATCAGAAAACTGGAGAAATTTTATCTCAGACAAAAAGATAAAATTTTGATCCCTTAAAATAATTTCAGAAGAAATTCATTGACTTCAGAAAGGCTAGGCTTCATCAGCTAACTCAGAAAGAGTCCTATCAACACTATCTATGTTTTGTAGTCTATTCATTGGGAATGCTGTCTTGAATAAGAATACGGAAGAATCAAATGCACATATGAACTCACCCCAAATATGAGTTGCTCCAAGAAGCAGACTACATTTTAAACAAGTGTCAAGCCCTATTTATAAATACATTGAACATGTTTCACGTCTAATTAAACCAACTGAATGAATTTGTTGCTCAGCTATGAGAGTTGCTAACTCTCAAAAACCAAAAATAACAATATCTAAAAATAATGGAATAGGGCATTGCCATTGAGGCCTCTGATTAAAATCTAGATACTACATTATTTTTTTCAATGCAGCCAATTTGCAAAAATAGCCTCATGTGAGTTCCAAATGACCATACTTACTACTACCAGACGTGTATACAGTGCTGTGTCTCAGAACAGTCACACTCTCATCAATATTCTTCTTTACTTCAATATATTTCTTTACTTTTTTAGGCTAAAAATCTTCATTGTCAAGGTTAAACTTGTCTTCGTTAGAGATAGACATTTGGCATATTTCAGACCCAGTGATTTTAATTTGCACGTGCTAAATAGAGACGAGGTAGGTAAACTTTCTGCTTGTTTATAAGGCCAGTTAGTTGTTCTGATTTAAAGTTATGACACAAAAATACTTTTTCACTTTCAATGAAAGTCAAGAAAATCATACTTGAAAAACATTTTACTTGCTTACAGGTCAATCCACAAAAAGCTATAAAAGTATCAGAAGTGATTTTTTAATCATTTGTAAGCACTGAGTTGTTAAGATTAATGTCTCTCTTGATACCTGACCAAGCACATCACAAATAACAATGCAAGCCCATTAACCTGTCTTAATGAAAGTTTCCAAGGAAATAGCAATACAACGTAAACTATCTACTGAACAGCTTCTGCAAGAATGAGCATGGTGGCTGCAAAATCTGAGCAGGTATTCTGTACTTTGTGCCTACTAAGTTTAGTTAGACCGAATACAATTAAACATACAATACAACATAAAATGGCAGCAGAGGGGTGATCTTAACACATTTTTCAAGCTAACAACAGTTGATATAACTATTTATGCTTATAATGATTCTAAATCTGACCCACAAGCTTTCCACACATTTCACATATCATATATGTTCAATTCCAAGGGCTAAAATAAAAGAAGTTCTGTGCAAGCAGTGGTTCATGGTGAAAGAGGTTCACGGCAAACAGTTTCATTTTAAAAATACTCAAAATATCAGATCATTTGCAAGCAAAAAAATAAAATTAAAGTTCTAACAACAAAGAGGACAAGATTTGATGACTAAATTAAATGTTTGCATTAAACTGCATAATCTATTTGCTATGTAAGCAGCAAAAGCAAAGTAATTTTCATTAGATGTGCAGCATCTTTTGATGTTACAAAATTTTTATTTAGGTTTCTAAAAACGAATTATAGATTCCAGTATGTGTCAATTACATTTTATTTGGAACTTTTTTTTAACTACATTTGGGGGTAATCTTAAACTAGCATCCTCTTTTATATATATATTAATAATGGTATAACTATTTGAACCAGAAGAATGCTTTTAAATTTAGTTCTTTAACGTTTTTAATTTACTGGTGGATGCCATAGTAGAATTCATTATACAGAAGCACAAAAATATCTTTTGATTTCCATGTTACTTTTAGTTCTACCTTAAAATATCTTGCCTTATGTTGCCTTTCCAATCATTCTTTATCTCCAAAACTCACACTCAGGGTTGTTGTCTTAAGACCAGTGAAAGTTCTTCTATTAATTAAATTTCCTAGTGACAAGCAAACAAGAGTGATGTGTATGTTTCCACCTTTATTACTCATTTTTCCCCTCTTTGAGAAGTAAGATGATGATCCCTGATATGGTCATTCTGTGAAATTATTCCCATTGTAAATTAAAATCTTGTGTCCGCTTAAAAGATGACTAACACTGAGTGACCTACCACTTTTTTTGTAAGGCTACAGCAGCCTTCAAAGCTAACAAATCATACTAGTCAGCCTAAATTTTCTACTCATTAAGTTCAACCATTTAACTCTTTTTTATATCCATCTGTATCACATTACCAGTTCCTCAGTATGCTACTGTTGTGCTGTTATATGTGATAATTATTTCAGCACTACACATTTTCAAGGAAACAGTTTCACCTGAAGAACCCAATACAGGTATTAACCATTTTTACTGCATTTTAGCCACCTGTGTGTTCTTTGATTCTGAAAGAATGTGCCATTTTTCAAGCATAGTCATGTAACAACTGGAAGAGTTACTCCGTATTCCATAAGGAAAATAAGTTATTAACCATATTTTGAGTTACACAAAAACTACCAACAGATCTGTCAGTGACAAAGAGCTATGCTCACACAATACAGACAGCTGTGAATTCCAAACTATACTGGCTCATCTTCTTTTGAAGGTTACTTACCTGTAATATCCCAGAATGTCTTACAGCTGCATTGGTTTCATTTGAAAAAGATATCATATGATCTGGAAAAAAGCTCTGCAATGACAATAATTTGTATCAAAGCTCTGTAAAAATAAATATTAAACTTTGTATCTCTTTTGCATGTATAAAAATCTTACCCTAATATCCTTCCTTATTTTGTGACATCCTATGTATTATTTGCTTAAAATCCTAGAAAACTGAGAAAAAGCAAGAGGGTTTCATATAGCAGTGCAAGTTATATTGCAGTATCTGGCCCTTACTGTTTTTCTAGTAGGAATTTCTACTGCTGTTGACATGTAGGACTTGCGTGGGGCTCCAATATGCTACAAAGTAGGGAGGATATACACCAACATGCTGAAAAATACATTGTTCCTATTGTTTTCATTACACTAGAATCTCAGTAAAATATTTTGTAATAACTCCCATTAACAGAGAACAACGGCTTCATGCTTTTCAAGTTTTCAACTGTCTACTTTGAATATGAATCAACACTAAAATTTGACTACACCAATATGGAGTGGTTAAAAAGTCCACATATAATAAAGTGCCAATTTTATTATCAAAAGAAGCTCCAGGGCTAATTTATGGCAAAGACCTACAGGTGCTGAGCTCAGTATAGCCATGCAGGCATGAATCAACCAAGAGTTCGCCCATTACTAATAGAGTTTTCTCAGGGCTTGGGCATTTTTGAAGCTAATATTTCCTTGACCACCCAATTTCCGCTGATTTACATTTTTAATAAAACTGTACTGGTAGGGTTAATTCATATTAACTCATTTCTCACAAAGCATTCTTGCTACATTTGGAACCACAGTACCTGGAGGAATAACTCAACAGGAATAGTAAGGGCTTTGATTAGGGGCAGCTGCCAGAGATACTCATAGCTGCATGCCTGCCATGCTCCATTGCTGGTTCTGCTCACTGGTTAACCAAAACACCTAAACTTACTCTTTGAAAGCTTCTCTAACTGCACACCAACTGAAGCTTAGAATGTTTCACTAGTGCAGTGATATCCCTACAGCATGGAAATACATGATTTGTCCAGAGAAACACAAATGGAACAAGAAAATACCCTCAAATCTCTTAAATATTTTGGTGTCGTCATTCTTTTTTCAGATCAATAATTTCAATTACCTTCCACTTTTCATCTTTCAAGTCATCACTCACTTCTGCTATTTCTACCTTCGACTTCTGAAACAAGCTTGCTTTGTAAAAGACAGCACTTGGAGTGGTCCAAACATACTTATGCACGTAACTAGATGGCGAGTTTCTCCGGCTGTGTCAGTACTGCTTCCATGGCCTTTGCCATCAAGCAAGGACTGAATAAGCAGCATTAACCTTTGGCAGCACCTTTGAGTTACATGTTGTCTCTGCTCCCTTTCCACTCCTAACACACACTAACTTTGACTTCACTTTCACTTACTCCTAATAGGTTATGGCTGCTCATGGCCTTTTGTGTCAGTTGCCATTTAGCTGCAGCTCAGAGAAGCTGCCATTGGACAGTGCTGGGCCATAACATTCAATTTTCACTTTAGCAATAAAATCATCTTTTCTACAGATGCCCTTCCCTATACTGCTTCATTTTATATTTTGTTGCCACATAATGGAAACCACTCAACTTCAAAAAAAATTGATTTTGTCATAGGTAGGTGTGCAAATTTCAAGAAAGTTAAATGCAGGTCTGTCACTTCTTCCCTCATCCCTACAAAAAAATAATAACAGGGATATTGCATCTTACAATTGCAACGAAATTACCGGCCAACAGCTACATGCACTGCAATATATTCCTACATATTCCTATGCCCAATATATGCCTTCCCAAATATTCCTTTTGATTCACACTCCACTAACAGCTTTACAGTCTACCTGTGTGTTACAGAAAAGACTATTTTGCACCTGCATGGCAAGGGCACCACTTCATAGATAAAATGTTATGACTTACCACAGGATTTTTAAAAAATTCGTATTTGGCATAATTTTTTCTAAAGTAAAATTTGTTTTCCTCTTCCATCCCCCAATTTGACTGGACTTCCATCACTAACTCATGGTCTTCTATAGCTCTTCCTGTAAAGAAACAATAAAAGGCAGCACATAATCTGCATCTGAGAGCCTCAGAGCAAAACATGAAAACAGAGTCAGATAATTAAAATAATATATGTTACAAAACATTAAACAAGTAACATGAACGTAGCCCATTAATCAGGTTCATGTTACACCAAGTTACTGTTCCACTCTTGTCGAACTGGGCCCAAATTCAATCTCTGAGGTAGTTCATGTAGGTTTTTTTGGTTTGTATTGGTTGGTTGTTTTTTTAAACAGGGTCAGTGCCATTACAGAAATAAATTCACGTCCACCTCAACAACTCATCTCTCTTCACCCTGCCTGGGCATCAGGAATGTCTTTCTGACGCCCCTTTTTCTAATGCAGCACTCATAAATTGTAGGTTGTCCACAACAGGACAAAGATGCCTTCTTCCCTGGACCCTGTTATATTCCAGAGCATTTCGAAAACTGCAGATGAACACAGGACATTTCAGCATTTCAATGCTTTTGCACAAACGAAGGATGCCAACAACTTTAGTAGCTGTAGCACTAGCATACAAATGGTAAAACCATGAAAAACTAAAAACAAACCAAAAACCTAAAGCTTACCAAGTGAGTCCTAACGTGATTTAGTTTTGCAATGGGTAGTGGGGAATGGAAGCAAAGGCAAAGAATTCAGTTATTTGCACTACAGCACTGGGGTGCAGAATCATAAATTCTCACTACTTTAGACTGCTCCTGCAGCACAGATTCTTGATGGATTTTTTCAATTGCAAAGCAGTGTTAAATGTATTTATGGGAAAGACACAATTTAAGAACCTTCCTGTAGACGTGAATGTTTAAGAGTTGCATACTCTGAGTAATGCAATGGGACTACTTGTAGCGTGGGTTTAAGAACAACACATATGCCTTCCTGCCAATTAGGGCCACAAAGATGATTAGAGGGCCAAGATGGTGAGGAGCCTGGAGCATCTCTTTTAAGAGGAAAAGCTGAGAGACGTGGGACTGTTCAGCCTGGAGAAGAGGAGACTGAGAGGAGATCTTATCAATGCTTATAAATATCTAAAGGGCGGTAGTCAAGTGGATGGGATCAGGCTCTTTTCAGCAGTGCGCAGCGACAGAGCAAGGGCCAATGGGCACAAACAGGAACACATGGAGTTCCATCTGAACATAAAAAAACTTCTTTCCTTTGAGGATGACAGAGCACTGGAACAGGCTGCCCAGAGAGATCGTGGAGTCTCCTTCTCTGGAGATATACTAAACCCGCCTGGACGCTTTCCTGTGTAACCTGCTGTAGGGAACCTGCTTTAGCAGGGAGTTGCAGTGGGTGATCTTCCACCCCTGTGATCCTGTAATTATGGAATTTTAACATCTAATTCTGATCATACTTTCAAAGGGAAAAGACAATTAAAATATACTATAAAAGCCATGCAACTCACACAATTTTCTGATCACATTGCCCAGATTTCATTGCATTACCATAAGAGATTTATGATATACTTTAAGTGAATTCTGATACTGTCTGTTTTTGAAACTTTTAAAAAACTGTAACAGATAAAAGCGTAGGAGGTAAACTAGCGTTGTTGGTTTTTGTTTGTTTTTAAATTTAATTAGGCATAACATTAAATTAACCTAAAAGGTAAGTTTTTTGCAAGAGGTCCTGGCTAAAAAAAGAGCCTGACTTTCATAAAGTGCAGCACGCACAACCTTCTAAGAAATAAAGAAATCAGATCTCAAATTTGAAATAATTAAAGCCTCTTTACAGCATTCTTTTACTGATCTTCTCTTGCCACCTCTTTCATCATCACTGCTTCACTACTTCACTGTGAAGTCTGGGGAGCAACAGCCTTACTGTAGCCTGCAAATCTACAGGCTTCTTCAGGAGTTTTCCAGCTAGCAAGTTTAGAGACAATATGCTCATACAGCTAAATTTTAGCCCAATATGAAAATACAAGCTCATTACTAGCAAAAGACAAAGTACTTCCTCTACAGATCAAATAGGGAAAAATTGAACTTCATTTGAATTTAACTCATTCTTAAGCCCATAAAGATTGAGTATAAAGATGCTACATGAAACTTACATTCTGTAAACAGATCAAATGAAGCAAATTAAAAAACATGAAGCAATTCAGAACACAAAAAATGCCCCCAAAATACTGAAATAAAACAGCATTTTAAAAGTTTGGACAGGCTGTTCTACTCCCAAACACATTCTTCAATTGCAGGAGGGAGAGACACCAAAGAACTGAAGATCTTACAGAAAAAAGAGCATTTTTTTTCCTTTCAGAGAAAGCTCTCCTCTAGGATGACATTTAAAACTCCTGAATGCTTGGCATTGTGACATTTAAGAAAATACCATTTCCTCAAGAGTTACTTCTTGATACAAAAATAAGACATTCTGCATCACCCCAATGGATGAGTAAGGATGCTGATGTTTCTTTATTTTGAAGGTATAAAATTACAGAATATTTTACAATTTATTCAACTTATTTTCTTGGAGGAAGTGAAACACTGAGTTCGTACACCCCAAAACACAATCCTCAACCAAAGTACTCAGTGTTGTCATAAGGAAGCTGTGCTTTGGTTTAGTTACATCATTTTCTCTTCCAGCTAGACTAGAGAGCCCCTTCCTGTCTCTCCACTATCTCTTCATTTTTATTATCTGTAACATGATGAGCACCTGCTACAGACCTAAACAAAGATTCTTCTTAACTGTGGAAAGTAAATAAAGCACATGAAAGAAGATTCAATATTAAAGTGTGTGACAGGATGAATTTCAAATAGCCTCCTCTCCAGCCACCCACAGAGGTGGGGTTCGAAAAAATAAGCACAATAAAAAGCAGGAAAGCTATTGCCCAATACTGCTGCACAGGTGATGCTCTGTGAGTTTTCTCATCTGGGAAACCACAAGCTTTTCTGCAGGCTGCCTAAACAAATGCAGATAGTGAACACAAAATTAAGGTGAGGCACAGCGAGGTGCCTGGGCAAGGGCCTGCTGCCTGCTCCAAGAGGAACGCAGAAAGCAGGTCTGCTGAGCTGAACAAGCAATGGGAAAACTGCTCACGTTCAGAATATTGTCACTGCAAAAAGAAAACAAAAAAATCAGGGTAAAGAGTATTCTCCTTGCAAAAGGAAACGGCTATGGAAAACTGACCCTCTTTTCACAGCCTGCTGTCCTAGTTTCTAACAGAAGTTACGCTTCTCGTAGTGTCTAGTATGAATTTATCTTGTACCTCCGAGATACTGATAACATCCTGGCAGTGTTGAGTGGAGCCGAGGACATAACTCACTTCCGCATTCCTCTGCCAGTGAAATAGTTAAGGGGGGCATAAGGAGCTGGGAA
>WBMW01003413.1:4482596-4523869 GCA_013396635.1 Penelope pileata | reverse complement strand
AGCAGCCCCGGCGCTCCGGGCACCGAACGGCACCGGCTGCATGCCGCCACCCCCGGGCGGCGGCGGAGCGCGGAGCGCGGGCGCCACCTGGCGGCCAGGCGGGGCCCGGCAGCGGCCGGGCGGCACCGCAGCGCCCTGAGGCCGCGAAGCCGCCCGGCGCCTCCGTGCGGGCCGGAGGGCAGCGGGACGCGCCTGGGAACATGCCGGGCAAGAGCACAGGGACACGGGGTCTGTGGGTTCTGTGATCTCTTTTGGGCGTGATTTCCTTCCTTCTTTGCTAACCTTCACATGCACTGGAATTTACACAGATACACTCACTCACGGCATTCCTCCTTCCACACCCATTCACTAAACCTGGGTGCAGAAAAGGAGTATCCACATTTCCATGGATAAGACACATCACAGAATAATAAATAGCAAACAGTTCAAAACTTAATCACCCTTTGATAAATATTCATTCAAGATTTATTCATCCAGTGCTTAAGAATGTGCTGAAAGAAAATCAAGATCAACATTGAAAAACTTTTAAATAAAAATCAGTCTGTGTCATAAAAATAAATCCATTATTATTCAATATTATAGAAAGAAAGAGAGATATCTCAAGTTATTCCTTTCCTTAGCTAGTAGTGTTGAATTCCCATTCTCACCAAATAGGAAATAAAATTTTAGAAATGAACACTTCATCTTTTTCTAACGTGATGCCCAAAGCAGCTGGACCCATCAGAGGACAGCAGGGGAATGCAGGTCTTCACACCTGCGCGCCAGCTAACTCAAGAACTTCACAATGATAGGAAAAAGAACTTCACTAATGATTTGATATTGAAATCTTCCAAGAAATCCATCAGACTGAAGCAAACACACTATTTGACAGAAAACATANTGAGTTTTCTCATCTGGAAAACCACAAGCCTTTCTGCAGGCTGCCTAGACAAATGCAGATAGTGAACACAAAATTAAGGTGAGGCACAGCGAGGTGCCTGGGCAAGGGCCTGCTGCCTGCTCCAAGAGGAACGCAGAAAGCAGGTCTGCTGAGCTGAACAAGCAATGGGAAAACTGCTCACGTTCAGAATATTGTCACTGCAAAAGGAAAACAAAAAAAACAGGGTAAAGAGTATTCTCCTTGCAAAAGGAAATGGCTATGGAAAACTGACCCTCTTTTCACAGCCTGCACTGCACTGGGGAAGTGCAGCGGAGGTGCGGGACTCCCAGGCATCAGATACAACACGGGTCGTACAAATCCGGGCGTGTCTGCCTTCAGCAGTCCTAGGTGAGGTGCAATACAGCACCTTTGAATTCAATAGCCTGGAGTGGAAGGCCGCGTACCAGGAGCACACCGCCCTGAAGCACGCGATCGGCAGCGCGGCAGCAGCCCCGGCGCTCCGGGCACCGAACGGCACCGGCTGGATGCCGCCAACCCCGGGCGGCGGCGGAGCGCGGAGCGCGGGCGCCACCTGGCGGCCAGGCGGGGCCCGGCAGCGGCCGGGCGGCACCGCAGCGCCCTGAGGCCGCGAAGCCGCCCGGCGCCTCCGTGCGGGCCGGAGGGCAGCGGGACGCGCCTGGGAACATGCCGGGCAAGAGCACAGGGACACGGGGTCTGTGAGTTCTGTGATCTCTTTTGGGCGTGATTTCCTTCCTTCTTTGCTAACCTTCACATGCACTGGAATTTACACAGACACACTCACTCACGGCATTCCTCCTTCCACACCCATTCACTAAACCTGGGTGCAGAAAAGGAGTATCCACATTTCCACGGATAAGACACATCACAGAATAATAAATAGCAAACAGTTCAAAACTTAATCACCCTTTGATAAATATTCATTCAAGATTTATTCATCCAGTGCTTAAGAATGTGCTGAAAGAAAATCAAGATCAACATTGAAAAACTTTTAAATAAAAATCAGTCTGTGTCATAAAAATAAATCCATTATTATTCAATATTATAGAAAGAAAGAGAGATATCTCAAGTTATTCCTTTCCTTAGCTAGTAGTGTTGAATTCCCATTCTCACCAAATAGGAAATAAAATTTTAGAAATGAACACTTCATCTTTTTCTAACGTGATGCCCAAAGCAGCTGGACCCATCAGAGGACAGCAGGGGAATGCAGGTCTTCACACCTGCACGCCAGCTAACTCAAGAACTTCGCAATGATAGGAAAAAGAACTTCACTAATGATTTGATATTGAAATCTTCCAAGAAATCCATCAGACTGAAGCAAACACACTATTTGACAGAAAACATACTGTGCAAATAAACTAACCTGGAGAAACAATGCCATGGTTACTCTGGCATAGTTCATCCAAAGTGAGTTCTTCAGTAGTTACTACACTACTTAAACACCAGCCACACTATAAATTACAGAAAACCCTTCTACTATTTATATAGTAGCGTTGTCTAAAGCCATTTTTATACCTCCTTTTCTGTAGCAGGCAGTCATTTACAGTCTCAGCTCAGATTTAACTATGACCTTACTTTGAGCTGGAAGCATCTTACGACTGATACATTCAGTGCAAAAGGTTATAAATATCTTTGAAATGTTACAAAGCAAGGAAAAAAAAAAAAGAAAAACGTTTGTGGCTGTCTTCATAGGATAAAGGAGCAGAAAAGGGCAAAAAGCAGTTTCCGTTTCTGTAGTTCAATATATGGCTGTTAAACATAATACAGTTTGAGATTCACAGTCAAATTTCTTTTACATAAATGCATGAGTTCGAGATTCATGCAGATTCAGTTCGATACACACAGAAAAGGATTTTAACAATAGCTTTTAAGCATATTTTTAATATTTATGTATTTTTATTTTGGACAGTAACTGCAGTTACTAGTTACCTGTGCAATTACTTCTGAGAATTAACGCATCCAAGGAGTTTTCCACATATTTTAAAACGCATAAAGCCCCCCTCCAAACTTCTTTCTCAAACCATACTTTGCAGTAGTATTAGCTGAGCCTGCCTTTGAGGTTGCAGAAAGACTACTAGCTTTAGTAACTCCAGCACATCGGCAGAGTTTAAGAATAATATGGAAATTTTGAGTGATATGAAATTCAAAACTTGCATTTTTATGGCATTAGTCTGGCTAGATTTTTCTGATGTAATTTTCAATCAAAATCAAACACAACACAATCCTGAGAAGTAGTGCTGTGAAAGGAAGTATGATTGTCTGATTAGAGTATCAATTTAATAACACATCCTTGCAACAGTCTTCTGAACTCATCCTTTGCGGAGTGCAGGCTTTGCTGTGTTTTGTAGTTTTCACATCCTTGCACATCTTTCTCTCTGTATTTAACCTGCATTGATGTGCTTTATACTGCAAAATTATTCTATATATTACAAAAAGGAGCAGAGACCAGAAGTTAAAATTATAGTCATAATCTGAAACGACATATTAGATCTTTAAACTGTACAACTGCATAATACCCATAGAGGTGAGTTGTTTTTTATTTTCCTCACTAGGAAAGCACTGATGTTGTGGAAGGAATTCAAGGAGTCTTAGCAACTTAGAACACTAAACAAAATCACTTCAGCATAGTTCTGTGTTCTGCAAGTGGAAGTTTAGAAGAGTGGTTTTGTTTTGCTTTTTAAGCAGTCCTGTCCCTGAGTCACAATAAATTTAGCCAAACTGATTACGCTGAAGAAAAATACTGATAGCCTACTCTGATGGTGTTCCTGAAGACTGAGCTCTGCTGCCCAGAAAGGACAGCACGGTGTAACCACTTTCTGTCCTTGATGTCAGAGACTTCACTAAGATGTGCTGGGAATAACAAAGGTTTTTATTTGCAATGAAAATAGCAAGAGTTTTGCTTGAGATAAGCAGGAAATACCAGTGAAAGGGGAAGAACTGCCAAAGAAAAGCAAGGAATTGCAAGGAAGAATTTGCAGAGAGAACCTTAATGGTCAGTGTCTTCCAAATCACATATACTGACGAAGCAGTGTGAGACAAGTAGACTGTGACAAAATCTACTTTATTGAAATGTTATCAAAAAACAGAAATAACATCCTCCCCTCAAGAACAAATTCACACCCACTCTCCCACCACTTTTGTCTCCAAGCCTATTAGAATATAAAAAAAAAAACAAATATTTTATTTACTGCCATACCGTTGTACAGAATGTCTTACCTAAACCTGTGTGAGTAAGTTCTTCAAACAGAGTCCAGTTGTGGTCATCAATATAGTGGTTCTTCAATATCAACAGCTGACATACATCCCTGGCTGTTATATCACTTGGCACTTCCAAAGCTTTGCTAGTATCATCTTCACTATATACTTTAATTACCTGCAATAAATAAAGAAGCTGAAATATCCGTAAATTTAATCTTTGGTTTAGTTAATCCAAATGAGTTATTTTCTCAGTGTCATGACTGAGACAAGAACCTGTATGTATAGGATGAAATACCGAAGAGTATTCTAACCTGTAGTACAATGTTGTAATTGAGAACAAAACAGCTGAGCCAAGTATGTTCACTTCTAAATTTGGTGACTGGACATCATTCAAAGCATACAAAATAGATCGGTCCATCCACTTTAAAAGAGTTGTAATGGATTGGTAAATAAGCTGCACACTCTTACATAAACTAAAGAAGAAACCACAGAGGATAATAGATGAAAGCCTCCAACTAATGGCAAAAATCCAAACATAAATTTAAAAAAAAAGAAAAAAGAAAAAAAAACAGGCTTGTTCTTCACCCATGGTATCCTAACATCTGAACAAGTAGATTCCATTTGAAAATGACTTACATATTAAATGATGTAAACGATAGCCTTAGTCCTTTCCAGAAAACTGCTTTGCCCAGCACAGCAAATCAGCATGAAGCGCACAGCGATTTGCTTTAATATTTCAGCTCACAAATGGTGACAGCTCAGGACTTCCATGTACGGTTCAGCCACCCTTGCCACAACACTGATCTCCAAGATACAGCAAACATTAAAATGTCATTTCCTAAGTGGTGAAAATCTCTCTCCGGTCATGAATCAACACCTCAAAGCAGAGTCTTCGAGAGAAAACAGGCAAGCCTCAGAGAAAGTCAATCCAAAGTCTGCACAGGCCTAAGCTACAGCCAAGTACTTGAGTTTAACAGAAAAGGCAAAAAGACCACATCAATGTTAAATGAAGGATCACTACTGGCAAAACTAATACAGCTGATGGCTATGGTTGATTTTATAAGATCTGTAGGGTTTGGCAGCATTCCTGCTGTGAAATAAGTTTGACTGGTAACGATGCAGTCTGCTGGCTGCATGGTCTTGTTCCATATACAACAACTTAAACCCCTACGTCAGACACACACAAATTGTGGTCTGCATGTAAGGATAAACTGGTGTGAAGTACATAAATTCCTGCAGTATTTACAAGGATTCAAAGGTGTGGCTGGGAATGGGGTGGGGGGCTGTACAATTGAGTAAACAGAACAGCATCCCACAACCTTAAAACATGTCTTCCTCTGGGCAGCACTAAAGGGCAGTAGCCTCTCTGATAAGTCTGTGTCAGGCTCAATCAAAAAAAAAATTACAGTGCAAAGTGCCAGAAAGGAGTGACATTATCGAAGGGGAAAAGAAGATTAGAATGACTTTCCAGGTATTTCTCCACAAGCTTTCAGTAATACCAGGATAAGAAACCACACCAGTGCCCTGGCTAGGGATGCTGCCAGTAAGAACTAACAACTACAGTTTTCTACAGGTACTCATCGTGTTAGGTGCTGTGCTTATTTTACAGCAAGAGCACGTATAGTCCATGCTGAGGCCCTTGACAGATAGATGATTTTTAGAGAAACTCTTTCTAGAAGGGTTAAGAGTCGCAGTGCAGATGACTCGACTCTTACTGCTGGAGAAATAGAAAAAGACTTTTCAAAATGCTGAAGACAGCAACACAAGTCATGATAATGAGCTGCCTGCAGCCATTCAACTTGGGGAAAGGAAAGCCTTGGAGGTGGCCTTGGACTACAGCAATACAGCTAAAACAAAACAAAACAATAACAATGGAATAAAAGAGTTTGTATTCTCTGAGAGTTTTCTCACTTGGGTTTCTCAGTATAGGGAAATAAATCCTGTGCAAGTCTTGGACAACTGATCACTCCAGCTCACATCTATGACATGTGATACCTTATAAACTACAAATGCTTTGCCCTTTTTTTCTTCCTTGCAAGGGATTCAAATACAGCAGGAGATAACAGAGTGGCAGTCACCTAACAGACCCTTCTGAACTTCTGTTACAGTTTTAGTTTAATGAATTGAATGTGATGGTGTAAATCTCATCAGTGAGAGTGACCTTTGAGGGGACTTTAATTAGAAAAAGTTGCTCAGTCCACACTTTCTGCTGTGACTAGTGCAGGAATGCACTTGTTCCAAGGAGAGTGAAATATATGAAAAAGTATCAAATCAGCTTCCCATTTTTCCTTGCAAACATGTTGCAATAAATAATTCTCCAAATAATTCTCCTCTTGAAGAGGATGCTTCAAGACTTAAAAGGGTAGCAGGACTATGGTAAAGATGCAACTATGTTAACCTTCTCTAAGGATGAGGATGCTTGACTGACCACTTCTTTATTTTTATTAGCAGTTATCACTACACATTAGGCTAACCAGTCATCATCTTTCGTTTTTATGTAAAAATTTTCTCAGAGTAGCACACAAGAAAAAAGCTGCTATTTGAGAATAAGCTATCATTACCATTGTCATTGCCATACACTCTCAAGCTTTGTCCTAAAACTTGCCTTGACTTAAACTATTAGTAGACTGTAAGAAAAATTTCCTGTCATGCTCAAACCTTCTTTCCCATCTAATTTATAAATACAATGAATTTAGCTCTTCCAAAGGCCAGGGGGAAAAAAAAATACTCAACAGTTTCCATTTAAGCCCCTAGAAGTAAGAAATTAGCAACTCCAAGATCTTCCCAAAAGAGGAAAGTACAAAGCTGAGCAGGACAAGCATCAACCATTTTCATCGCCTACAGGACCAGGAAAGGAGGTACAGCTTTTCTATGCATCGTCTTTCCATTTTTCAATATATGAAAGTTCCCAGAAGTATATGCAATTCATCTTTATCCCCCCAAAAATTCTATTGCTAAGGAATGTTGCTTCAAAATAAAATATTTTATTCTTTGTATTTCACTCATCGTAACTCAGAATGTAAAATCAATGTTGAAAAAATTAACAGTATTTAACAAAGAAAAGGAAAAAGAGACACTGTTACAGTAGAAAATCAAAGAAGAAAAAAGAAAATTATTAAAATCAAGGGGTACAAATAAAAGGGTACAAATAAAACAATGTGTGGAAAAGAGCAAGGGGAGGTTGGACTTCACTCTCAAGTCTTCTTCCACATTCAACCATCACTCCCATTATGTTACTCAAATAATGTGTTTCATAGACTTTTATGAGAAGATGTCCAAGTCTGATTCTTCAGAATTTTCAAGCCACCTGTTCCGGAAGCTCCAATCTGCAGAAATGACATAAATATATGGAAAGACCATACTCTATACTAAGCAGTTTTTCACTATATGCTCACATGTAAAAAAATTCAGGTAGATTCAACAGGAAAAGTGCAGAACACACAGAGTCCATATTTAGGTGCCTACATCAAAAGGCCTGAAGTCAAAGACCATGAAGACAATGAATGGATGGTCAGCAACCCCCTTCTAAAAAAAAAAAAAAATCAAGCCACTTTCATTTATAAAGACACAAGTATCTAATTTTAGCTTATTTCTACAACTTTTTTCCTCCACAAATAAAACATGGCATATTTTGTCCTTACATTATAATTTCAGTCACATTTATGTTAAATGCACACTTACTGTGTGCAAAACCAGGCCTTAAAGAATCTTACACTCCAGGGTGCTGGACTTCCCCAGAGTTCCTGCTATCATCTGTCAGGCTATTTGCCTTAAGCATGTGTTCTCCAGCTTCCAACCTTGCCCCCTGCTAGACAATATTTTTGTTTTGTTCTGTTTGTTTCTCCAACTTATTTATATTGGCAGAGGGTAGGGCAAATTTTAAGTGCATTTGAACTACAAAGGAAGCACTTGGAAATTTGGGGCATTTTGAACTATTTTATGACTTCTTGCAATAGCCTGTCTTGTTTTTTAGAGAAACTTCTATGACAAACAGTAATATTTTGCATTCATAAAAATATTTAAGGACAGGTTAACTCATATCTACTTAGAGGGGAAAAAAAAAAAAGCTTCTAGTAAAGTTAACCGTGTGAATGGAGAATGCAAGGCTTTCCTCTCACATATCCCATACCCCAGCCTACAGTTAAAAGCACAGCTTTCAACATTCCTCCAAAAGAAAAATTTCCAGGCTGAAAGGATTCTTACAGATTACAGAAATCTACATCTGTCTTTAAAAAAAAAAAAAAGAAGAAGAAGAAAATAAAAATTTCACAATGATAAGCTGTAGCTGCTCATTGTAAAGCAACTGTTTTCTCCCTTGCCACAATGAGAGCTATCAAAAATTTGTCTTGTAAATATCCCTGTGAGGAAAAAAAACACAGAGGAACGAAGCACTGACATAATCAACAGAGAATTCATTAATATTTTAGGCTCCCAAATAAATACTGTGGTCTTTAAGCCTGTGAACCTCTCTTCTGTATGATGGTTCACAATGTACCACATGATTTTTGTGCAGACATATAGATGTGTATAATTGGGCAGGCAAGAAATGTCACCCAATGACAATTACCTGGGAGCCTGTACATATGGGAAGAAGGCAAATCGGAGTTGTAGTAAGTTACCCACAGACAAATTCATGTGAAATACTGGTCACATTGAATCCAGACTTCTCATTTGAAACACAGTATTGCTTCAGGAGGTAGAAGGAACACTGTTCCCATGCAGAAAAATATAAAGCCAGTAGCTTAGGTGACACAAACATTAGACTTAAATCTCGGTCATGCACAGACCTCCTATATTCCTATCAACCTCAGGAAGGGAAATTTTAAGATGTTGCCAGCAACATTTTCTATTCTGTAGCTCCGATGTTCTGAAGTGCCTTGCTTTCTTCTTGAGGTACACAGTAGAAAATTGATGAAAAACAGACAATGCAGGAAGATTGGACGCTTTAGAAGTAACATGAAATAAAAACTGTCATCTTTTACAACAGGACCATCAAAACTTTTAAGGGGAAGTTGGGAGCTTTGTACAGCTTGTGAAAACTTACAATGAAGACTTGGGAGAACAATCCAAAGAAACTGAACATAACATTAATAGTTGTATCTCTGTCTTGCAATGGTACCACAGTGCCAAGAAAGAAAGACTAAAGTCTAGGCAAATTGCCTAGTTTTCCTAACATGACATAAACCACATTAAATTTTTCCTAGACCTACCAAACACTATTCTGCTAGAATATTCTGTTTGAAGGTATTCAATAAATAAAGAAATAAAGACACCACCACCAAACACATTACATTTTAAATAGTAATGTGGAAAAATAACCAAAAAAATTTGAAATTTCCTGTAGGCATAAAAGGGCTAACACTAAGTTTCAAAATAAGCATTTTTCATCCAAGTTTGGGCAAGTTACCATTAGTTCCTCAGTTTCCTTTTTTTAAAATGGGGCATGGGAAATTAAACCTGTTTCTGTACAGCAGGGTAACAGATTGAACTCATTAAGATTTGTAAAGCACTTAGACTTCCTCATATGTCTACTGTTTTAGATGTGTAAATATGTTGTATTATTAAAAAAAAAAAAAAAAGAGGTTAAATTATGCAGATCTCCAAATTATAATAAGCTATGTGCAAAAATATACCAGCAAGGTTCTTTCAAACAAAGGTTATGACAATCACATTATGATGTTAGAAAAAATGGCAGAATGAGGACAATACTGATGTGCAATCATCTCAAAGACAACGTCAGTAAAACTGAAGAGAAACAAGGTTTGAGAGACTACAAGAAAGACAAAAAACAAATATCATTATTTAATCCTGAAGTTTATATATATACTTCTTCAATATTGGTAAACAGAAGCAAAAGTAGTTATAAATAGTAATAGAAGTTATACGTGTTTGAGATTTCTATATAAAACTGAACAAAAGTCAAGGTCGAGAGAAAGCAACTTCCACACTTTGGACAATTAATTCATATTACAACTATATTTGGAAAAAAAAAGTGAGATTGTTCTTAAATATGCAGTTATAGTTAGATGACACTTTGCTCAAAAAGTTACTATAATTAGATCATTAAATACCAACAATTACCTCGTGAAGTTCAGCATACCTTAAATAGGAATTGCAGTAATAAATAACATACAGATTAAACACTGAAGATTCATCACCACAGACAGCCATTGCCACAACAAATTATGGGTAACAAATGTAAAGGGATTGATACAAAAAAAGCAATAAAGTTCTTAAAAAAAGAATGCACAAATTTATAAGGAAAGTAGAGGAGGAGTATAGGACAATTTACTTAAATAAGGAGTCTCAAGTTATACTGCCTTGCCAGAGGTTTTTTCAGACTACAGAGATCCCAAACAAAAGCAGCTAAAGAGGCATTTCAAGTACAACTGGTAAGATGTGTAAGAATAACTAGAAAGATCTGAGGGCATTTAAACATCGTGGATAAAAAAAACAGAATTCCATATATTATTGAGCAATGCTAAATGTGTATGCTAACATCTGACACAGAGGTATCTGAAAATTCTCTTGGCCCTGAGAAAGGTAAATTCCCTGTTCCTGTCTTCTAAGTACTGCTTATCTACAAGGAGCTAATCAAATACAGATCACTTCCCAACCTCAGAAAATGGTACATATGGATCCTTGGTTAATTTAAACCCAGACATAGACCTGTAAGTCTCAATTATGGAGTTTTACATCTTCTTAGCCACTACAAATATATACAAGGGCTGCTCTGAAAGTAATGCCTCCTGTTTTATTATGTTGTGTACAGCCTCAAAACCAAGTCTTTCATCATAAACGTTTAAATGCTCCATGGGTCAGTTTAAAGAGAACAATATTCAGACTGGACTTGATTATGGCACTAGAGTTAATAGGAGTGTACTTTCAAGCACACTTTTCTTCATTAAATGTTAATTTAGTGCTAATTAAACCGGTTAGATAGGTGGAGATGAACAGCTTGTTAGTCCTATTAGTAGTATAATTATGATATTCAAAATCTTCAGTCCTTTGCTTCTACACTGCCTGCTAAGTTTTAACTTTACATAACTTTGCACGTATAATAATAATACACAGGTTTATATTTTACTCTTACTTTACCATAACAACTCGTAGAATACATGTAACATATGGTGATGGACAAATATCCAGTCAGATGAACAGGACTACTAGATGAACAGTTAGATGAAGGGTGGACTATTCGGTGGATAAAGAACTGGTTGGATGGTCACAGCCAGAGGGTTGTGGTCAACAGCTCTATGTCCAGGTGGAGGCTAGCGATGAGTGGTGTTCCCAGTGGGTCCATGTTGGGACCTGTGCTCTTCAACAACTTTATCAATGATATAGACAGTGGGACCAAGTGTACCCACAGCAAGTTTCCAGATGACACCAAGTTGAGAAGTTGATATAACGGAAGGAAGGGATGCCATCCAGAGGGACCTGGACAAGCTTCAGAAGTGGGCCCTCAAGTACCTATACAAGGTTCAACAAGGCCTAGCACAAGGTGTTGCATTTGGGTCAGTGCAATCCCAGATGTGTACAGAGTGGGAGAAGAACCCCATGAGAGCAGCCCTGCAGAGAAGAAAAGCTTTACATGAGGCAGTGTGTGCTTGCAGCTCAGAAGGCCAACAGAATCCTAGGCTGCAACAAAAGAGGGGGGCCAACAGGATGAATAGGGCGATTGTGCCCTTTTACTTTGCCCTTGTGAGGTCCCATCTGGAGTACTGCATCCAGATCTGGGGCCCACAGCAGAAGATGTGGAGCTGTTGGAGCGGGTTGGGAGGAGGGCCTCAAAGACAATCAGAGGGCTGGAGCGTCTCTCGTAAAAAGAAAGGCTGAGGGAGCTGGGCTTCTTCAGCCTGGAGAAGAGAAGGCACCAGGAAGACATCACTGCAGCCTTCCTATGCTTGAGGAGAGCTTATAAGGAAGAGGGGGACCAACTTTTTACACAGTCTGATAGTGATAGAACAAGGGGGAATGGTTTTAAACTAAAAGAGGAGACACTGGGAGAAAGTTCTTTACTCAGAGTGTGGTGAGGCGCTAGAAGAGGTTGCCCAGAGAAGTTGTAGCTGCCCCATCCCTGGAGGTGTTCAAGGCCAGGCTGGATGGGGCCCTGGGCAGCCTGATCTAGTGCCTAATTTAGCAGTTGGCAACACATTAGGGGGGTCAGAACTAAATGATCTTCAAGATCCCTTCCAATGCAAGCCATTTTATGGTGCTATGACTTAAAAAGAGGGAGGGGAAGGAAAATCATTCTAGAGGATTCAAAGAATCCAACTTGAAGGAGGAACTTCAGTATTTCAATAAAAAAAAAAAAAAGTTCGTGAAATGGAAAATGAGCAGAAAATAAAACTGGTTCCCAGTGCACCAGCATGCACTATCCCCCAAACTAGAAATATGGTATAAATTATCCACATACTACCGCATTTTCCAAAGAAGTCACATATGAAGATTGTAAAAGAAAGAAATGTTAGTATAAAGTCTCTAAAATACACTTGTGGTTTTTGTTTTCTGTGCACAACGAAGTTAAGGGCAGAATTTTACCAGTCGTGTTTGAATAGCTTGTCCCTATTTGTGTTAAAGCGTTAACAGTATTTAAACGAGGCTTTCTGTATTTAATAGTGCAGTTTGTCCAACATATCCTTCACTTGTCAGAGATAAATAGAATGCTGTGTTCCAGCACAAGAGAAAGCAAATCTGTTACTGCCATATTCTGGTTGCACTCTGTGTTTCTGAAGAGATACCAGCTATAAAAAGAAGTACCTATTGTTTCTACCAGGGTTTTCACCCCATGTTGCTGGTTTCTCAGCATAGCAAATCTCTTGCTAAAGGAGAGAAAGACCAATTCTCTAAATAACGCCATTAAGAGACTAATCATGTTTCCTATTTCCTTCGCAGCAGTCCCAAAACCATATCTACTAAAACAAAGAAGAAAGATTTTTCTTAAAACATTCTTTCACTTTTCTTGTTTTATATAGACATTCTGGCTCAAACTACAATGCAGCTTCAAATCTAAGAATACCTTTGCCATTGCCTTTATCACCTAATTATTCTCATGGAGGTCACTAGAGGAAAAAGGCCACAGGTTCAGTAAGACTAAGTAAGTTTTGGATTTTTAGCTTAAGAAAACACACTTGGGACACACTTTGGAAATTTTCTTGGAATTTCTGGAGTGGTACAAGGAATGCTGAGACCAAACAAAACAAACGGCTACGTAAGTTAACCCATCACACTAAACAGTCATTTTGGAATGCTGAAATACTTACCATTTGGTATAAGATCAAGACAACTGTTTTGCTGAATCAGACTAAAACATTCTCCCAGCCCAGTAATATCCCTGGGTATCTGTTTCTAGTCACTGCTGGTATATAAAAGCAAGGTAAAACTGCTGTAGAATAGTTACTCTGACAGAATGTTTTATCCTTCAGTACTTTCCAACTTGTCTTTCCTTTCATTCACATAACATTGCTCCCTGCAGCCAAGGCATACATTGAAATAATGAGTAAATCCTGCGATAAAGCTACGAAGTCTACTCAAACCATGTAAAACCTTCAACCAGACCCTGTTGTGTTAGTACAGATTTGTCAGCAAAATTTGCCAACAAATCCAAGCCACTACAGGAACACAAAAAAGACAGGGAGCACCTGGGCATGGAATTTAGGCTCTGTAATAACAGGCAAAAACTTAATAGTCCTCTAATGCAAAAGAGAGTCACTAAAATGAGTGAAACAAAAAGATTATTTTAAATGGATGATGTAGTAATAAAGACTAATCATTGCAGAAATTCAGTGTATTTTGATAATATTTACCTCTAACTATTGGTTCTGAAAGGAAAATGAGGTATGTGGATTGAACATTCTTCAGTCATATAAGAAAACTGAGAATTCACATGTATATTTCTCATTTTCGCACATGCTGTGATAACCTACATCCAGAGGTCTTCTGGGTTGTCTAGCTGTTTCTTCTGTTCACCATTCACAAGACATGTTCATACCACCATAAATGTATGTATTTTATTTGTGTTACGATCGTTGTAAAATTCTTATCGCAGAGGACACTCAAAGGTTAGTGGCAGACATCAACTAAACAACCATTAAAAATCAGTACAATCACATGAACAACAACACTAAGAGGCTGCTCCTTAGGCACCCATTTTGCACTGTACTGGACCAGAATAAATCTCTTCTCATGTAACTACTTTAAGCTATGGAAAACAAGTTGCCCTGAAATATGTAAGCATAAATAAAGGATTGAAAGCAACTTACTAAGTGCAACTTCGAAAAAGAAGCTTCTGGAATACAGTACCAAGTGCTAGAGACTAAAATGGATTGGAACCGAGGTAAAATCTTCGGTGTTACAATAGATCTATATTGGTTCAAAAGTTTTGATCATATACTCATAGCTTCTTTTTTAAGGACTGAGGGCAACTGGCATTTTGTTGGGACGGGTCTTGTCTCCGTTCCTGACCTAAACAAGGAGTGAGGCTGTGTCGGGCCCCATGCAACAGTAAGGAAGTGAGGAAGCCTGGACTTGAGTAACACCTTGGTGCAAGGTGATGAATTTTCTCTGTATAGATTAGTAGTTCTCCATTTTATCAAAAGTAAATACAATCTTCTAATTTTTCAGGCATTTGTTTATGTATCATAGCATACTACAAGTCTCACATAAAAGCCATTCAAGTATATGAAATTGTATTTTTAGCATAGGACTGTCACCAGCACCTTGTGTGCACTTTCTCCCTTCATATACAGTAATGTAAAGTAATAAGTAAGGGATTTACTACCAGTAGAAATAACTATTCAGCAATGCACTTGATATACTTCAAGGCTAGATAACACAGTCTGAAGGTCAAGTTTTGACTTCTTGAAGCCTAATTTATCCAAGAGGAGACTAAAGTACTAGAGCTAGAAAATGGCCAAGCACTTTCTTCAATTGATGAAAAAGCTGTTTTTTTTCCAAAGGATTTCTGCCAACAGAAAAGGATTATGAGCAGAGTAGGGCACTAAACACAGCCAATTTCCTTGGTTACTGTATGAAGGATGTTATGTGTTCAAAGAAAGCAAGAAGAAACTGAAAAACATATCAAAGATCTGTTCAAGAACTGAAGGCAGAGGGGAGACAGAGTGCAACGTTAATTGTGTCACTAAACCTTGTCAAACTATACAAGGGACAAGTAATGACCAAGTACATTAAACTACTGAGTTTTTTAAAGACTTTATAAAAAGCTCTGCACGCTCATTACTCACTCACTCATACACACACATGAACATCCCCATTACCTTTCGCGGCAACTATGCAACATAGTGTTACACATTTTAAATTTCAAGATAATTGACAGTTCTGTATACAAAATATTAAGCAAAATTTGACTGCTTACAGTGGAACACCACAGGATAGGAAAAAAAAAAAAAACACTTCCTTTCCATAAAAGTAATGTAATTTTGGTTTCATTTATATGTTGTGAGATCATTTTGATACATAATAAAAACTGTAGGAAGCTTTACTAGTTTAATGTTAAGCGTTAAGTGTGACTGGTCAAGTGGTGAATGACTGCTACACCAGAATCCATCTTTAGGTGACTAAGTATAAAGAGTACATATTCAAAGAAAAAAATGATCCCAGAACCCTCCTAGAGTATTGGATCAAGATTTATTCCACTAAACTCTTCTTTAGGGAGGAAGAAAGTCATGCAATACCTTCCCCAAAGGAGGCCAACAGTTGCTTTCTCCTAACATGTCTCCTGGACACGACCAGACCTCTTCCACAAAGAGAAAATGCAAGTCTGCCACCCTCCTCCTTCCCTATCATCCACAAATAATCTCTAGCGTCACGTCAGCCTCTATCATGAATAGATAACTTAAAATCTGCAAGTGCAGTATGAGAAATGACTGAATTCTAGGCACTTCATCCTTTCATAGCTAACACGAATTTTGTACACTCCACCAAACAAGTATCTGAGGCAAGAGGTAGACATCTGTAAAAACAGTTTCACAAAGTTTTTACATATCATTGAGAGGAAGTAAGAATTCCAGGTCTCCCCAAATAAAATGTAGCAATCTTACCACATGTTAAATACAGAAAGGTGGCAAGCCCTTTGCTTGAGACTACACCCCAGCTTCCTCTACAGGCAATTTTAAACATAAACTTCTTTCAAAAACAAACTATCTATCTTTTGAACTCAGTTTGTGTCTCTGCCCATTTCCATATCTGTTTCTGCACCCCAGCCCTCTTCAACTCTTGTTCAGGCTCAAAACGTTTACTATTTGTACCAAACTGCACAGTCAGTATCAGTACATCCTGATGCATTACCTCAGTAATTTACTCTAAGATCTAATTATATACTGAATTTCCAGTCACGCCCATTTTGCTACTTCACCTAGTGGTTATTTCCAATATTTTCTCCCCCAAAAATGCATGAAACATTATACAAAAAATAAAACCTAAGTGATTCAAATACTTCACCTCAACCATCATATATTTTCTGACCATAGTTCCTGAAGTCTTTAAAGCACACTCAAGCCCATTTCTCATATTTCTCGCGTGTTTTCACATCTTTGCAGGATGATGCTCTTTCTCTTATTATATTGTATAAAAGACAAAGAGGGCATGATTGGTGTTTATACATCTTTAAATGACTATTTTTCAAACTATTATTACAAAGAGACGCTTCATAAATGAATGCTTTGTCTGTCTCCAGATATTTATAAAAGGAATCCATTTATTGACACCATTACCATACCACTTAAAGCGCATTTATGAAAAATTCCTAGATTAGCACATTGGCCTTTCATCTCAGGGAACTCAAATGCAAAACTGAAAAATTACTTTCACGCTCTTAGCTTTGTAAATGAAGATTGTTAGTTCTCAATACAATTTGGCTTAAGTAACCATTTCTGCTTGGCAGGAGGGGTGCTTGTTGATTACACCAGTATGCAATTTCAGGCCAGAAAAAGAACAGATGTAATAAAGATCCAAGAGAATCTTGAAAATTGCTCAAATCCAGCATGCAATCTAAAACATATCTTCATTTTCTAATCCTTCTAATATCGATAAATTCTTCTAAACATTCAATCTGATATTTCTTCCATTTAAAAGAAACAACGCAATCCCTTCAAGAATCACTGGAAAACATTCAGCTGCTGTGAAAAAAAACATAAATCTGTTTATACACCCTGCATCCAACATCAGGTGCATAAGTACTCTTCTACTTACCTACTTTTTAGCAGATCTGCAAATATTTATCTTTAATAAATAACTGGTTTCTAACTCACTGTAAAACAATGTTTTGAAAACATTATGATCTTTTAAATCTTATGTCTTAGAAACATTTTTAGAGGCATACAAAGTTATTCACACAAAAGATAAAAAAGCCATTTAACTGTGTTGGATTAATTATATGTCTAGTCTACTCTACATATACACAATAAATCTGGTTTTAATAAGATCCAGTACGCATAATTCCCCATACTTTTTAAGCAAGTCATTTTTCTGCCTGTGCTAAAAGATCCTTGGAATCTAAATGAGGTCCTGTAGCTTTAGTTAAAAATATACTGCTTAAGAATAAAACATATCAACTATGATAAGTACTTCATATCAAATTTTAAAATAGAAAGTATGAAGAAAAGATCGGACAAAGTATTACTTATTTGGAATGAAAATGAGAAAAAACAGTCAGTGAAGTGGCAGAAGTCAGACTATCATACTAATAATAAAAAACATCATCTTTCGTGGGGGAGAAAAAAAGATTTTTGCAGTACCATAATTAAACTAGACTTCTAGCACAGTGATGCCTAAATTAAAGTAATGATAATTGGGGATGATCAATAGCCTAAAATAATACTTTATGAACTAATGCTAAAGTTTCTTGTGACCATGCAGTGCTAACATAATATTTTCACATTGCCAATTACCGGGTTCTTGTTGCATTACAAACAATAGAAGTTTTAGTACTTTCATTAAAGGCAATCAATTTCAGCATCTAACAGAAGCATTATTTACAAGCAGTATCCAGAGCAATTGACTTGAATACACTATGTTATTAGAATAAGAGATCATGACTGACCTGTATTTCTATGTTTCTGACGTCCATGAGAAACACACTTACATATGTGCATGCACACACACATATTACCCTGACAAGCAGAACTCCTTCTTGCCTGCTGCCTGCCTTCCTTTCTTCCCTGTAGTATTTTAGAAATTAGAGTAGTGCCACAGAAATATCAAAAAGAATCTTCTGAATGGAAAGAAGAGATACATTTGGGGAGAATTCTACAGACACAGATATAAAAAACATCACAGCAAAAACGGATTGCAGATTTGGCACACAACGAGCCCTCAGTGAGGACACAGATCTCTGAGAGCTTTTGCAGCTGTGTGCAACCCAATAGCTACCTACCTAATGCAACATCCTGTGTTGCTTCCTCCTTCCACCTCCATTATTTTAATTTTGGGCTTGCAAAGTGCACAGTTAAAGAGAAGTAAAGCCAATAATTACTGACAGCTCATTTAACCATAGTGTGAAAATATTTGTGTTTTAAAATAGGAGAAAATGCATAGAAAACTATCTTACTATGCCTTAATAAAGAAACACCCTTAAATATGCTCAGAGAATGATGCTCAGCTCTCAACAGCAAAAAACAAAAAGCAGCCCATTAAAATATACAGTACAGTTAGAAGTGAGTTTTATAGCCTTCTGAATGTTAGGTTGAACAAAGTTACACATCTCTCCCCTCCCACACAGCACTATGTACTGCTCTGTGCATACCAGGGGAGTGCAATGCAACCACACTGCGAGAACAAAGACCTTCATCTACTAACAAACAGATAACCAAAGAACAGCTGAAAATAAAACAACTATGGCAACTGAAGATTTGGGACAGGGGCAAGGGAGCCGGGAGGCAGGGAGAAAGGAAGAGAAGGGAACCACAGGACTGGGAGAATGACAGCTGTGAAGCTAAACTTCAAGTAAAATTTTTTAAAGATCACTTTCGTAGAGTGTAACGGAGATGTACTTTGTAAGAGTACATCTTGCAAGTATCTGAACCTGAAAGGGAAGTTACTACACCAGAAAAGTAGTTTATGATAATGTAATCAAGATAGGAGTATAACCTAATCTGTACCAACCAATCACACTAAAGTTATGCGTTCACAGGATTCTCCTGCAACACAAATGATAAACTAACCTGAAAGAGTAACATCAAATCTGAATCAATAAGAGCTAAGCATTCACACACTACTTAAGACTCACTGGACTCATGCCATAAGAAGTATGTGCTGCATCCTGTGTAAATTGCTTATGAGCACCACATAATACCATACCAATATTTCTGTGAAATTTCATTCTTCATATCAATGGTATATTAAAAGCCTCTGAGTAACAAAAGAGTCTATTAACAGTGATTCAGGCACATTACGCAGCAACAAATTTATGAAAGATATCTTCACATTTACAGAATAAATCAAACCAAGAAATTACTTACAGTTGGCTTGAACTAACTTCTTATAAGTTAATATAGCTGGCACAGCGGAGATTTTTATTACTATACTTCACGTGTATTTTTAACTTCACAGATGTCTCCAGACTTACACTAGGCAACCCTGGCGTACACAGCCAAAATGGTTTTGCATTGTTTCCACAAAAAAAAAAGGCCCACTACAGTGGTTACTGCAGAGCACTGATACCCTGATTTACCCCAATTCCCAAAGCACACGATGAACCACACACTAGTATGACGCCAGCCAGAGAGGGTGAGGAAATAGCACATTGTGTCCAAAGTTGATCAAAAGCCTGTATAAGTGGACTCCAATCAGCTTGTACTGAGATCAGTACCACAGCCTATTACAGAGGTGTATTTTAATATTCTGAAGTACAATTATGACACTTTATATTTAAAAACTACATTAATGTGTAATCAAAATCAATTTCTTCCATGAGGTACAGAATTATAATGGTAAGAGAGAAAAAAATCACAGTAACAAATATACATAAATATATATGCATACATAAATTAATGTTATGTACACATATATTTCAAGAAATGAAATTAAATCTGCATTTATTAGAAAACAAAAATTCTTATTATACTAGAAAAATAGAGATAAAAATTAAATATAGCTATGCTTATTTAGAACATAGTTAATTTACTCTAAGCACATGTTTTATCAACCCATACTAAAGAGAGCTACAAGACTGATTCAAATGCTATACCCGTTTCTGCAGAGTTATTGGCATAACTGCAGGCAACGTCACTCTTCTTGAAGACAAACTCATGTCTGCTTTTCTTAGAACTTGACAACCTTCACTCAGGTGATAACATGAAACAGAACAAAGTACTTAGCAATATTCCTTGAAGCCTAATTTCTCCTCACTCCAATCCTGTAGAGTCAGCACAAAGAAAAGAGGAAGGATGCAGTTAATGTCCCTCTGTTTATGTGAATCCAGTCCCACTCAAAGGCACTTACGTAAGGCCCTAAGGGTAGGACTAACCAGAAATCAACCAACCAAAGAGCTTGAAATCTCGTCTCCTGTCCTTGGGAAGGCTCACACTGATATCTCTGCCTATGAAGATAAGCAGAACAACACGCCTTTCTATCACTCAGCATCCTGTCTTCATTGTCCAAACCAAAACCAAAACCAAACTGTTAAAGACTGTATTCTAGCACTTCATACTGAGTGGTTATAGCGGTGGTGTTTTAACCCTGGCGTCTTCCAGAAAATAAAATGCATTTCTTTATCAGTGCTCCTGGCTGTAGGGTGTCAGGAAGGCAACTGAGCATAAGAATAGGTGCATTTAATCCCTTCTATGATTATCAAAGAATCACCTTCATATAAAGCACAGGCAAAGATCTCCTTTTATTTAAAGTAATGTAATTTCTATCTTTGCAACACAACAAAGGTGCGTAGTTCAAAAAGTCGTAGGTAAAATGCTACAAGACTGAGTATTTTATGAATTCAAGCTGTTGATCCCACTCACATACTTGCTTTACACATCAAATATCTGCATCACAATCAATCTGGCCCTCCTAAGAAAGTCTGAGCTTGTTCTTTCCTTCTGTGTCAAAAAGGGAATTTTTTTTCACTGCTTACATGATTAGGCAATCTACATTTTCCAAGGACTTCTAATGTGCTAAATAGTAGAAATAAATTTTCTATTCTGTTTTTATGCAGCACAAGTAAGTAATAATTGTTGTAAACTAAATAATTAAATATATTTTAGAGCTGTGATATTGAATATTTTTCTTAGAACTCTTCATGTAGCCCTTCCTATAAAAACATTGCTCATCATAGGTGAAGGCTGCAAACTTACTTGTATTAAGTACTTGTAACACCTCAAACAATAGGATAACACACATGCAGAGTACTATAGTTTCATAGAAAGATACTCCAGGTAAATTATTTAATGCACATCGCGTTATTTTCAAGTACTAGAAATGTTCAGAACTGACCTGGAAAATACTGAAACAACCCATGTCAAAGTTCACCTTAACATATTGATACTGTTTTTCCCTACTTGGAAATGAACATGCCCCTTTGTAACCTCAAAATGTCTAAGAAAAAAGTCTTGGCTCCAACACATAGGAAATTATATACTGGCAAGCTAAAGATTAACAATGTGATTTAATAGGAGGGCTGCTCCAAAAGTAATGCCTACTGTTTTATTACATTGGCCCACAGTGTCAGAGGCAGATGTTGGTGGCATGGCAGCAGAGGCTGAACCTTCCCACCAATGTTCCATTACATTTTGTTGCCGTGTGACAGATGGCAGCCGAGGAGCACTCTGACACAATGGTGTCTGACATGGAAGTGTGCATGAAGTAACTGAATTCCTACATGAGTAAAAAATGGCACCCATTGACACTCATCATCACTTGCTGAATGTTTATGGGGACTAAACAGTGGCTGTGAGCACAGTGAGGGGTGGGTGGTGCATTTCAGCAGTGGTGACAGCGATAGTGGGGCACCTCTGCTGGTAAAGGTTTTGATGAGAGCAACATGCAGGCTCTTGTTCATCGCTGGTGAAAATGCACAGCTAATGGTGCTGACGGTGTTGAAAAGCAGTGTTATTGTGCTCGTTGTAGCTGTTGTAGTTTTGATGGAAATAAATAGGAGGCATTACCTTCAGGGTGACCTATAATCTGTTGTTGTGAGAGTTTTCCAAGTAGCAAAAATGACATAAGTTACTGGCCCTAGGAAGATACTGTAGATTCCATGGTTTCCAAATGACCATTCTCATGCTAGATTACTTTCCTGAAATCCTGAAATCAGTACATCTCAGGTGTATTCAGCTGATGAGCAATGTAAACAAACACTGTAAAAACAAGAGAAAAACAACAATGAAACGCTCCCTCCCCATAACTAAAACCTGCGACTCATTGGCATTTTTACCTGCAGCTCTCACACAGTAATATATCACTACTAACAGATCTATAGACAAATATTGTCATAAATCTTTATAACCTGTTGTCCTTTACTGTGACATACAGGGTGGGAAAAAACTGACAAGAAACTGATGCCAAGTAATCACAAGAATTTGTTTGGAGACATTTGATTCTTGTTCTGTTAGCTTTAAACACAGAGGTTTTAATGAAGACATCAAATCAGTTAAAAATACAGCAGATATTGGCCACTTTCACATTTCAGTAATAAAACATTCAGTTGTAACTTTGACTCCTTATATACTGAGTCTATAGCAGCAACAAATCCATAGGAGTTAACCTTCTATTACATATTAACATATTTACTTCTATTTTTCTCTCAAGCTCCTCCAAAATTCTTATGACTATTTTCAGAATTCAGAAGAATACAAAATTATTCTGGTGATAACATGTAAGTGTTAATTCTGTAACATTCTTTTCTACTAGAGATAGTTACGATAGATGTCAAGTGTTTGCAGTTAGGTCTTTACCTTTCAGGCACACTGTTTTTATTTCCTATGAGAGCATGTTCTCAAAATTTTATAGCATGACTTTAAAATTTTGCTGTAAGATTTAGAAAAGCGGTGCAGAGCTTGATCCTCTAGGAATTTTACTCCCAGGAACATTATATATGCACATGTCTGCGGCATCAGAGCAACAAAATCCCTCTACAGTAATCTCTTTTCCTTGGATCTTATGGAAAAAACGTTTGGGAAACAATAATTGTAAATCTCAGTGCATTACATTAGTGGCCTTTATTAGGAAAGAAACAAAAATAGCCCAAGCCATTTTTCCTTACTCCTGAGTATTAAAGGTCCTTGTCCCTCCAAAAGCACGTGCAGCTTTTTGTTCTATGAATAATATTGACCTATTTGCCTGCAAGGTGAAGCAGGGGATTGGTTTGCTCAGTGACATATCTATATTTTATCTTCTCCAGCCACATACACAGGCCAGACCTATTTAGAAAGTAAGCAAACATCTAATGTTGTGTTTGACTTTTCAATATTCAGATCTCATTTGACTTTTAACAAAAAAAATACTCCAGTAATTTACTTCTACTGATGAAATCACACATCAGTTGCACCAAAAAATACATCAAGGAATACTTTCATCTCTTAGATTTCCCAAACACAGAGTTAAGAGAATAATTAAAAAAAAAAAAAAAAAAGACATTTCAGCTTCTGAGGGCACATCTTGCAGAGTCAGTTCACCATCTGAAAGCCAAGATGAATTTTGCTGATAAATGTGAGATTATAAAGAGGCTTTGAAAGCCAATTATGCCTTCAGGCAAATATAAAATCACTTTGTCTTCTGAAGGCAAAAGAGTTGACTTGTCCATGGCAGGTCTGCAAACAATTCTGCTGGTGCTGGTAGACAAGAAGGAAATCAGATCCAGCTTACTTGCTTGAGAGCTCTGTAAAATGAACTCATTTAAGCAGCTCTTCACTCCTGTTTTTATTACCAGATACACTTCTGAAAACACTGTTCAGATACTTTTTAGGTACTTCAAAACATAAACCATTTGTACTTCTTGCCACTAAAGAAAGCATAACTAAATTCAGTGGATAAGAATTGAAAAGCTCTTGGTAAGAGTTAGTACCCCTAATGCTTTATAATAACATACGAAACAGAGATATCCTGCTAGTAGAGGAAGGTCAATGTTATACCCAAGGCACTGGATATGGAGCCACAACAGCTGATTTTATTCCTAGCACTGCCAGACATAACAGGAATGTGGGCATTTATAGGTAATTTATAGGTAACAAACAAATCAAACACAGCTTTTGCCCTTGTAGATGAAAATAAATAAATAACTAAATCCAGAGAATATAAATCCATTAAAGTTTACAAAAAACTTTGACACTTTTTGTACTTGTTTCTCCTTTAATCTAAGACAGAATATTATTACATTAGACCAATGTAAACTCAGGTTATGTTATTTGTCATACAGTCTGCATTTATTGACAGAATACCCCTGTCTGCTTGGCACAGTCACTTCTGTCTCTCTATTACAGGAAGAATCCGTTATACAACTTGCATGACCACGGAGACAGATACAGGCTATTTGCTAAATTTGCTGCATTTTCTTTATAGCAGAAACAGGATTATGCCAGAGAAAAAAGGCTTCAAAGTGATGTGAGCCTTTCTATTCCTATAGCCCATTATACAAAGAAACATAAGGTCTTACTCTTCAAACAGAACACACAGCAAGTACACCATCTTAGAGGGTTGATAACAGCTGAATCCCATGCCATGCAATAAAATAGAATATGTTACCTATAAAGCAAAATACATAACTTATCATGACTTCTCTTCTTCTGTCTCTTCATACAATTATCCACCTATGAAACCCTTCTATTTTAAGAGACTAATATGCTACCAAAACAAAACAAAACAATTTAGCTCTTTCACATATGAGATAGGCATTACAAAGAACATACCATGATGGAGCAGAGTAATGGCAAAGCAAGATAATTCTAGATCCTAAACCGTGCACTCAAAAGCCATCTCCAAATTTGCCATTTCATAGTTCTCAGCGGATTGCTGTTCTTTTGCTGGCAAAGAAGCATGTACTGCACAAACTCTGAACTCCGTTATAATGCTATCACTGAATTACTAACCCACGTGTCAGCTTCCTTCTTCCCCCTGGTCAAACTGACCCTTACATAAAACAAGATTCTTGGATAAGAATTCTCAGAGACTACTTTCTGATAGTCAAGATTACAAGCTGCTTGTATTAGAAAACACTTTTCTTCACCAAGTCTCGGTTTTCCAAAAGAAAATGCGTTTAGCCATACACATACATAGAATCAAAGCAGAGAGAAATACAGGTTGCAGGAAGAAAGTGAGTAGACAGAGATACATGCTGAATCGCTGGCTTCAGTTTTACTGCCTCCATATGTTCCCCTTCTGAAGGAGCAAGTTTCATCTGAGAAGCAGAAGCCTTGTTAGCATGTTAGTGTTTGTTACACAGAAATCAACCAATGACAGCAGTCAGTCAAGCAAGCGAGAGAGCTCCACGAACAATGTGTTTTCCTCACTGTATGTTCAGACTGCTTGGACCGAATTGGAAACATGTTTTATCTCAGAGTCACAACAGAAGATACTCTTTAAAATCTTATTTAGAGGAGTCTATATGAGTAATTTCCCACATGATGATTTTCATATTTAAGTAACTATAATCCCTACTTCAAAATTGTAATGCTAATAGAAGACTTTAAGAAGTAGTTAACAGATAAGGTTTGTACCAATACTTAAGTCCCAAAAGAAAGACTGGGGAAGTTTTTTCGACACTTCTGCACAGTAGCTCTCTAGAAAATGCCTAGACCTTTCCTTTCCAGTAATTTACATACTACTTGTTTGCAGTTATCCTACAAACCCCCTTCTTTGGGCCTGAAAAGCTGAGTCATTTAGTTTCCAAGCTCATTCAGGATCTGGGAAGAGCAGCACCCAACTATTATTAGGCCATCCTCCAGCAGTTCCAATAACCTATTGCCTTAGAACATCATATGTCTTCCATACAGCTTGATTGGCACAGCAGTCACAAATTCCAGTTTTGCATAAATTCTATTCCTGGTATCCATTTTTGCCAGCTACTGTCAAAGCACAACAGGAATGTTACATGTCTGGCATTATCTTTCGTACCTATAAATCTTCTGTTTACCCAATGCCTGTTAGAAAAGAACAAATTACAATACTTGACTTACTTCAAGAATGTATTAATGTTTAATCTGCAATGTTATTAAATAAAGCTCACTGTCTCACGGGCAGAAGTACAAAGGACAAAGTATAAAATTTTATTAGAACTAACTGAAAAGGAGCACTTCTCCAAAATCCTTCCAACTTGTTTCTGATCTTATTGAAAGAAATGGGAAAAATAAAAAATATAAAAAAAATTTTAAAAAGCCCATCCACACAACATATGCTTTTCTTGGTTGCTCCTAATTTCCATGAATGAGGTAGCTGTTGTTTTAAGATCATAATAATGAATAGTTTCATGGACACTTGGGTAAAAATGAATCTTGCTGTCAGTGAGTTGCCCAGAGGAGACAAGACACACACTTCTCTTGAAAGTTTCACATTTTCAAGTTACCAGAACACAACAAGCTCAAAGTGATTAACCACTCTAAAAGTGACTAATCATACACAAACACATATCTGAATACTACAAATTATTTTTTTTTAAGTTGTGCAATTCAGGTTTTACCTGGAAAATGAACATCTCAACACAAATCTTAATATAACACTACAGAAGCAGCAAAACAACTTACCAGGACAATCTGAAATTAGATAGCTGTTACCTCCTGTCACATCCTCCTGTCACATACATACGCACACAAAAACCTGACACTTTGAAAAAATTCTAAATAAATTTTAAAAAAACTTCAAAAATAGAGCTTAATGAGAACAATCAGATATAAATAGGAAGTGCAACCAGACAGAAATTACACATATGGGGACTAAGTTAAAGTTCGAAAATCAGGATATAGACACTTTTCCTTTAGACCTAACGAGTAATTGCCATACTGGACAGAAGCAACACTGAGCATCCTGCCTGCTTAGCAAAATGAAGACAAAACTCTTGTATCATAATGCTACAATACACTAATCCAACAGGGGCTCTGTTACATTAGAGAAAGCTATTAATAATTTTTTCATACCAGCTTGGGAAAAAAAATCTCCTCTAGCATTATTTATCTTCATAATTTGTGATCATGGAACTGTTCACACTGTAAGAGCAATGGCAAAAAGCTGAACACTGGTAATTAATGCTGCTCCAAATTTCACAGTATCAAAGAGCACGATGCAGTTTTCCACCCTCACCAACTCTCCCTCCCTACAAACTTGTGGAATCTGAAATCCTCATCAAACACACAGCCCTTGCAAAGCTTTTCAGCTGGCTGTTTCTGCAATCAATAGGTTCAAAACAAATTGAAACACACACTGATCAACTAAGATCCATCAACTAAGTCACAAGAAAACCCTAATACTGTAAGATCACTCTACAGCAGTGAATTCTAGTGAGTATGAGAAATTCTTGCAAACTTCCAGCCTCTTTTCTCAACATTTGACACCATTTCTGTGTCATTATCAAGTGCCTGCAGCTGTTCACAAACTCAAGGCCTTAATGTAATCAGTAACAGGAGTTATCATAACAGAACTAATATAAAAAGGCTATTTATAGCCCAAGAATGCACTTGTTGAAAAATCCAATTCTGATTACAAGGCAATCTACTGTATCTTGGTTTTCTGTGGCTATAATATCAAGTCGAGAAGCAGACAGACATACCAGTGTGCAGCATATGGACATCTATCAGAACAGCCAGGAATTAGTACACTAATTAGAAGCACAGGCACACCTCTAAGATAACCGATATATTTCTCTCTCGAGATTAAATAAAAGTATTAGATATCATGAATATTATTAGGCTAAACAGGAGCTGATTAGCTGCAAATGAATGTTCTGTGACTGAAGCGGGAGAAAAGAAAGTTCATGCTGTTAGTGGAGCAGAGGTCTAATTTCTTCTCCCTTTTAATTCCTCCTCCCACAACTGTCCTTCTTGAAAGATTTTCTTTGGCCTGATTAGCATTTTTTTTTAATCTTCCTATTTGAGGTGACTCCCATCAGGACTCTAACATGAGAGGCATACTTAAGTATGCTGTCTTGAAGATTTTCCTTTATCTTCCTTCCCTAATTTGAAGGCATTCATAGAGGAATTAATTTCCTCAGAAGTAACCATTTCAAACATGTTCAAGATCAACAAGGAGAACATGAGCAGTGGTCAACAGTCGTCTCCCAGTAATCATTACAGCATTTTACCATTTGCTAGAGCAATATCCCATCTTGTTAATACAAGTGATCAGCTGCTAGAAAAGCTTGAAATCCCTACGACCCAAAAACCCCCAACTGGAAGATGTATCAGTTCTTGCCTCTGAAGGCTCATGTGTGCACACATACACAAATCAAAACCATCAGTCAGTCAGAGGGACTCTGATGCCCTTCTACAGCCCAAGCCATACAGTTCCTGCTGCACAAATACCAAACACAAGACTGCTATCATCCTATTCATCAAAGCAATCTGCAGATGTCAAGACACAGATATTCACGTATCCCCTACTACACTGCATGAAATAGAGTGGTGAGAGAAGTGAAAGATACCAGGTATGCTGACAGTTTCTGTTCTTTTTCTAATAGAGGGAAACTCAGACCTGAAAGTAAACGCAAGAAAACCATAAAAGAGAGTTAACTTAGAAAATGAGCAGTCCTTTTTCAATTCTTGAGGGCTAATTAGACCCACACCCAAATGATCCATATTAGTCTAGCTAGATTTCGTAAATACATTGTTAGCTCCAAAAGTAATGCCTCCTATTTTTATTTCCACAGTAACTACAACAACTGCAAAGTGCACAAAAACACTGTTGGATAAAGCAAATTCTCAGCTAAAAAGCACTATTTTTACACACAGTCACCACCATTAGCTCTGCATTTTCCCCTGCAATGAACAAGAGCCTGCATGCCGCACTCATAAAAATCTGCACCAGCAGAGGTGACCGCTGTCACTGTCACCACCGCTGAAATGCACCACCCACCCGTCACTGTGCTCACAGCCACTGTCTGGGCTCCATAAATGTTCAACAAGAGTCAATGAGTGGCAACGGGTGCAATTTGTACCTCATGGAGGAATTCAGTGACACACCTTTGCTTCACACACACTTCCATGTCAGACACCATTTGGTCAGAGTGCCCCTCTGCTGCCATTTGCCACACAGCAACAAAATGTAACAGAATATCGGTGGCAAAGTTCAGCCTCTACTGCCATACCACCAACATCCACCTCTGACATTGTGGGCCAACATAACAACAGATGAGGCATTACTTTCGGAGCATCCCTATATGTAGCACAAAGATTACCACTGGAAAGAGTAAAAAGATCATGAAGCAAAAATTAGAAAAACAAAACAAAACAAATACTGCATTAGTGGCTCTGGTGTTATCATGTAACAGAACAAGTTCTCAGTTTTCGACTTTAAGACAAGAAAATGTGCATGTATAATAAATATACATTTGTTTTACTAATCAAAAATATTTCAGACTATTCTTTATGTATTGACAAGTTAATTCCACCTGGTAGAAAGTAACCAAGTTTAACACTGATGTTTACATGAAGGTATATTTTGTGTATTTAAAATCTAAATTACTCGTATTGCAGCAACATCTACACTCAGAAGTAGGATGAGGATATTCCTCAGCTTGTTTCTATAGTTTTCAAGTTCTTATTTGACCAAACAATAACTCTCAGAACATCTGAACTGCAACAATCCAAGGATATTTTAAGAACAACACTAAAACTCCCAGTAGGAAGTGAGTTTGAGCTCCACTCTTCAGTTAATACCCAGTGCTAGGAGAACAAGGTTTCACTATCTTAAAGCCCTAATATTTCTAATCATCTTATGTTCATACCAAGGAGTTTACTATAAATTTTACTGAAGAGAGACTTTCTCCACCTATCACATAGCTTTCAATTCAAAGGAGGTGAAAGCTGTAAACCCAACAGTCATCAGACGATAAACCAATAAAAAACACCAAACCCACAGCATTTCAAGTAATTTAACTCCTCATCAGGGACAGCTCTCTCGTTCATAACTGTCATTTAGTAACTGTTAAATTGTTACAAATTTAGCAGAATATGAAATACAGCAGGCCTTCACAATGCTAGTCAATAAGTTGAATGTCAGAAGAAGATACAGAGCAACACAGAGGCTCTATAAGGCAAGATGAAAAAACTGAGGGAAAATAAAATGAAGGAAAAATAAAAAAAAAAAAAAGAAGCACAAAATCACATGAGATAGTCTCATTTTCATTTGGTTGGAAATAAACTGCTGTGGCAACAGAAAAAGACCGATGGAGCTCTCACACAAATGCAGACCCAAGCATGCACAGTTAGAATTTAAGTCTCAAAACACTGGTCTTTAAGTCTTTTAAGATTGTACAAAACAATTTGGGGGAAAAGTTCTCAATACTTCAGGAGTAGTACTGCCTCAAAAAGCTACAGAAGTCAGGCCTTTAAACAGCAATCCACATAATTTTTCAATATGCATCTTAATGATAACCTAGAATAAATGATCAAAAATTGTGAATGTTATTAAGCACTGCTCTAATTAACCCAAACTGTGCATCCCTTGAAGTCAGATGGAAATGTTTTTCTGTTTGAATCCAAAGACAGCTCAGACTGTGCCCCATAAGGAGAAGATGTCTTTAGCTTTCTGGTGCTATAATACCAGCGTTGCATCCCCTGCCCAAGGGTATCACTTACTGACAATGGCACGAATGAGAAGCCTCCTGGAAAAACATCTCCCGAGAAAATAAACATTTACTCGTTGATCTGTACCTGAAAGGCATGAAGCTGCTACAGACTGCCCTAACCATCTCAGTTCTCCTCTAACTTTCCATAGATATAGCCATTCCTGGGAACATGCAGGAGTAAGAACAATGTAGTAACTAACAACCCATCGCATCTTCCCTTCTGAAAGTTACGAGGATTCGGGCTCCATTTGTCAGAGTTTAATCTTTCAAAGCCAAAGTGAATAAAGCTGTGTTATCAGAAGTAGCTCAGCAGCGTAAAAGTTCCCTGTGGTTGCAGTGGGCTTCAACTGCCAAGTCTCTTGTATATTCAAAGAAATTGAATATCATCTTTTATCATCGTCTGCTTCAGTGACACCGTAATTAGTACTTCAGAGAGATCATGGAACCAAAATACCAGATAACCAATTCTGAATTCAAGAGATGAACATCAAAGCATAGATTTTTGGGGAATCAGAGTTTCCAGATTTATAGAGGTTTCCTACACAAAGAACCTGCTGCAAGGTACCAGAGGTTTCTTATTCCAACCATAACTTCTCAAATGGTACATAAGAGGCAGTATCTTGTACTGAGAAAACAGTCTAGGAAACTTCAGTTTTGACCTTCAGGCTAATGAGGCCCAAAATAATCAAACTCAAAGGAATGATCAAAATTTCCAATTAAAGGCAAAAAGAAGACCAGAATCTTTGACAGTACTGATGGATTTTTGGTTTTATAAAGCTACAAACAGGGAAAATTTAGTTCTGACATGAGTGAGGTAAACAAGAAGATTGCAGGGGCAATATCTAAGTAACCAAGAAAGTTAGACTGACCTTGTTTGTTTCTTCATTAGAAAGTAGGGGGAAAAATAAAGAGGGGCATGCTACTTGTGTAAAGTTAGAATGTTTGGAGTCTTTGTTTGGGTTGGTTTTGGACATTAACAAAGTACAAGGTTAATTTGTAATAACAAATAAACAAATAAATGAAGTTTGACAGCAATTTCTTTCCTGCATAAGAAGGATATAATAATGAATGAACTAATGTAAAGATAAAATGCAAAAAGACAGGACATTAACACGGGATTATTCTGAAGTTTTGCCAAGGTGATGTTTCAGACAGATTATGCTAGGCCATCTGAATATAAACCAGATGATATTCCTTATTGCTGAATGAGAAATTGTTCAGCTCTGTTTCCTAATTTTTGCCTACACAAGCCTGTGACTTTATGCCACAGTTTCAAGAAGACTGGCCAAAGCACATAGGTGCACACATCAAAATAACAAGTTGTAATATGGCTCTAAATAATTTTAATCTACAGTGATAGCAATAAATCCTTTCTCAGTGGGAGGGAACAGACATTTAAACAAAGAACAGAGCAGGCAAACTAGAGCAAAAGCCACCAGCTGAGCCACTGCAGAAAGGAGTCCAATTGAATCCAGTCTCATATTCGAGACTTCAGATAAAAATCTTGGACCCTTTAAGTTGGTTCTGCGTAGGATGTTTTTTCTGTTAATCTGTAAACTGGTTGGAAAGACTTTTCCCCTTTCCTTCTGCCTCTCAAACTGTCTTTTTCTGTGTAATTTATGCAGAAGACATGTTTAGGAGCTGGACAGAAAAAAAAAACAACTAAGAACTGATAAAAGAGAACATGCGCAATGCTCTCCAGCCCAGAAAGTAATCTGGCAAGAAACAGAAAAACTGGAATTATAGAGTAAATTTAACTAATGCATCTTTTGGTTGCAAAAGATATTTCAACCCTAAGGCAGCTAAAAATAGTGCAAGCCCTGGAGCAGTGCTATTTAAACCAAAGTTTCCAGACCTCCTTACATCTAATCAAACATTTGAAAGCAAATATGTAAGAAGTAATGATGCGCACCCATGGCATGATCTCCCAGAACTAATCAATTTAGGGTGTGCAGACACAATTTTGTGCACAGACAATGTAGGTGGAATAGACTGAGAGAAGATGGAAGTGCCTCAGCACATCTCCATCCTACAAGGACACATTTTTTTCCTTTCCACTGCCCAAAATGCACACTTGATGCTATGGCATACTTTTCACTGTAAGAACAAACAAAAGGATTATTCACTTGACAGCTCCACTGAGAGTATAGGAAGCAAGCACGAGAAAGAGTTCCTATCCTTCAAAACAACTTGAAAACAGAAGGAAATGGCTACTGTGAGGAAATATGGGCACAAATTAGACCTTGTCCATACACAGCTTGTACACACCAACATAATTATACTGGTAAGCACTCATTTATTTACCCAGAATAAAGTTAACCTAGCACCAATAAATAAATAAATAAATAATTTTTCCGTCTTCCAAAATAAGTTCTAAAAACATTAAAGGAACAGCAAAGGTGGTCAATGTTATAAATCACATACTCCACAGTAACTTGCCAGCAGGTACTTGCTTGGAAATCCATGAATTACTACATGTCAATAAAAACGCTTGTGCATTGTTTAAAAGTCAAGACAATACAGCTCTTTCAGCCAAAAAATCTGTCATGAAAAAGTTTAATTATCAGAAACGTAGCAATTTATGTCTGTTAATAGAATTACCCATAAAATTTTCAAGAATGAAGTTTCAAGAGGGTATGCTAGAATACTCTGAATTATAATCGCAAAACAATAAAAATCATACTTCAATTACAAAAGTAATAAAGTTCCTCTCAGCTCTTCTTTGCCAAAGAGCTTTATGTGAAAATCTTTGCTAGCACAAAAAGGGAAGTGACATTCCACTGCGAGGTTGGATCCGAAAGTAATGCCTCCTATTTTATTACGCTAGCCCATGACATTAGAGGTACTGAATTCCTCCATGCAGAAAACAATTCACCCACTGACATTCATTGATGCTTGCTGAACGTTTATGGAGACTAAACAGTGGCTGTGAGCACAGTGAGGGAGTGGGTTGTGCATATCACCACTGGCAACAGTGACAGTGGTCACCTCCACTGGTGCAGATTGTTACAAGCACAGCATGCAGGCTCTTGTCCATTGCTGGTGAAAATGCAGAGCTAAAGGTGGTGACTGTGCTGCAAAACAGTGGTTTTTAGCTGAGAATTTGCTTTATCCAATAGTGTTCTTGTGCTCTTTGTATCTGTTGTAGTTACCGTGGGAATAAATAGAAGGTATCACTTTCAGAGCAACCTACAAACAATGAAATATGTATTTGAGATTTTTTTTTACACAATTGATTTCCTGGAAAGAAAATTATGGGAGTGCATTTGGATTCTAAGTGATAAAAATATCCACTTGTTTAGAACATTGAGAAAGACAAAAGAGAAAATACACCCCGAAACTTGAGTGTTCTTCACCTTGAGATTCACTTGAGTTTTATTTTTGCACTTCTAATTGAATTTAAAGAAACAAGGCACTAATTACCTTGAACTACTTTTGTGATGAAACATTTTTTTGGCTTATCCTTGAGCAGAGCAAGAACTGTCACTCCAGTGCAAATGACTCAGGCTTTGCTTTCAGAAAGACTTAAAAAGTAAGCTTTAAACTATAGTAACTTGGTTGTAGTTCATTTGACCAAAGAAAGCTGAAAGTATATTAATGAATGGAAAATTATCTTTTCTTACAAGTAACATTTTCTTCTACTAATAACGATTTTGATCTTAATTAGAGACAAATGTACTAATTATTCATCTTGAAAATTAAAACAGCAAATGCACAGCCGTTTTACATGTTCAGTTCCTTGACAGTTCTTACAGAACGTGAACTCAAAGACACAAATTTCTATACATGAGCTCACAGGTTCTACTTAATAACAGCAAACACCTAAAGCAGTGTCAGAGAAGGCAACATTTTCCACTTGTGCCCTAGCTGAGTGTGCTAGTGTGCTGCATTGGGCATCAAGGGAAAGCCTTTTTTTTTTTTTTTTTTTGACCTTTTCAAATACAAGTCTACCACTCTGAATATAAAATTCAGTTCTGAAATCTGAACATCTGTACATATCACAGAACCACAAAATTGGAAGGGACCTCTGGGTTGGAAGGGATCTTTGGATATTATCGAGTCCAACCTCTCTGCTAAAGCAGGTTCCCTACAGCAGGTTACACAGGAAAGTGTCCAGGTGGGTTTTGTATATCTCCAGAGAAGGATATTCCACAACCTCTCTGGACAGCTTGTTCCAGTGCTCTTTGACCCTCAAAGTAAAGTCCTTTCTCATGTTCAGATGGAACTCCAGTATGTTAAAGTTTGTGCCCACTGGCCCTTGTTCTGTCACTGCATGCTGCAGAAAAGAGCCCGATCCCACCCACTTGACTCCCACCCTTCAGATATTTATAAGCATTGGTAAGATTCCCCCTCAGTCTTCTCTTCTCCAGACTGAACAGTCCCAGGTCTCTCAGCCTTTCCTCAGCAGGGAGATTCTACAGGCCCCTCATCACCTTTGTAGCCCTCTTCTCTCTAGCAGTTCCCTGCCTCTCTTGAACTGAGGAGCCCAGAACTGCACACAGTGCTGCAGATGTGCCCTCACCAGGGCAGAGCAGAGGGGGAGGATCACCTCCCTCGTCCTGCTGGCCTCACTTTTTAATGCATCCCAGGATCCCACTGGCTGCCTTGGCCACTGGGGCTCAGTGCTGGCTCATGGTCCGCCTGTTGTCCACCAGGACACCCAGGTCCTTCTCTGCAGAGCTCTTTTCCAGCAGGTCACTCCCTAACCTGTACTGATGCATGCAGTTATTCCTCCCTAGGCGTAGAACTCTACACTTGCCCTTGTTGAACCTCGTAAGGTTCCTCTCCACCCAACTCTCCAGCCTGTCCAGGTCTCGCCAAATGGCAGCACAGCTTCTGGTGTGTCAGCCACTCCTCCCAGCTTTGAATCATGAGCAAACTTGCTGAGGGTGCACTCCATCCCTTCATCCAAGTCATTGACGAAGATGCTGAACAAGACTGAATGCAGTACTGACCGCTGAGGAACGCTGCTAGCTACAGGCCTCCAACTAGACTCCAAGCTACTGATCACCCTCCGAGCTCTGCCAGTCAGCCAGTTCTCAATCCATCTCATCGATCCCACACTTACTAAGCTTATTTATGAGGATGCTATGGGAGACAGTGTCAAAAGTCTTGCTGAAGTCAAGGCAGACAACATTCACTGCTATCTCCTCATCCACCCAGCCCACCATGACACCACAGAAGGCTACCATATTGGTCAAGCATGATTTCACCTTGGTAAATTACTGTTGATTCTTTTCTTCCATTTGCTTGGAGATGACATTCTGAATAAGCTGTTTCATCAAATATAACACTATTTATATGAAAAGCACTCAATCCCACCCTACTTTTCTACCAAAGACACCAAACATGACAATTTAATATAGAGTGGATGATTATACAATCCATGAAATGGTCTTGCCATCCATACATTCAGACGTTGATTTCATCTCCATATTACGCCCTTAAGGATGAGGATATCAAAAACAGAAACCCACGCCTCTTCATGGTACATCTCAAAGTTCCCCTTCCCAAATACAGGTGCAACTAGCTCCATGGGACCACCTCCATGAAATGCTCCACTGAGAAGAGGGCAGTTTTGGCACAGGTCTGTGTGTCTCAGCACATTCAAGGCAGACTTCTTTCCATTCCCATTTACCCCTCTTGGAGAAATTTGTCACTATATTGATTCTATACTATTACTTCTTATTTTGATCCCCATCATTTCCCACTCCCTTCTTTTTTAATTTTTTTTTTTTAAAAAAAGAAAGAAAGAAAAAAAGAAAGAAAAAATAGTCAAGTTCGCCTCATAAAGTAAGTTTGTTCTAATTACTGTTAACGTGTCAGGATTACAAGTCTATGAGGAAATAACACAAAACTCTTCCAAAGAGCAGGAGGAAAAAGGAGACCACCAGCTGTGCTGATGAGGCAGACCAAGCAATGTTCAGACACACAGGTGTCCTATTTCCCAAGCGCAGAGGCAACCCACTATTCTGCTAGGCCATTTTTACCCATTTGCTTTTATGAACTTATTCCCAGTAAGTCATTCCCACAAACAGACATGCTGTTCAAGCAGTGTGTTCAACGTTTTGAGAGGTTTATAGTAAAAGATCATGAAAAGACAGTAAGAACTTCAGCTTAGAAAAAGAGGAGTTCAAAATAATCTTAATAATCTACTTTGAAAAAGAAATTTAAGAACTTAGCCCTTCAGATGTCACAGGTGTTACGAATATGAGAGTGATAATGTCACAGATAGATATTTCTGACAACTTCTTTTTTTCCCTAGAAACAGAAAATCTTTTCTGGAGATAAAAATAACACAAAAAAGTTGTAAATTCTTTTTTTCTTTTAGAAACACCTATTTTGATAATAGCTACCTATTAGACATAAATAGAAACTCACTCTGTAATTTTTCTTTATTATTCCTGAAATTATAACCATAGCACAAAAAGAAACTAAAACAGAAAGAAAGTAATCTAAAGCAAGAATCGTTGAAAACACATGTAGATCATCACAGAGGTAGCAGAAAATATTCAAATATTCAGGCAGCTGTCAGCACTGTATACAAAAAAAAAATGGTAGTGGAAGAAGAGTGTTGAAGTTTAGCTTGTTTCTCTGAAGAGTTAGTAAATAATCAAACTGTAACAGTAATATGCATGACCTTGGGGCTATATTCAGTTAGAGTTTGTATACTGATTAGGTGTGTGCAGACAGAGCTGTTACAAAGAAGGCAAAACCAGAACATGGTGCAGAAATACCACACTGCCAAGCACGGCCTCCACAGTCAACTGTTGGAAGTCAAGGCCACAGCCAGTTTGCTCCTCCTCTTTGCAGACCCGCTTAGCATTCACTCCCTCTCCTTTTCACAGTTAAGTAATTTCACAAAGATATTAGAAGACTTCAACCTGAATTTCAGAGATACGAGTTTAACCCAATAGTTGCCATTTGGACTTAGACTTTAATAACGTTAGATTAATAATGAAAGAACAATCATGCTGTGGCTGAAAAAAGGTCAGCCTAGCCCAGCGCCATTTCTCCAACAGTGGCCATACACAAATACCTAGGTAAAGGGCTTTCTGACAGTAACTATGGTCTTGTAAAAATCTCTTCAAAAAACATAAAGACTCTCAATTGCTCTGCACTCTGGTAAATGGATCAGGCCCTCCACGCATGTTGTTATTATTTTAACTCACCTTGGCAAGTAAACCAGCTGTTCTTGATCATGCTTCTACCAGAGAGCACTACATTCTCTAGTGGAAAACCAAGAGAAATGGAAGGACTGCAAGGAGAAACTGTCATAAAAGGTGTAACAAGATCACACATGAAGAAACAAGTGAAATCTGTGAAGCCAGGAACTTCAACTTCAGGGAGACTGAAGCTTACATTTAGCTGGCTTAACTGATCATGCCAGTCAGGAATTTTGAACATGACAGGCCACAAAAGCAGACAGTTGACCTTTGCATATTAAATAATGCTTATATTACCAGCCCTTATAGTCTGAAAGATGGTGTTTCTCCTGCTTCTGCTAAAAGACAGTGAATCACAGAATCACAGAATTGCAGGGGTTGGAAGAGACCTCTAGGGACCGAGTTCAACACCCTGCCAAAACAGAATACTTACTTCAGCCTTGCCCAGGCATGAAACTAGCATGATTCTCACCCACTGTATTAGCAATGCTTACATATAAACTGACCAGAAATAATTGCATCAGTGTTGCTGTTGTAGGAAAGAACTAAAAGCAATACAAATAGTCCGGAAAGCCACCACAGCTGCTTTCAGAGAACATGGAACACATGGCAAGATAGAATCTGTGGAGTTTACCAGACATATACATGTTCTTCACAGGAGAGGAAAGGGAAAAAGAAAAATAAAAGGTTTCTAATTAGGGTGATAACCCAGAAATTTGCTAGTAAGGTCTCTGGCATGTGTTCTTTACAGAAGGTGGACAGAAACAGCCATGGCTGGTCAGTACTATTACAAGAAACTTCAACTTCCACACAATTTCTTGACGGGAGGAAAAAAAAAAAAAAAACTGAATAAACAGCAGCAGTATGTTCTTACACCTCTTTTGTAACCCCTAAAACTGTTAAGACAGAGATCTCCCAGACCACCAAAAACCAGAATTCCTTAATCGCATGAGTGCTCCAGGTCAGAATTCTCTCCAGTCTCAAAAAAAAAAGAAAAGAGAAATGAGACAGGTAAGTTTTTAAAGAGTAAAACATATCTTCAACACCAGCAATCTCCATGAGTTGGAGGCTCTTCGTCTTTACCCTCCATGCCTGCTCGGGACAACAAATGACACCGCACTAAGAGCACCACCAGGTCTGTCTGTCTGCCCCCTCAAACCTTCCCTTGGCTTCCATTTTCAGGTATTTATAGAAATACAGTAACATCAGCAAGACACATACATTATATATATGTATGACAAGAATTACAAACGCATACAAAATATCCACATATATACCAACTATGCACATGCATACAAAGCACAGCCATGTACACAGCAGTTACTCCTTCCTTGTCGGTTTCTTTTTCATTCAATTATCCTAGGAAAATTACACCTCCAGATAAAAGCAGCTGTTCAGTGACTGTCAAAACCCTCCATGCTTTAGCACTAATGACAATAATTGAAGGTGGAGAGGAAGAAAGAAATTAACTTCTTATTTAAGGATGTAGAGTACTGCCTGCCCCTGGTTCCACTTCATCCAAAAAATCTGCACAGTCACATTTATGGTCTGTGAAAGAACAGTCACGTCTCAAGTCATAGGCTCTGAAACCTCATTTTCTATAACCAGTGATTATCTACAGAGAAAATTTCACCAAATTACAGGACTATGGAACATCCTTATCAGAAAAATACCTTAATAGGTAACTTGGGTTTTCTTCAAGCCTTCATGAAACCAATTTAGTATTTGTCAAATAATAATTTATAAATCTTACCTGTTTAGTTCTTGAAGTTGCCTTGGGCAACAGACTTGCTGACAAAACCGAGGCAAATGGAGAGCAACACAGCTCAGGAAAAGGATTCGGAATGGATGGGATTTCCAAAATACTGTCATCTGTCTTTTTTCTCCTGTTTCATCAAAATACATCATTAGGATTGTTGTAAAAACTGCCGTAAAAATTGCAGTAATCAAGTGCAGCGCATGCCTTACTAACACCACGATAGCTGCCCGTTGCAGCGATTAGCTTTTTTGTGCAGTTATTTTTTAATCAGTAGGCTGAATCTATTAACATACAGTGCTTAACTCTACTTGAAAGCAATCCAAGTGTTCAGCTCTGAATATAAAGTTGTTTGAATACGTGTAAGTCTTTGCAGAGTAAGCATGGAGATATTTATATTGGCTCCTAAGGGCATCAGTAAATATTTTGTTGTTCCTGTATTCATGCCATTCCCTATGTACAAATACTACAACAGCAGACTCACATAACTTCTCAGTAATACTTCCCAAGCACATCACAGCTCTATATTGAGCAAACGGAAACTTTTCCCCAGAAGGAAGAGTCAAAGTGATTGACAAGACAGAACAGCGCAGAGCAACACACTCATTTCTGTCTCCAGCTACTTTTGTATTTCAGTCTCCAGAGCTCCATCCCCAAATAAATGTCTCAGTAGTTCCTGGCGACTGATGGTGTCACAGCTACAGGAGTTGGGCAGAGGATCATGGTGGTACTTGCTGAAGAGCTCTGTTAGGCACTGCCTTAGAGAACTGCACTAATAATATGGGTAAGATGCTGCCTATGTTACACTATGAGGTTTTTTACTTGATTCCAAGTAGAAAAAAACACCCCAGGTCTGAGAGTCTGCCAACACATAATGAGACTTCTCTGCATGCATGAGCTGATGGCTCCAAGCTTAACATTTAACTTTATTACATTCATCATCGTTGTTCTAGATTCCACACACTGATTGGTATGGAAGTGTGGAAAACCATCAGAGTACGGTAACGATGCAGAATGACGATGGTTTTCTCTCTGGAAACCCACGCAGAACATTCATTTAAAGTGATAGTCAGCAGTAAAAAGGAGTGAGAAGCATTGCATTTCAGTGTCTGCGGTACTTGAGTCTACCAAAACTGATCGGACGCTCCACAAATAGCCGAGCTCGCAGTTTAGGCGACTAAACCCAGCGATGGGTGCCCCGGAGCACAGCCCCGTTGGCAGCAGACGCGGCCCCGGCGGCGCTCCCCGCCCCGCTGCTGCGGGACCGGCACTGCCGCCTCCCTTCACCTCCAACTGAGAAACCGCTTTGGAAAAAAGGGGCGATAACGGGAGATGCACCCGCAGCGGGAGGTGCTTCACGTAATTTCCTCATTTCATAAAACCCCACCTGGCAACTTTTCCGAGCGTGCCGAGGCCAGAAGCTCGGACCGGGAGCCCCCTCGCCCGCCTTTAACTTTCCCCCCACGCCACGTCCCCGCGCCTGCACCTCCAGCAGCGGAGCTCAGCACCTGCGGGGCCGCCAAGCAACTTCGAAGCCCG
>WBMW01003413.1:4471995-4482512 GCA_013396635.1 Penelope pileata | reverse complement strand
GGCATCGCCTCAGAAGGCGGCGCGAGGCCGCCCCGCCGAGCATCCCCCAACCGCCGTAACGGCCGCAACGGCCCCAAGGGGTTCGGCCCGTTCACCTGAACGCAGGTAACGCTGCCCTGAACGGTGTCTGAGATAACCTCGGCCGGGCAGGGTCGGCCCTTGTGCCGCGGTTGGAACAGCCCCCGTCGGCAGGCAGAGTGCCCCGGCAGCGTGCTCAGCGCCTTAGGAATCTGCTAACGGATCTGCCCAACCCCGCTGTGAGGTCGGGCATTTAGGATTACGTTTTGCAGAAATGAGGAATGAGCAAAGCTGGGAATTGAACCCGTTACCTTTGTGCCAAACAGACAGCTTGGGGAAACGCTGGGTTCCCAGCTCAGCCGAGGGGGCTTACCGGGCCTCCCAGAGCAGAGGGAGCTCCAGGACCCGCACCGCTGCGGAGCAAGCTCCAGCCCTGGCGGTTCCATGGCTGCTCACAGCAGTGTTCAGCCTGATGGAAAAGAAAAATACCCCCTCACTGTGTGAAGAGCAGTTTCATGGCAAGAAGAAGAACACATAAAATCGTGCAAGCCATTGAATATGATAGAAAGGTGAAACAATTCAGAGCCAGCCCGAGGCCTGGCAGAAACAGCTGTGTGTAGAAACCTGACTTTGCTTGGCTTGCTTGGAAGCAGAGCTGCCATCTCAGACTGGTGACAATACAGAATGCTTTGGGACAAGCGTGCTTTTCTGTTTTCCTGAGCCCACGGAAGAAATCCTCACACACAAGCCAAAATTTTCAATTGGTGAAAGATTTTTTTCTTCTTCTTCTGAAATAGAAGCAGTAATCACAGTTTTCATTTTAGCTGAGTTGCAGATGATTTTGCAGGACACTTTTTTTTTCAATGAAACTAAGGATTCCTTGTCTTCAGAACAGTTCATTCTCTGTTCTGCTGACAGCAAAAGTGCAAGTGTGAGTTGATTGAGAATTCTTATATACAGAGACTGGCAAACGGATCTGGAATTTTACACTGTCAGATGATTGATTTGATTTGTTTGTTGCTTGCAAAGAGGCATCTTTATACATTTGCACAGGCCAGACTAATTTTGTCTAACTGATTCACTGGTGTATGTGTCTGTGGCATGCAAACCTTCACTTTCTTCAAAAGATCAGAGGGAAAGACAACTGGTGTGTGTGTTCCGGGTAGAAAACTGAGCTCAGGAAGAGATAAGAACCTTCAAGCAGCAATTGTATGCTGATACTAATCAGCATTTAAAAAGTTCAACCAGGAAAAGAAATATGTTTTGGCTTTTGGCCCTATCTGTGCAACTTATTTCATAGCTGCAAGCTGATGTACTTGGTAGGGTTTTTGCACCTTAGGCTTATTCGTGTAATTGGTTTAAAATGGCAGGCAAATAAAAAATACAATTAGGATAGTATCAAATAAATTAAATACCTATTTGTTTCAAAATAACTTTTCTAGGTCTCTAATGAGCCACGACAGCAAAAAAGTCACTTGTAGGAAAGATCAACAAAAATGTAATGCTATTGTAATTTCACTTGAACGTAGTAATTTAAGACACAATTTGACTTCTAAAATTTTAATTTTTCTTCTTCTCGTAGACTGTCCTGATGCCTTTTGTGCTTTTTTCTCATTTGAGAAAATACAGTCATCGAGAAACAGACACAGAAAGACCTAAGGGATTGCTCCAGTGTAGCACAGGAAACCTTGCGTAGGTGAGAATGTGAAACGTTTCTTCTGATTTACCCTGTCTCTCCTTGAGCCTGACTGAAGATATCTGAGAGCATTTGACCTAGACTCTGTACGAGTAACCTTTTTTAATTCTTTCTTTGAACAAGTACAAGCCCAGTAATTGCTGAACAATTAATAATGCAGGTATTAAAAGGCTAGCAGATTTCTGCTGAGTCCTGACACCAAAATACTTGTTGAACTGTGTGATTTGGCTTCATTTTTGTCATAAATACACCTAAGCTGCATGGCCTGTTTTTTGATGCTTAGCTTCCACAGCACAATAGTTCTAAGACTTACATTCCCCTAAAGCCTCATTTCTGGGCATTCTTCAGTCCTCAACTCAAAAGTTTGTTTTCTCTTTAAAAATTTTTAATTTTTTGTTAGCCTTAGTCAGACCCAGGTGTTTATAAGGTAAAATTAAAAACACATCCTGAATAACAGATTCAAGCTCTTCAGTATGCACCCCACTTTCAGAAAATCAAGCTCTTCAATTCTCAAAAGCCTGTGTGCTATTTAGAACCACAGCAGTTGATTAATGTGATAAAATTATGCCTTTAATTAGAGTAAACTTTCACAGTTATTACTGACAATTCAAACTATCTGTGATCATCTCTAAAAATTGTGGAGGGTTTTCACTGGATTTTTTTCACTTCACCCTTCCACACGTTCCCACTTGTTTTAATGAAAGTATTTTGTATGGGTGGGTATTTTTTTGTGACTTCACCCTAAAAAGTTTGACTATAATTTCTTAAAGATGGTTATGCAAAGAGCAATAATACCATACACCATCTTCTGTCACAGTAGCAATAGCAGAGAATTCTTCCTATTGAACTACTAGGTCAAAGCCACATAAGTACCTGGTTTTTCCAGTGCAAAGCTATAACCAGGCCCAGATCTTGTCTCCCAACGTGATGTTTTCTCTACACGTTCCCTAAAGTGAACTGTATCAAATGCAATATAGAGGATCGTCCTGGGGGGGGGGGATAATTTGTCCAGTAAAAATGGCATTCCCCAAGATAAAAGTCTGAATTTGTAATTTCTGTGTTTTTATTGTATTAATGCACTTAGAATGTACTGAACACAAATTACCTTTTCTTCTCTGTGGTCCTGACACCAGGAACGATGCATCATTGCTCCTTCTTGGGCACTTTGGAAGTTCATTTTTAGCTTTGACAACTGGCCCATCTGTTTGGGCAGTACTTCAAGAGAGCCAAATTTATCCTATGAACACTCAGAGATATCAGTAGCTAACTTCTTGGCAGCCATGCATAGCTCTTTGAAAGTTATCTGTGGCTGAATGTTTTGTAGGAGTTTTGCCTGTTATTATAGCTCACATTAAACATTAGGTTTAGAGTTACTGTTAAACTGTGTATCTTCTATTGCAGATAGGGAAAAGGTTCCAAGGGATTAAACCAGTACCATCAGGCTCAGCAGTTTCCAGAAGCTGCTCTTCAACCTAATCTGAATCTCCCTCTGTGCATACTTACATAAAGCACAGCACAGCAATGCTGTGGTGCTTCTCCCAACTTAATTTTCCTCTTCTGCACTTACTATCAGGAAGCAGATTTGTGCTGTGTTTTATTATTTGGTTTGGGCTTGGGATTTTCTCCCCATTGAAAAGCATGAATACTGAAGTGTGCTTTCATTAGAAACCTGAGTGCAGGGGCGGATTTTATTGCTAGCTTTGACAACAGTGTTTGCTGTCTCAATAGCAAGTGCTGTGATTTCCTGTGACAGCTTTGTCCTCAGACCAGAACGTCTCCCTGCTGGAATTTTCCCTTGAACTGCAACACAAGAACAAAATTAAATTCAGTGCAGGGTTTTCAGGATGATACCCTTCGAGTCAATCAAATCAAAACAAGAGGTAATGATTTCTGAAATAGGTCTTTGTAGCTAAAAGCAAAAAATTAGGTTCAGTATGGGGTTGACTAGGTATCACACAGGGCCTGTGAGATGCAGGTCAGACAACATGACATACTGGCTTCTGCTCCCTCAGTCTAAGGTTGTATGAAATTGGTCATTCAGCAGCATCTATAAAAAACTGTGCATTAGGTGATGTGGTTTGCACTGGCCAACCCTGAGATTCTTTAGGGCACGAAGTTCCTTTCTAAATAGAGAGAACTGTAATAGATCAGGGTTACATACGTATGGATTACATTGCCTAGTCCTTCCTCTAATGGGTTGTAATCCATTAGATTAGATGTAATCTTTTGAGTAGTTATGGATGGATGAACTGCATAACATACTGCTACAGTTATTTGTGGAAGACAATTGTCATGTGTCAGGGAACTGACTTCGCACTGCCAAACGTTCATAATGATACTACTGCAATGGAAGAAACAGTTTTCTTTGAATACATTTCTCAGTTTCTATTAATCCTTGTCACTACTTGTAGCTACGGCTTTATTAGTGCCTCTAGAATAACTACTGTGAGGAGTGGACAACTTAAACATCACATAGCTGAGAAAATATTCAGTTAAATTTAAAAATAGGTATTTCACAACAGCAAAGTATTGCTGATAGTTTTTACAGGCCTTTTCCTAGAACTCCACCTTATACAGAGAAACTCAATCTGGCTGTATATACCTTCAGAATATTGAACACAAGCATATAATTACTATGGAGGTAAGGGTGCATGTGCCTATGCTGTCTGCTACTTTTTGCGTTTATCCAGAGCACAGAAATTCAGGTTCCGTAAGGTGAGTTGGTGAGCAATTAGATTTGAGATCTTTTAACAGTAGTCATTTTGTAGAAGGGGAAACAAAATACCAGCATTAAACAAAACAAACACCCCCCNTCACCAAGCACCGTAATGCTAAAATGAGACCTTTTACAAACAGACACACCACTCCTAAATCCCAGCCATTTCTGAGCTCCTGCCAAGGACTCTGAGGGAATAGAACCAGACAAAGTGTATCTCCCGATATGCACAAAGAACAAGGGAGATGTGGAGCTATTTGGGGCAAAAAGAGAAAAACTATCTGGTCAGACTCAAGTAAGATAGCATTTCGCTTCTGATATCAAATACAAGGTTAGTACAAGAAATTTAAAGTTGAAGAGTAAGTGGAAAAAATGATATACAGTGACTCATCTACTCAAATGCAGGCATCTAATACTAATTTAGGTAGCTATCCTACTTTGTCCTAGGAAGACATGGGTTTTCTTTTCATCCACTGTCATATGTGACAGCCCAATGTGTGTTTTAGATATTCTTGGACATTATATACGACAGCAGACATTCGTAGTTAGGTGCCTGAGTTTTTCTCACATTGCTTCTTCTCTGCTTCTGTAACATGCAGCTCACAATAGACTGTCTGTGAACTTATGAATCTAAATGAAAGTCTACTAATTTCAGACATGCTGCATTGTGAAATTGGGTCTGGGTAGCTTTCATTACATCTAAGGAGGTTTGCCTCTTATTCAGAGATCAGCAAAAAAGTTAAAATGTGATTGTATGCATATTTTGTGATGGGGAATTTTTCTCTTCCAAAATCACTCTAATAACTTTGCCCAGATTTTCACCAGCCCTGACACTGCGGAGCAATGTCTAAATCAACATACTCAAGCTTCTGCAATTTAGAACACTTTGAAGATGGGCTCTGGAATGGAAAGCTTTGCTGAACGTTAATGATGCAATAATTACATTGCTCCCAAATGGCAGAAAGTAAAACAACTGTTTGTCTGATCAGCTGGAATTCCTAAGGTACTGCAGCTGTCAGATAGTGCATCTCCAATGTATCTTAATACATCGTCTGGTAGTGCTCTTTGGAATCGATGAGTCCCTCAGGGTTAACACAAAGACAGGGTGTTTGCCCTGTCTCAAGAGTTTTTCTAAGAAATCTGTATTCAGGGAATGCAGTATTGAATAAACCTTAAAAAAGCAACCTGCTGTTCATGTTTTAAAAGCATTGTGCTGACTAGTTGGAAGTTATTACATTAAAAAGTTATTAATGCAAAATATGTAATTCAGGAGCCCTACCAACAGTCTCAGCGCTTATTATCAAGCTAATTATCACATCAGGACACCTAACGTTTTAATGCATGTATTCCCTTCATGCATGTGAGTAAATGTTTCCATCTGTATGTGCCTGAGTGCCTTTGAAAAGTAACTCTAAGTAGATATTTGTAGTATCTGCCTTTAGACACCATAGCAGGGTAGCGAGGCCATTTAACACAGAGGCATAGAACTTCCACAGAGAGACAGAACTCCAGAGATAACTAGAATCACTTAAGGCTCTTAGTGCTCACAACCATCCCAAAAGAACTTTGTTTCCTGTGACTACACTGGAAACCTAGGGAGAACTGTCTTCTGACTGAAGCATCTCCGTTAGCTGTTACAATTTAGACAATGCAATTAATTTGTTAAGACCTAATGCAATTTGTGGCTGAGCAAGGAATGCAAGCTCCAAGTCCAAAATTAGTACTCTAGCAGCAATCAGGCCATCCTTCTTTGTAATTATAATGAAGGTTTCTGGTTTCTAAAAATAAAAAAGGTAAAATATGTTTCAGTACTCCTGACAATAAGCTTTAAATCTGGTCAAAAAGGTGATTCTCCATTGAGCTGCAAAAAAAAAAAAAGTACATTTTCCTTTGCCTTCAAGTTAGGGCTGTGCTCTGGAGTTGTTCAGTAGCTGCTCTATTTTAAAAACTCCTAATGCTCCTAATTTTACCATTGCGAATAGAAAACCTTCATAAGCCTCTGGCCAAGAAATCAGAGAAGCCAGATTGTGCCACTGAAATGTCCTACAGTTAAAACATAGGTCACTCCAAAAGTAATGCCTCCTATTTGTTTCCATGGAAACTACAACAAAGAGCATAACAACACTATTAGATAGAGCAAAATCTCAGCTACAAAATGCTATTTTTCTACATAGTCACCACCATTAGCTCTGCATTTTCACCAGCAATGAACAAGAGCCTGCATGCTGTGCTCATAAAAATCTGAATGGCCATTTGGAATGTGTCTTCCATGTTGCTGTCGCCACTGCTGAAATGCACCGGCCACCACCTCACTGTGCTCACAGCCACTGTTTGGTCTCCAGAAACATTCAGTAATCATCCATGAATGCCAATGGGTGCCATTTTTTCCTCATGGAGAAGTTCAGTTCCACACCTTTCCTTCATGCTCCATGTCAGATGCCATTGTGTCAGAGTGCCCCTCTGCTGCCATCTGTCGCATGACAACAACATGTAACAGAATATTGGTGGGAAGGTTCAACCCCTGCTGCCATTCCACCAACATCCACCTCTGATGCCAATGGCCAACATAATAAAATAGGAGGCATTACTTTCAGAGCAGCTCTCATGTTGTGCATGTGTTAGATGGTGCCTTAACTAAATTCCAGTTTACACTCTATGAACCTGCATTATTTTAGTGGGAGAAGTTGTTTTGCACTGTAGCTGGAAGTAGCCCATTGCGTATTGCATTCAGCACAAACTTAATTGCACTTCAGCAGTCAGTGAATAGAGTTAACTTTTGTGTGGTCTCTTAGATCCAGGCAACAAAATGGATTTTCAGTTTTCACAATGTTTTGAGTTTCCATGTGCAATAAGAAGCCACCATCTAAACAGGAGGCTTCCAAACAGTCGACTTTCATAGTGGCTTTAAAAAGAAAGGTATATTCCCATCTCTTTTATTAGCACGGTCTTTAGGGAACATTTTGCCTTTTGTTTATTTGAAAGGAAAATCTACCACAACGTGATTTGTTAAAACATTAAAAATGTTAAAAACCCATTTTCTACAGATAGTTTGGCTGACTCTCAAGCAAGAACGCGGGCTTCTATTATAACATATTGAGAGCTTTTAAAACCAAAGCAATTCATAATAAATTTATTCAAATTGACACATTTCTTGTTACAATGTCTTCATTATTTCTTCAGAGTTATGAAACATGAATTATATCATTGTAACCACAACACCAGTCAAGGAAATCTAATTTGCTGTGAAGTATGTTTGTGCAGTCACCATGTAGCTCAAGGCACACATTCCATCATTTTCTGGTACTGTTTTTTATATTGCTGTTATTCCAAAGGCTATAGTGTTATTATAACCTCATTACATCTAGTTTTAAAATATATTCTTACACAGCAGGCTCTAAAAATATATAGCTACATAAGAAATTAAAAATAATTACACTGCTAAAATCTATTAGGCATACACTGAAGTGTATTTCAGTTTATTTTGTATATTTCAAACACTTTGTTTAAATAGTACATGTATTTTATCATCATAGTTAGCTAACCAGGCAGTATTTTATTTGATTCAAATTAAAGTTGAATTAAATTAACACAGCATAGAATTCCTGAATCATGAGAATAGAATCATTAAAATGATCAACATAAATGAAGAAAAGATGTTTTAAAGCAAAATGAAAAGGTTCTCCGTAAGTATTTTTTTTCTCTCATACTTTATTTATTAAATCCTTCTAACAAGAATGAAGTGAATTACAATTTTTTTTTAAAGGAGCTGATAGCCTCTTCTACAGCTTCTTAGAACGTAAAGATTTTTTTTCTCTCTCACTTTGCTGTCAGAAATGAAAGCCTGAGCTGCAGTTATTAAAGGTCTGAATTTGCATTTTTCAGCAATCCAGAGATCTGAGAGCAGCTATTGTATGATCATTATCATTATGAAGTTCTTTGTCTCTACATCTTCTAACAAAGTTGTTGGTCAGCTGTTTGTTAGATGCCTTTCCAGTTATCAGATAATCTCATTGTAGATTAAAAAAAATAAATAAAAAGAACAGATTAAAATGATAGCTTTGTATATTCACAGATGGTAAGTCCTCTGAGCTAACTCAACTGGATGCAGTGCCTAGTGCTAGCAGCTAGTGCAGGAAATTTGCAGAAGCTAAAAAAAAAGTGATGGATTTATTTGTGAAGAGCTGGTAGGACTTTGTCTCCAAACCCCGTTCTCTTTCCCCCAGTCCTTCTTGTTGAGACTACTAGACTGGACCACCTCTTGGAACTAAAACCACACCTAAGCCATATATAAGTTCAGACATGGAAGAGAAGTTAAAAGACGGCATCTACATTTGCTGTACATTCCCTCCTGACCTCTTTGGCCCTCACTGGCATGGTCACACTTCAGAAGATCTCGGTCCACCTTGCTATGCTCTGTATGCACTACAAGTTAGCAATGAGTGTGCTAGAAGGGCCTCCCCAGTACCCAACAGGAGGTATGGAACCGTGCTGAGTTCCAAATCTGCTGAATGAATGCGGACAAGGCATTCTTACCTGAAAAGTTCTGAACTGCTTGGCCGCAGTCATACAGAACAGCTGAAGTATTGCCACTATTTCCAGAGTTCAGAGAATTAATGCTTTTCCGGTGTCTGGCTGCTGCATAACTAAGGAAACAGAAATATTTGAACAGGTGCTGTAACTTGTTTTCATACTGGGATTCCATTTTTTAGGAGGTAATAGAATATATCAAAATTGTTGACCCTTTGCAAGCAGGCTTCAATATAAATTAATTGTTGCGTAAAAAAATGAATTCAATGTTTATTGTGCTATTTGTCACTGGAATGGAGACTCAATTAGAGTCTCAATGATTTACTAAAGACATTTTAAACATAATGTCCAAACGATGCTACATAAATTAAACATGATGTAATTGAGTGTAACGTTAAGTGGCTCATCACTGTTGATTCATGTGGAAATCACAGAAATTTTACTGATCATTATGCATTCATTCAGTATGAATGCAGATACCATATGTGCTTCCATAGGGATTCTGCTGTTACTCAGCATTCATTAAGTTTTAATGTATCATTAAGAAGGCATCAAAAAAAAATCTAAAAATACCACCACAAAGGTAGTTCATTTAAAGACAGTTAAAGAGACATATTTCACTTTAACATTGAAATACAAAGTAAATAAATAATGAATCAGCAGAAATATTTTAGGAAAAACACTGTGCTTAATTGCAAAACAAACTTGAAAAAAATATTTTAAGTAAAGGCATTCTCCATGTTCCAGATTTCTGGACAGCTTGCTGTATTTCTAGGCAAAAGTGATCATGCAAGTAAGTACACCACCTTCCTTCAGCTGGTACTTTACAGTAACCTTCAGTATAAAGATTCACTGCAGTGGAAATATTATTTTAAGAAAGGGAAGAGGGAGTACAAATTATGGCTAGATTGCCTACCACAATGTTTGCTGCATAGGGAGTGAAAGGGGTTGAGAAAACCACAGCAATGTTGGTAACTTGCCCAAAGCTCCCTCTTTTTCACAATTTTGCCTGCTAGGCCTCATGTGCTTCTGCTAGCAAAATGTTTTTCCAGGATGTGAACTCTATCATATGACTACAGGCTAGTCAGTCTCACCTCTGTGCTTGGCATGTTCCTCCTGGAAACTGTACTGAGGCACATGGTAAACAAAGAGGTGATTGGTGACAGCCAACATGGCTTCACTAAGGGCTGATTTGCCTGACAAATTTGGTGGCCTTCTATGGTGACGTTACGGAGTTGGATAAGGGAAGAGGCAACTGACATCATCTACCTGGACTTGGGCAAAGCATTTGACGCTGTCTCACATGACAGATACATAGATACAAAGAGCACAATAACGCTATGTAACAGCAAGTTCTCAGCTACAGAAAACTCTTTTTCAACAGTCACCACTATTAGCCAATTTTTGCAATGATCTGATTGAGACGCTCATCATTTCACGCTGTCACAGCTGTGCATGGCCATCCAGACTGCGGCTTGTCTTTTGTGTTGCTATTGCCACTGCTGAAACACACCACCCACCCCTCACTGTGCTCGCATCCACTGCTTGGTCTCCAGAAAC
>WBMW01003413.1:4454962-4471630 GCA_013396635.1 Penelope pileata | reverse complement strand
CCCCCCCCCCCCCTTTTTTTTTTTTTTTTTTTTTTTAAATTTCTGCTCATGAGCAAGAATTAAGAAATGATGGCTACACTTGCAGTCTGAAGTGGTAAGGCAAGGACAAATCCACAATAAATCCTTAAGCGACTGTGAAATTTATTCTGATTTAACATAAAGTGAAAAATCATCATCTTTAATGGTGATGGCAACTTTCTAAATGAAACATTTGAACAGAGAAGTAAGGAACTAAACAGAGAAATACAGAGAGAGATGCAATTGGACACTGGTTAAACATTATTGATCCCATCAGCAGAAGCTATTCAATTTCTTCAAATGCTGCAAGCCAACTAAATGCTGTCTGGAAACTGAAGCTTATTGAGGCACACAAACACAGATTACACCAGGGCACGCTTGCAGCTTTAACGTACACATACGGAGCAAAACCTTAGAGCATGCCAGACTGCTGCAGTTCTCAGCTTCAGCACTTAAGTGATGCAAAGTGGGTGAAGCAAAGGCTGAAGAAGTGGATCACAAGGTACTTCCTTTTTAAATTGTAGAGAACTGGGATAAAAATGGACATCCAGGCATGTCATTTTAGCAAGGATACCTTCCCTATCAGAACACTACCTAATAGAAACTTTTAAAGAAAAAAGAAAAAGACAGCTTACCTGCAATTGGTAATTGATCACAGAATTATCCATAAAATGCATCCCTTTCGAGTAAAAGCTATGAAGCATTTCCATTTATATCATTACAGCTTTGCTTTCGCAAGAAAGACTTTATATGAGATCCATTTATAACAAGTGGTTTTCCAGGATCAGCTCTTCCATCAGCACTGAAGTTGAACAGAACATTCTCACTTCAGAACCTCGGACCACTCCACAGTACCCAGAAACTGTTACCATGCTGTGAAGGTGACAGATCCAGTCCAAACACAGCCTTACATCCCATCAACGCTGACCGTCAAATTAAGACGTATTCCCTTCTGCAAAGGGCTGTATTTGCTTGGCTACCAAGACATCATTTAGTTCCCTATAGCTGATCTTCAGCCTAGTTGTTGTCTGGTGCTTGACAGATGACCACAATACTTGGCCAGAGTACAAGGATGTATGCCCTACTGCTCAACATCATCCTTCCTGTTTCTATTTAACAGAATTCCTTCAACTTTCTTCACAATTATGTATTAAAATACGATTCTAAGCAGCTCCAAATGTTTGCTCTGGTTTGTACAAGTGACTGTACAAACTTAAATGCATTCAATACTTTCATTATATTCCCATCCGTTACCTAGAATGTGTGATCCCATGCCTCATGGTCCATGTCCACGTCATTTTGACGACTGATGGTATTCCTTCCTCTTAGAGATCTTTATGTTGCATGTTAGAATATGTTAGCATGCACAAATCATAAGTAGCTGGCAACAAAACAAAACAAAAAAGCAACTAAGGCACTGATTACTAAATATACTTCCAGGAATTATGTCATCCAGTGGTTCAACATCTTCAAGCTGCAAGTACGAGAGCTCTTGCCTTGGCCTCAAAACCTCTAGTCATCACTAGTGCTTTTCAAACATTCTCTAGTGATGAATTAAGCTCTCCCAACAAAAGAGCTTCCCTTTTTCAGATATATCTGTAGTCTTAATTTTATTCTTCTGCAGAATGAATAAAAGAATAATCTTTAGTAAACAAGGAGTTCATTTTTTACTACTCAGTTTTTTTCCCTGCCATCTTTTACTTACAAAGCCTTACAGTTGGAACTAGAGCAAGACTCGCCTGTGCTATACCAATATGTGCTACTTCATGATGAGAAGACATAAAATGCCTTTACTGGAGTTGATTATTTTGTCTATACAATTACGCTGACATTTCAGGTACTGCAGAGTCCTGAGTTTTCTTCCCCAAACGTTTTGCCTGTGGTAAAACATAAAAGTGGTATGACATCAACAGTTCTTTTGTGTTGGGAAACATCTCTTGTGCAGTTCCCCAAACTAAGTATTCTTGGGCCAAAACAAAAACACCAAGGTATTTTCCACGCATGTAAAGCATCCACAACAAAAGCTGACTGCTGCCTACACTGGGCTTGCAGTCACTAGAAAAACTTGCCTTATTACTTAATCAGATGTTCTCTTGTTTGAACAATTTTAACAAACACATCAAGTTCATCACCAAGAGGTTTTTTTTTTTTATATATATATAAACATATAATTTAATACAAGAGTTGAAAAAGAAATGAATTGCAAGCTACATAATAGCAACATTTTAAAATGTTTTACATATATGTTGGAAGAAGGGGGAAAGTTTTGCTAAACAATGTCACCAGCTAGTAACAGAAAATCTCATTGAGCAACCTGACAATATTACTGTGTGTAGACATTTAAGTTAACTGTCAAGCAAGTTCAGCTCCACGGACAAGACACTAAAATTCAAGGGAGATGTTTTTAGTTTTAATCTCTATTACATAATGTTGTATTAGCCTTCAGGATTTCACATCAAAGAGCAGTGTACTTTTAACACAAGACCGAGGAATATATAGCAGTACCGCAGTCAAAACTACATAAAATAACAAAGCAAAGTTATTTGATCTTTCCTAAAACCCAGAATATTTAGACTCCACATTTTGTTGAAATAAATATCATATAGTCTACAGATAGAGATTAAATTTTAGTCACCTCCAGCAGAGAGCACAAAGGTTTGAGAGCAAATACGTAACCCCTCTCCCACCCAAGGTTTGAACAAGGAGACTACTTTGCAGTGCAACCTCTCTGTGCCAGTTACAGACCAGCATGTTGTACAGGAATGCTTGAAAAATGGAATTCAAATATCACAGTGAACACAGACACTACAATTTTCACGACTGTCCTTAAAGACATAATGAAACCTAGAAAGTAAGTCCCAGTTAGATGCTAGAAAACACCCCACCTTTTCTATCTCACCAATTTCATGTGAAGGATGAAGCATTCTTTTGCAATCAGACCCTGAAACATCTTTTGAACTACTGTGTGGGTTTCCCCTTCCACCTTGGAATCAGCCCCTGACTGGAGGCAAGAACTAGGAGAAGGAAGTGGGGGCATACATTGACAGGGGACAAAGTCATAGGTGCAAAAACATGAGAGAATAGCAATGAACAAGTGCTCATCAGTTCTATTTATGAATTTTATTTACTAAAATGTTTTTCAAAGGGTTTCAGCATTAATTTAACACTATTTTATTTGTAACCAATAATGGAGCCTGTGCTAGAAAAGCAATGAGACCTCTGACATTATTGCACAAAAACTTGGCAGCAAACTATTAACAGCCCTTTGAAATGCACAGATAGATCAGTTTCTGAAAAAGTTACACAATGACTCTAAAGTATAAAATAAATATATTGTTAAAGAATAGAAACTAAATATAATTATTCTTATTTAAATCAAGTCCAGCAAGAAAATATTTTAACATGGCAAATAGCCCAGCACTTGCTGCATATATCCATAATCTAGCTATTTCATCAGGAACATGATCATGTTTCCACCCTCTCCCCAAAATGTATCATCTTGACAAGAAATGCAAAATAGATAAAATATAACAGGAAGCATTTTCTTTTTTTTTTTTAATATATATATATTCCCATTTTGATATTTAATGCTTAGTCTATAAATAGAGGCTCTCAAGAATGCTTTGTAAGTGTATTACTTTGGTATTTTAAGATTAAAATATTTTACATGAACAATTCTAAAGCAGTTCATTCTTTAGTCATACTTCCAGTGATTTTTTAAATTTCATTAAGTATCAAAACTGGAATTTGCATTTTACCTGTGAGTGATTATATATTGCCTATTTAAAAATATATCTAGTTCACAAAAGGTATTGCTCATCTGAGTGCTAGGTAAATACTATATACAGTTACTCAAAGAGTAGATTAGAAACGTCATGTAGTGCTACTGTTATGAAAAGTAGTACAAAAATTTCCAATAATTTATGTCCTTTTTTTTTTTTTTTAATATATATATATATCTTATCAGAAAAAGATTAAAGGAGATTTAAAATCAAAGTACTTATCCCAACTACATCAGCTGAAGGAACAAAACTTTTTTTTTTTTTTTAAAGAGTAACAAAAATATTGCATATAATTTTCTACTAATTACAAATTTAATTTAACAAAGTAATATGGAGGCAGCATGTGGCAGATTTAAATTCATACAATCTGTTAAAGTAATACACAATTGAAAATTAATTATCTAAAATTCTTAGATTGCTTTAAATCTGTAATTTCAGCATACTGCTACATACTGTTCAGTCCTGAAGGCTGAAATCAACAAATTTTTGACATTCATTCATAAGCAAAGCTCATCTGTGCCTTCTCTTAAACCTTTTTAGCAGCATAATCAGCTTTATAAAGAGAATATTATTACCATAATTTACATATTCTAATAATCTTTTCCAAGGCGAAGGAACCCAGTGCCATATTCCTATACCAATTGACAAAAATACATTAACCACTTGCAAAAATTGGTAGTTAGCATTAAGGTGGCCTACAAAGCAGTGGTAAAGTGCAAAATACTTGGTACAATATCTACTGATTAGCTTTCACTTCTGTGGAATACAAATGATTAAGCCTGGCTCTTCCATTGACAGATACAGTGTTTGACGGAGGACCAACCTGGAGATAAGGGAAAAAAAAAAGAAAAAAGAAATATTAACCTAACTTTTGAAATGCACCTGTCTGTGGTATGTTACATGGTATTAAGAAAATTGAAATACTGTTGCTTCAGTTAGTGCTCTTCTTGCCCAATGAAAGATCTCCTACATGATTTCTGAACAAGGCACATATGCTACAAAAGTAGGATAAAATATGTTTTTAAGTCATTTCATATATTTCTATCAGAAACTTCAGTACATAACTATTCAAAATATGCACAATTTTTAGTGAATCTCCAGATCTGGTTGAAAAGGAATATGTGAAAACATATCATTCAAAACAAATATTTTTAAAATTAAATATTGAATAGAATTGATTTCTAACGAAAAGTGACATTCATTTATGCCATGGCTACGTTTCTTGGATCAGGAGCAAACTAATTTTTAGGATAGATAGAGTCCTGCTTTGCAGGACAGCTGCATAAACCAGCAACTCCAGCTGGAGTTAATGGGAGCCATGCGAGCTACATACCACAGCACACAGTTTACTAAACAAAGTGAAAACATTCTGAAGAGAAAAATGGTTAAAAAAAAAAAAAACAAACCCTCAGCTGACCTCTTTTAGGTTAGTAATTACTGAGGGTCCTATTCAACCGAAAAAGCCAGAAACACAAAAGGCTACAGATCTTGGCATTGCGTATTGACAACTTATTCAGTAAAACAAGGAAAAAACAAGGGTTTGGATGATAGTGGTGCCAGCCATTTTTTTTTTTTCCTCCTGAATGATTCCCTCATAGAAAAAGAATTGAAAGAATGGAGAGTATGACGAGAAGTAAAAAGAGAAGCAGGCACCTGGCAGATCTCTTTCACAATTCCAATGAATCAGGTTTGCATCCCTTTTGCTGAGAGCAGCGTGATAGGGGAAGCTGAGGTGAATGCCTTTTAAAAGTTCTCTCAACACTGGAAATAACTTTTGGGTGCAAATAATTTATTGATACAAAACGCTTCCTTTCTCCATCTGTCCTGCAGTCAGGTACTAGAGTGATATTAACGATACACGATACTAAATAGCAGCAGGGGCTTGAAATACATTTGTAAAGAATTAGGGACCTGATAAAGTCTAACACCTAGAAAAATCAAATCTTCAAAACTTCTGCTATCTGCCTGGAAAAGATTGCAGCTAATTTGAGTCTAGGATGAAGCTGCTTGGCATATGTCTAAAACCACATCACTTCAAGCCAAATGAACACAAATAACTGAACGTTCCTGTTGATTTGAAAGAGATAGTAATTGATAACGTAGAGATATTTAACTCATTTCAGGAAGATTTCCAATTGGACTTGTGCTGTTTGAAAATATGAGCGTACAAAGCTCTGTGTATGCGTTCACTAGATTATTCTGCAAAACTGAACTCTCCTCCCCACCTCCCTTCCCACTGTTAAGAGGTCTCCTTCACAGCACCTCATGCCGAAGCTAACTGCTTTTAGTGTCAGGCATTAATATGGTAGTTCTGAAGGAAGCACCACGAGTTCATTGTTATGGATGCAGAGATGGGAACTCACCCTTTTCAATTTGGCAGCAGCTTCTCCCGAGCGGATTGCAGCCAGCAAGCTCTGGTGGATCTGTTCTGGGTCAGAGCGCTGAACTGGCATCGTCATTTGTCTCGTAATGACAGGGGGTGGGTGGTCAATGGAAGCACCTGACTGCGCCTGACTCTTTTGCTCACTATTCACATTGCTGCTTTTCTAGAAAGATGAAGTGAAAGGAAAAAAAAAAAAACTTTAATGTTCATTTGCAGCAAATGAGAAAACTAGCATCAATGCACAGGAAGTCACGTATCAAACCGTGCCACTATAGTGTTTGCTTTGTTCAAGACTTCAGGTATCAGCCACATTTCTACTATAGCTTTGGAAACGATTCTTCAATTTATCAACAACAAAAAAGTTATAAGCCAGAAGTAATTTATGAAACTTATTAAAATGATGAAGTAATTCCTCCAAGATCAGAGAATATGAGATCCATAAAGTGACATGATATGAAAAAAACATATTCCAAAAGGAAAAATAAAAACAAAAACAATCATGCACTCAAAAACCCCCATGATTTTATAACTTGAGTTTGTATCTCAAGTAAACTGAAAGATACTCTAGCACTGCAATTGGTTGAGATCTGTAGGGTTTTTTTTGTTTTGTTCTCCTGAATCCTGATGACTTGACAGACTTTTAGTCCAAAATGTCAGCACCTAAATTTAGGCACACTGACACCACACTGTTGCATATTTAAACATTGTTTGAGCATTGAAGTATCTAACAAAGATCAATATAAATATTCCCAGATAAAGCCAATAACCACCACAACACTTCTTTTACTAATGCATTCCTCTGAGAATCTAAGTTTAGCATACAGTACTTATCAAGAAGGCACACTGAGAAGTTCAGTGAGCAGGGAAGAAAAAAGCATTTCTGTATTTTCAATCTACTGAACAGAGATTAGCCTCTAACTTCCATGCCTGAAGAAAACAGTCATTATAAAAATAGGAAGTTTGTGACAGTACTGCCTCTTGCCTTCTCAGCCCAGAACACTGCAGATTTGTACAGAATATGCAAGACAGCCAGCATCTATGCATCACAGATTTACGGATACATCAAGCTCCCAGAAGAGCTTTAAAATAGTTCTGTGAATGATGGTATATTCCCATCTACACATGTGCAGCATTAATACATTTCTGCATTTTACGACTTTTTTTTTAGGGGGAGAAGTTTCTCACTCAGTTATGTCAGCAATTTTTTTCTCCCCTGGTTCAAGTGTTTCTGCCATGATCACTTGAAGCAAAAGTCATTACACCACTCAAAATTAAAGACATCAACATACAGAACCATAAAAAATACAACATAAATTCTCTGAACATGAAAACAGGTATACAAAGTATAAATGATTGTTTACTTTGTTCTTCCAAGTTTGAGATGCTAATTATGGCAAGAAATAATTCTTTCCAGTAGTCAGAATGAGACTGTTTCCACTTTACCTAGCATTTTTTGAGCATTTCATTATGATGTTGTGCTACTCCCAAAAACCACAAGATGTTCACACTGTATCAATGCAGCACTGTCTGATAAGCAAGCAGTTCAGAGATTAGCCAAAGTCTCTGCTCTGCTGAAAATGACATCACAGTAGATCAATGATCAAAAAATATTAAAGTTTACCTTCTCCGTTAGACTATTCTGTGACCCTCCCGTTATGCTGTGTAAGGAAAGGTTTTTCACTTGAGGCGTGGAGGTAGCTGAGGAGAATTCAGCTGTGGAAGTGGTGGATGAGAGTTCAACAGGCAATTCCTCTCTTGGTGCTTGGCTAGTGATTGTACGTGTTTTATTGAATGACTGTGACCTTTTGACTGCTGATGAGACAGCAAGTGCAAAAGGAGATGGCCTTGAACTGGAGTATGGCTTTGGAACTCCAAAAGTTCTTAAAGTTCTTAGGTTCAATGGTGCTGGCTGACAGGAGGGAAAACCTGATGGTTTATTGCTTTTAATAGGAGAAGTGGAGGAGTCAGGTTTTTTCCCATCATCAACCTTTTCTTCATTTACTGGAGAAGAGAAGCTACTTGTTTTACGTACAGAGGAAGAAGTTTCATCAGGCGATGAGATTTTTTTTTCCATCTCTGTATTTTTAACTTCACTTTGAATGGAATTAGGAGTACAAACGGTACTTCTGGCAATTGCAGATGACACATAATGACCTGAAACTCTTTGTTGCATCTGCAGATAAAAAGAACTAGGCTTTGTTGTAGGACTTAATGCATTTGACTTGTCCTGAGTCTCGGAAGAAGCATGTATATTACTCAGGCTTAACATCAGTGGGACCGGCTGTTTGGAAGACTCAGTTTCTGCTTGATTGCTTTCAGTAGTAGTCTTGGCTCCAGATGTCACCTCATGTTCAGAAGTATTGTTCATTCTGTGCAGCAGATCATTTGCTATGACAGGTGTATTTTGTGAACCTGCCTGTAAGTGACTCGTGCTTTTTGGAAGATGAGGAATTTCAGCTTGCATTATGAATTCTTGGGGGTCTTCATACTTCAGAGAGTTTTCAGAAGTCGTTACCTCTTGATCTTTACAATCTGATGAAACTTCCGATTCCCAGCTCTTCATTGTTTCTAAGGGTTTTGGAGGAGGCACTATTTTATAAGTAGTCATTCCAATTTTTGGTATGTAATCTCTTGTAATTTCATTAGCAGGCTTAGGTTTAGGTTTTGTGTCCTGTCTATAAAGAGGGTAACCTCTTATAGGAGACCCTTGTGTAGTTTTTGCAATTGTTTCTGGTGAAGTAACATTACTGTCATTTGTACAAATGTGAGTTTCATCTTTTGTGGGTATTGCTTTTTCATATGTAACTTCTTGTCTCTGAAAATTTTGTTCTGTTGAAATGTCTTCATCCTTTTGTATCCCTTGCATCACTCGAAGATGGGGGTTGTATGTGTCTGTATTGTGTTGAAGGGCCAGTCCTCTGAATGTGGATGATTCACAGTCTTGAGGAACGATCATTTCTTTCTGTGTAGTCCTTCCCAAATTGCTAACCAGTGGACCTGTCTGAATTGCAACATCCTGGGTTTTTACTGTGTCCAAGCTGGTTTGGCTTGTCTTCTGATCTTGCTTTCCTGGAGTCAGTGGAGGAGTAGAATTCCTATGACTTAAGGTGATGTCATTTTTAGGTGCCTGGGAGTTTGATAGTCTGTCAGCTTCGAGCTTGCTAATTTCTCTAAAATCTACTGCTTTAATTTCTGCTGTCTGATGTTCTCTCCCTCCTTCATTTGTTGAAAGGAGTTTTCTATCGCTGGGATCTTTAAGTTAGAGAGAGATTCCAGAAATTAATACAGATACCAAAAAGGTTAAACCTTTCCACTTACATCACTAAGTACCACATCCAACACATTTAACTACAAGGACTGGCTCCTCACTAGCATTAATATTTTCCTTAGCACTTACTTTTAAAAGTTATTTAAAGATATAGTTGACTAATATTGCCTAATAATTCTATTCTTACTCAGGTATTCTTCCTTTATTAGCAGGCTTTGGTGTTGTGCATGAATTAATAAAAAAAAAAGCTATTCTAAAATCATTTTAAAAGTTGATTATAATAGGCATCCCTTACTCAAGCTCAAAGTCTATTCAGTATTGAGTTAGATGCAATTTTTATTTAGTTCCACCTTTGTGGTTTCTGTTCTACAGTTTTAACATTAAAAATGTTATTTGTTAACTTTGCATACAGCAAGACTGCAGCCAGTTCTTGTCACCTCATCTCAAAGAAGATATATTTCCTCTAGCTCTGGTGTAAAGAAAATAATCTGATGATTGCAATTCAAGAGGTGACGGCATTTTTTGATCGTTTTAAAAGGAACAGAAGTTTTCTTCAATGCTGTTTTGAAGTATTAAAAATGAGTGGGAACTACTCACCATCATTTTTATTTTGATCCAAAATTCTAAGCTTCCTGTTTTTCTCAAATGCAGCTTCCTCACTGCTTGTCTTAATCTGTAGTTCTCTGCAAAGCACAACAGTACATTAGATATGCTAGTATCATTCATTTCAGTAAACGAGAAAAGATGCAAGAGAACTGGCAATATTCTTCAAACACAGATGGACAAAATAAAATTACTCTGCCAAACATTGGAATACTCAACAGAATATATGTTTTGTTTTCGTTTTTTTAATGCCAGGAAATGCTGCTATGATATTTTACCAAAATGACATTCAGCTTCACTCTCTCTGTGTGGAACATAATCAGTTTTCCTTTTCCTTCTTTTTTGTTTACTCGTGCCCCTTTGAACAAGCCCCTTTCCAGTAACAACTTAGGTTTCAGTGAAGCACTAAGGTAATGGTTTATCATTCACTTAGTGATGTTCTTAGCATGAAGTCTTGTGACATCCCCAACATTTTAAATGCCTTTGATTTTGTCTCCAGCGCAATCTGCAGGCAGCTGCATGAGATGCTGACTGTATATGAACTGTGCAGTACAGACTTTACAAAATACTAATGAAAAATGTTCTGTCCCTTTCAAGAAGTATCTTGAGAACAAAGAAATACGCATGAAATGTTACTTGCATATTAAACATTTTGCAAATGCATACAACATCTGTCCTGTGATCAGAGGGGACAAAAGAACTGCATGAATGCTGAAAAAAAAACTTTTCAGGAAATATTAAGTATCTGACTTCAAAAGTTAAGTGAAAAATGCAAAAATATTGCAAAAAATAAAAATGCAAAAAAACTTTCCCTTTAAAAAAAATACTTCAATTTCTCTTTCAAAAAAGTATTTGAACTTCAAACTTATCTCTGTTTGAGATATTTCTATTTTCTGTAGTTATTAATACAGACGTCATGAAGATTCCAATTTATTTGCCGCATCAAATGTATTGGTTATCATTAGAAACCACTGCCATGAAATGAAACATCTGCTTTGAATGTATAATAATGAATTATCCATCCTCATGTTGCCTGTAGAGCCCAAAATATGCTGCAGGTGCCCAATAACTGCTAAACAGAAGCACACGCTCTCAAGTTTTTGTTGGAAGAATGTTAAAGCTCAGTCCTGCCCTCTGTACCCATGCCTATCACCATTCTATTGAACACAGCTGAGGGACTGAATGACAAGCATTTGCAATGGGTGAACTGTTTAAAAACAAAATGAAAAAGGAAAAGAAAGTCACAAGCTGTCACAGTATCATAAGAATTAGACCTTTTGACTAGAATACTACATATATCCCTGGTTTGATTTAAAAATATCTTCAAAGTCACTCGACATTATGTCAAAAAGATCTGAACTACCAGAAGATTTCTAGAAACAAATGTCAGATAAACCCTAGTATTCATTCTCATCACTGTGATATTTCATGAAGAAAAGTATTTCCAAATGCTGAAGTCGCAGTGCAGTGCATACTAGATGATCCTCAACAGCTAGGACACAAAGTCTGTTATGAGTTAGTTAAGGGGTGGGGATGAGGAAATATCCCTGGGACAACTGTCCAAACTGGCACAGTAATACAGGTCTGATAATTTACAAGTTCGGGAGAACTTAAAAATAACACTTGGCTGATGCACCAGCACCTCATAGTTCCTCACAGAGCAGACACACCCAAGCAACTGGCACAGTACTTGTCAGGACAGAACACCAAAGATTTTTGCAAAGCTCCACTTTGCTCTGAAGTGACAAAAAATACCCTTGAAATACAAGTCAAAGTTCTCTGTATTACCTTCCAAGTTCTTGGCTACTATAGCATTCACATACTTTGACTTCAGCATAATAATTGAAATAATTCTTTCCATTTAAATTGGGAACAGTAGTCAGTTCAGTTGCCCCAGGGAACACAGAAATTGTGAATTACATTAACACAATAGAAATTCTTGGAACTTCATTTGAAGCAGACACTAACTCATGATGGGAACCTGCTATGTCAGGTAGTTTAATCAACACGCTGAAGGGCAACGTTGCAGCATCACCAGAAGGGAAAAAGAGTGGTTAAGGAAAGCAGTGAGTTAATTCCTGTTTTTCCTGAGAGCAGATGGATCGAGATAGGTCAAGACAGCTGGCCAACATATGAAGGAAAAACAAAACAAATATGTAGAGCAACAGAAAACAGACAAGCAATAGGTCAGCATGGCCAATATATATGTTTTCCTCCAATTATAAGAGCAAACTTGTAAATTATTACTTAATCAATCCACTTCTTCCCCTCATCTCTCCCCTCCACAGCACACTGCTCTAGTGATAATGCTGGATATTTTAGAGATGAGCTTTTCTGGGGTATGGCTGTTTTAGTAGTAAGGAAAAGAGGCTTAAACAGAATAGCCAGGAGATCATTTTGTCATTTACGTTGAAAAGTGTAATGAATTACTGTGTCCAGAGACTTAATGCAATGAAAGCTAAGCACATTTAAGCTCATTTCCCTCTCACAATTCTCTATTCTGTGCTCCACAATGAAACAGTACTCTACGTTTTATTTTCCTCCCCCATTCTCTCTCTCCAATGCTCCTTTCTTTGTCACAAAGTGTACTTACTTGCCATCTGTGCTCATATTTTCTTGTTTTCCTTCCTTGAAGCTTTGTGAGTTGTCCACAGAAACAGTGCCAGGAACAGGAGCTGATGAAGCAGGATCGTTTCTTTCAGTTTCCAGTGGAACCTCAGTAGAGTTGAAGCCTGCAGTAACCTCTCCCGTCCTGAGAGAGGTCTCTGTGCTTCCACATTCCTCTCCCTCTTGCACACTCATCTCTTCCTTTTCATCAATTTCTCCTAGGCTGTATTCTGAGGTCCTTGCACCTACACTCACAGAAGGTGGGAAAAAAAAAAAAAAAAAGAACACCAACCCACAAAACTCAAACATCAGTTCAGAGTATAGATACAAAGGGACTGTGAAGCCAGCCTAAGTAGTTTGATGAAGGAAAACTGAGGAGAGTTCTCTTCATAATTCAGAGAAAAGAAAAAAGTCTAATTCAGTTTTAACTTCATAGTATTTTCTAGTTCTTTCCAAATCTCTTTTTACATGAAGATATGCTTATCATCATGCCTCTGTCCATGGTTTTGCATCTGTAACTACTGTATGTTTTCCTTTGTTTAATTCAAGAAAAGAATTTGTATAGATAAAAATATATATAGCAAAGTCATAAGCCCAAATTTCATGGAGGCAGACGGTTTATTTCACACAGGTTTCATACAATTTTCATTAGCTCTCCAATGAGGTTTAAAATAAATAGTTCCTTTAGATCAGACTAAGTACATTAGAGAACTAAAAGATCAAACCAAACTTCAGCTTTAGTTCATGTTTTGAACAAGCTTGCACACTACTATGAGAATTTTCCCATAATCATCCCAAGGGTATTAAAACATATTTAGATGAGTCTTGTGTACTGTCCTGTATTACAGTAGAAATGCATAAAAAATTTTTTTAAAAAAAAAGACATAGAAAAGCATTAATCCTTAAAAATAATGAAATTTCCAGCTAAAGCATTATTATTTTATTAAAAAGGTCTAGGTACTGATTTAGGGCACACATAAGACAGCGCAGTTGAAGTTAGACTAATGAATCTACTTATTTTAATTTCCAGAGAGACTGTCCCTGGGCTTTACTTTCCTGCCAGGAATCTTCCTACACCAAGATGCTGATTCACATTTTTCAAGTATTAGTAAGTAGACCATACAATTAACCTCTTGGCTTTGCAACTTGCATTCTGCAACACAAATAAAATAATACTCCATCTACATAGGGCAATCTGGGACCATGGAAAGCTGCAGGAAATAAAGCCATATAAGCAGTACACTCTGACCCAAACAAGGTATTCCTGTTGGCTTTGCATGCACCTAAACCTACAGGTACAGGCCCTGCAATCGGCCATTTACATTTCAGACTCTTCTGCAGAAGTTGAATCAGTAAGTTTCAAAACGTAAATGAACTCTTCAGAAAGACTAAGAATGAACACAGTACCAGCTTGAAGTAAGCAATCCTGAAAATTAGCAGAATGCAGAGCATATTTCTTTAAAAAAAGAATCTTAGACTGAGTTTATTGTACAGAACATTATCCTGCAGTGCACCCAGAATTCTACAGAAGTACCATTATAGAAAGAAAATAGAGAACTGTATGTGACTTGGAGAAAGTCCCAACTGAAAACAGAAATTTTGCTTTTTCCAGTAGGGCCATTAGTTTAGAGTTCAGTAATGGCGTTACTGAACTCATTCACAGTTACAGAGCAATGGCAAAAGCCAAACACTTTACTACTTAATTGTAGTTAGTTTTTCATATTGCTCTCTTGTAATAATGCTTTGTAGCTGCAGATTAAGTGCTGTGATCAATGTGCCCAGGGGTGAATGTAGAGGTAATCTGGATCCCCAGGGAAAGAGAAGCAAGATTGCAAAATGGTGCCCATGAGCTCCTTCCATGTCTCTATGTCACTTAAGCATATGTGCATACAAATATGCTATGCTGATATCAGAGAGATTCATTCCTTAAGGCTTCACAATCAGTGCGGCTCTTTTATCCCTCCCTCCTCCCACTCCCTTTTTTTCCTCCTTCTTTTCCCTCCTCCAACCCTTTGATCTCCATCTGGGGTAAAATCTTACAAGCAACCTAATACTTTGGCAGAAGATTTTAGTGATAGCAGAATGCTGGCAAACATCAAATCTGCTGAGACTAATCCACAACCTATAACCAGCTCTGAAATCCACATCTTCACAGATGACAACTACTATGCTTGAAAATGAAAACACTATTACAATTGACAAGTGGCCTTGCAGCACCTCCATCCCAGAGGCGCAAGTTATCTCCTAGATGCCGTGGGTTTGAGCCATCAAGAACCATAGGAGCAAATAGTCTGTGGAAACTTGAATCATCCAACAAAGCACAAACCAAACAGAATCATTCTGGAGTTGCTACAGCTTTGTGACCATTCACTGCAGTCATTTCTGACACTTTTCCTATGAAGAAGTGTAACGAAGGTGAAGTTTGTATATTAAGTTTCCTTCCCTGTACTGATTGGATGGAAACTTAACTGCGTGGATAGGAGACATTGCTGACTTTCCTCCTACATGAAAGTCCATCCCTCACTGTGCTAGGGAACACTTCCAAGTCTAAACTACAAGTGTATGACTCCACACAAAACAAACCCTCATATATATTGTAAAAAAAAAAAGAAAGGTGCTCTGCTGCATTGTCAGCACCGAGTGCTAGACTTGCTTAGGATTAGCTTCAACTACTTTTAGTCTGTTACTGTTACTACCAGACCTGGGCCACCCGTGCTGCAGCAGAATAAAGTGTTTACGTATCAAACTAATTCACAGCGTGTAACAGCTGTCCTTCGTTTACGTCATGCAGATGAACAGTTTGGATTTTATTACTTGTTTCCAAACTCTCCAGTTAGAGTCTTTATATGCAACGTATCACTAAGAATTACTTACAGCAACACTGGCTACATATTGCACCCTATATACTCTATATGTAAATACACACACAGTATAAACTGCATTTTTGGTCTGTGTGCAATTTATTCTGTATGAACTTTAGTCACTGAGTTTTAGTTAGTCCTAAAAGAATATTCTTAAGATCTACAAGATGGCATTGTGAACACCTGATGACTGCTTTACCAACTACAAGTGTCTTCTATGTCAGTAATACACTTTTCACAGCAGATAATAGAATGAAACTGCTTTCTGAGTCTTTAAGCTTGTAAATACTGAACCCAGAAAGCTTGACTACATCATGTAAATCTGGCAGTAGTTTTGCTCAGCTCTATGCTCCTTGGAAAGGTTTTTTTTTTTTTTTTTTTTTGTTTAGTGGGCAATTATTTAAAAACCTGTAGCTTTTCTCTTTTTAAACATTTCACCTTCTCTGCTAGTATAAAAAAAAAATAATTCAAATTAATTCACTTTCAATATTTACTCTAGTAGATGTATGTCTTCAAGCCACTTTTGTTAAGGTATAGTCTGTTTTCAAAATGAAAATGTTGCCTATCCTAACGTATAGTTCCAATTAATGTACACAGTTCTAGTAGCTGTGAAATACTAAGACACCAAATAACCTTCACGGAACACTTGTAATGATTCATTGTAGGGTAGAAGGTACTTTTGTAGCTTAAATTTACTTATTTGCTAATGGAGCAATGCATAACAAGTGCTTTGGAAATGTCAGTCACGGCTGATCACAAACTCAATGCTTTTAGAATGCTGACACTCAAAGCAGTATTAATACAAATGGAAGGAACTACTAAGTTAACGTACTGCTAAAATTATATCTAATTTAACAGTTGAAGAGGTATTGAACTATTCTATCTTATCTATGTAAAACAGTGCCCAAATGTGAAATGTAATTTTCAGACTAGGATTAAGTCAAATGCAGCAAAATCGATTTTGCTGCAGATGCATATTGGTTCTCACAGCATGATGGATTTTACTAAAAGGACCCTTTTTAAACAGGCCTCTGGACAGCTCCAGAGATACCACCAGAGAGCAGTAGTATCCCATGAGGGGAAAAAAATAAAGCAGTGTGACTGTGCTACGTAACTTGTCTCTACATAAAAAAGCAAAAAAAAAAA
>WBMW01003413.1:4409504-4454943 GCA_013396635.1 Penelope pileata | reverse complement strand
AAAAAAAAAGGCAAAAAAAAAAAAGAAGCATTGCGTTAAGTCTTCGGCAAAGGACATTGTCAGAATACAAGACAACACGACAACCAGAACAAGAGGCTGAAGACAGCCTCACTGTGGAGGTGAATGCTAGACCTCAACAGACTGTTCTGAACCCAATGAGGGAGATTTAGGTTTTTCCATTTCTTTGTACATTGCAGATTAAAATATTTAATCACAAAAATCAAATACCTCAAGCAGAGGTTACTAAGTCTATGTAAAAGTGAACAAGCTATTTCTAAGAAGTTCAGGGGGTTTATCTATGCAGTAGTCGAGACATTACAGTGATAGGAAATGCAGATATTCTAACAACCTACTTATCTTAAGGTAAAAACAAGCTCAAGAAAACAAAAAGCTTGACATTTAATCACAATAACTTTGCTCTTCATCTTAGACCCATCACATGCAGATGAAAATTAGGTACTAATAAATATCATTAAGAATGATTCACTCAATTATAATTCACTACCTTCCTGCTACAACTAGGAAAAGCAAACTTAATATCTGTCACATTTGCAAACTCAGACTGCACAATATTGGTTAAGACTTTCTCTGTATTAAGTATACACTTGATTCTTCCAAAGAATTTTCTTGCTATTGTTTCTATGAGATGACACAGACAGAGACCAAGTTTACTGATTACTGATCTTTTGACTATCTTTCCCTTCTGCTAGTGGCCTAAGATAGCAGATAACATTTTCTATTCCTCTTCTGGTGCATTGTGGTTTTGGTTTGGTTTGTGTTTGTTGTTTTTTTTTGTTTTTTTTTTTTCCTTAACCACTGGAACCACCAGTTTGACTGATGTTCCCAATAAACTGGCTGGAAAACTAATACATTCAGTTCCTGTCCACTAGCACAGTAACTGAGTGTTTAGCCTTGTACACTGCTCGTGGCACTCCATGTGCTTCGTATTTATGTATTTCATCCTTTGTGAAATACACAGAAGAGTGATTTTTCCGCATTGCAATGGCGCTGGTTATTCTAAACGCTTCTGTAAATTGTAGAAGACTCCTAGACTCCGTATCTCATATCTGAACTCTACAGTCAGACACTTACCAATAGTAGCCCTTAGTAGAATGAACTTTAAGAACTTTAAGACTTTACAACAGAAAAAGTATAGTGTTCAGCAGCTGAATAAAATCATATTTGTTTTCCAATGGAAAAGTTAATTGATTTGAGGCAATAAAATTAGTCCTATACTTAAGACATATCCACAGTACAGTAAAATTATGAATAAAAATAGCTTACAATGAAATAGATTTCACCAATGCATTTGGGAAAAAATACCAACCTGTTTCAGGCTGCGTTTCGGTGGCTCTTTCTTCCGCTTTGTTAGGGATTGATTCTGTTGACTCTGTTACTGTAAAAAGTCAAGTAGCAAGCTCTTTTGTTAGAAGTATTGCTTCTGTTTCTAGATAAAATGTTAAATTATGATCTTACAGACTGGCGAGTTCTTCAGGAAATGCACCTTCTCTTAAGTGACCGGTGCTTATTGTCACTTTTCCTAGATACTTTTAATATCAAATCTTATGCATTTTTGTACCTCAGAGAATTGAGTTTTTTGATCAAACAAAAGAATTATAAAAGAACAAAACAAAACTCTAAAATTCTTCTTCTTGGTCCATTTCCTATTAACCTCTCTATTAATCTCTCTCTGATGCAGAGAAGCCAATCTCTCCCCATCCCAAGCTGCCCGTCTACGTAACAAAAAAAAAAAAATTAACCTAACTATAACTAACTGGGTGTGTATATTTGACACTGAACTACATGCCCTAAAACTTGTCTTTTTCACACTACTTGAGTCAATCACATGAAGTAGCATTGCCGCTCCTCTACAATCTGAAGATGTTTGGCATTCACATTTTTACTTAAAGTTCTTCTCTCATAGGGTGGTATTTCTTTCATGTTTAGCCAAATTGCCATGCATTCTGTTGCCTCCCAATTAAAGGGTATAAAAAGATTACCAGTCTCATTACTGCTTTCACTTTGATCTTCTGGTGTTCTAGAGGGTGGTGAGGGTGCTTTGCGCTTCATCCTCCGTAAAGAGTTCACAGAAGCTGTGTCACTGAGTGGCAGAGAGCCTTTTCTTACTAATCCTGGGACCTAAGAAGGGAGATAGGGCAGGAAAAGGGTTATTAGCAATGAAAACCAGTAAAATAGCTTTTTTGTTATTCCCTAAAGGTATTTTTAATATATATTTGGGCAAGAGAGAGTGTCCACCTACTCCCAAAATGTATTATGTTTCTCACCTTTTTTCTTCAAATTCAAAAAAAAAAAAAAAGCCCTTAAAAAAAAAACTTTCGAGAGTAATTGAATTCATAGAGGTCCAAGACACAGCAGTAAATTAATCCACTGTTATATGTAGTATAAAAGAGAATTTGTATTCCTTTATGTCTTTATGCTAAGGCCATTGTAGAAAACCCAAATAAGTCTTCCCTAAAAGTAGCTAAAATCATTATGGAAAAAAGTTTCCTTCAACTAGACCCAGTTGAAATGACACAGCACAACATTTCCTTCTCTGCTCCTTCAACAGCGTTTCTAGTTGGACTACATATGTAACTATTAGGATTTTGTTTCTCTGCTTGAAATACTTGGGACTTTAACAGAAATTTTTCTAATGTCATCTTTCAGAACTTATAATAAGACAATTGTACTTTCCAATATAGCTATTCATGTTAATTTTTAATAAAAATAATTATGCTACCCACTGATGTTTAATTGTAATAATACCCTCTCATTACTGTAGCAGAAATCAGAATTCTTAATTTACAGCTAATCAAAAGTGTTAAAAAACGGACAAAAGTTACTTATAGGACACCTACTGAAGCCTTCAGAGTTTGAATGATACAGCAGTCCAATTGTGCTTTAAATTGTTTTCTAAAGTTTCCAATTCAGCAGCTGCAAATCTGCCTGCCACTCTTAACTGCAGTTTACCTTACATTGAAGAAACCTTGAATTTCCACATCTATTAGAACAATAACATTCAGGATCTCAGCAATGTAGGAGTACAGTTTGACGTTGGGCACAGCTGCTTATTTCTGTAATAATTCTTATTGTTGGAAAGATAGAGATCAAATCCAGCAATGACGTTCAGTGCTTCCTAGAAGGATCCACACAGCAACGTGATGTGGGGATCACCTTCAGAGAACTTCTCTGTGCTGCAATTAACCAGCCTGCTTCACAAAGCAGAATATCAAGTAGCAGAGATGGCATAAATACACCTACAGTTTTCTGTTTCACTGATGGTCCTTTCAAAAAGATCACTGACAACAGAATTGTTGACCATGCCAACATCCCTGAAAGAAGATAGTTGTCGTTTATCAAGCTAACACTAGAAAAGGAACATACATCTTACAGTAAGAAAGACCTAAAAAGCTACAGTATTTAATCCTACATGATCAGATTTTAAAGAAAATCACTCACAAGAAAAATACATTGTCACAAGTTGCTTCACAGTGTGAAGCAGTGTTTGGCAGCTCCTGCTAGATCTCAGCAGGACACCTGAACAAATAACATGGGATGCTGAAAATCATCCTCTGGGAATGCTCGGTCACCTGCTATGTTATGCTAGTTATGTGTCAGGTATGACAGAACCCTTAGATACTCTACTGCACTGTAGGAAGTAGCAACATCCAAAATGTTCACACAATTCTTCTACCAATCACAAAGCATCACATCTTTTAAAGCGAAGTGAGGCTCCAGGTTTTAAGGAGAAAAAACAAAGGATAAGGTGAAATATTCTTTTAAGAACAGCAGAGGATATGGGCACAGCACTCTGCTCCTAATTAAAAATACTTTGAATATTTTTGAATGCTTGAATACTTTCTAACAAGTCAGATCCTGGATTAAACCTTCACACAACAAAATCACTTTACACTTTTATAGTTTCTCAGTCACGGATCCTAAACAGTTTCACAAGAGAATAATTGTATTCAACATCTCAATTTTTGCAGGATGGAATGTCAAATATAGTATTACTTCTACAAATTAGGCTTTTATTATTAAATCATCTTCCTTCTCGCTGTCGGATAGTTCTGTTTCTCTCTTTCTGGTAGCTGCTCTCCAGGCTGCAGCCCCTCCCTCCGTTCAGCACACAGACACTGCTGCTCTGTTCAGAGGTCTGCACCTCAGCTGCTCTGCACAGACTGCCTCAGCTGACTTGGCTGGCACGGAGCTCTGCACACACTCACTCAGCAAAACAGATGCCACCAGAGTTCCTCCTGCACAAGAAAGGGTGTGTGTGTAGGGGGAGAATAATGTTCTCAGTATAAGAGCACAAATGCTCCTAGAAGATTTTTATAAGCCTTTTTACAGCCCTTTGCATCCAAAGAAACAAACGATTTGCAAAGAGATTTTGAGAAAGTACTAAATGTTCCAGTTACGGTTCAAGTGTTGAACAGATTTTCCTCAGGAATTTTTCAACATATGAATATTAAGAGCTTTCAAATCCTAACAAAGACTGTAATGTGAAAACAGTACTTTAAACAGATGGAAAAAAGTAATATTATTAAGATGTATCTGACAAAGTTTTGGAATATACATCTGGGTGTTCGTGTGTCACTCCAACTGCCAATGATAACCAATGCCTTATCAGTCACACTCAAATTAAAATTCATGTTAGAATCCCTGTAGTAATTAACTGATAAACAACAGTGAACACTTTTATCTTAACTCCCACAACATAAAGACGAGTTCCGCTTTGTGCACTGTACACCCTACTCATCCTGGAACAAACAAGTGAGGATATGAAACTTTTTAGCTTCAAATGTGTGCAGACAGATTTGGCACCAAATCCCACACCACCCCAAGCCAACCCTAACAGGGACCAGTGCTTCCCAAGTTCCAACCTCTCTAACCTCTGGCAGACGTGGTGCCTGACCCTTCTTAACATTTTAAAAAGCAAAAGAAAGGTAATTAAATGCTGCAAGTTTGCAGCTAGAATAGAAGAAAAAACACAAACACTGGGGAAAGAATATAGCGGAGCATTTCAGTGCATTGGAAAGCATGCTTCACAAAAAGGGTCACTACATACATATTTTCAAATCACAAGGATCTCTTTTGCTCCAAAGATAAGTAGGTTAAGAAGAGGCTATACAGGAGAATAGGATAACAAAGCACATTGCTAACCATGCTACTAGAGTTTTCTTTTTTCACCCCTTTATACAAGCACGCAGACAATCGTAACAGGAAATTGTATTTGCTTTTACAATGTTTAATCTACTCAATTTCTGTTAAATTACTTAGCTCGCCAAAGTACTTCAACTTAGCCAAAGTACTATGGAGAAACCAATATACAATGATGTATTGGAAAGAAAGGACATAAGAATATATTTAGAAAAATCCAGCCAACAGTATTCTGTCCCAAAACCCAACTTCACCATTCTCTCCTACAAATTGTCTAAATCATGCATGATTTCTATAGATCTGAAACTTGCTACTACGAGAGGCAGATACAAAAAAAGGGGAGAAAGTCGTGCATTTGTCATATGGGAAAAGGGGATAGATACAGTGTCCACACCAATTCCAAATCATATCAAGTGGTATCAGGTGAATTTTGCAGTCTTCAGCAAGAGACCAGAGGCAGCCCTGAGCACTGCCATCCCACAGGGAGCACTGGGCCTATTCAAGACCTCTCAAAGCTCACTATGGTGTTCACTGTGTCATCACCTGAGTGAGCCTCTGGCCTAACTTCTGAAGTATGGAACTCATCCTTCTCAGCAATCTTCAAAGTTGTTTCATGACAATGACTAATAAACCTCTTCAGAAACACTTTATGCTTTACTTGCTTCCTAATCCCCCTATTTTCCGCCATCTCCTTCTTCTCTTCCTTCTCTAAGGAGGAGACTGGAGATTTCAATTTCTTCAGGAGTTATGGTTGAGTAAATAAAAGCAAGCTATATTTCTACAGTTGAGATGTTCTATCCATCATTTCAAACTAAATGTTTTGACTAAAAATCTTCATTTAATCATTCCTACCCAGGCATGGTTTATGTATGCTTATTTACAGTAACCAGAAACAGTGTAAAGAAACAAAGATTCATGAAAAAAATATAAAGGTATCACTGTTTACTTTTTCTTCTGAATGTTTTATTTATAAAAATGGCAATTTAAAAAATTTCTTTCAAAGGGTGGCTATTACTAGAAAACTGCATCTGCTTTGATGAAAACTGAAGATACACAGACTGCACTGTATGTACGCATCAGTACTTTCCAACAACTCTTAAGAGTCCATTCTACCTTTGAGTGTATTTGAACTTGCTAGTCTAAATATACTTCGGGCAAAAGCCCTCTGGCCCAAAACTAGAACTAACATGTAACTAAGGGATTTTCCAATACAATTTAACACAGAAATTTGCTGGACAAAAATACAGTATTTAAGCTGTACTAGTCATCTTCTGTGTCTTAGAAAGAATGAACAAATCATGCTACATAATAACTTGGAAAAGCTACCCCCTTACATCCATCATGCTAATTTCTCACCTTAAGATGGGAACATATCTTCAAAAACTAATTCCATAGTCATTCTGAAATTGAGGTGGAAAAAACAATTCCAATCTCTTATCAGAGTACAACTGTTCATATAAAGAGTAAGTAGTTTCTTTTTTAAGGGTAGAGAACTGAAGAAGCTGTAGGAAGTAAACATTAAAAACCTTTTTCATACTGTGAAAAATTGGACTTACAATACACTGTGAATTTGAAGACAGACAACAGTGAGAACACTGTTCCCTTAAAGTTGGCTCATTTCACTGTTGTCTAATGTTACTACTTTGGCATGTTGCTATCAAAACTAGGCAAACAGTCTATCAAGGCAGAACTGACATTTCAGTTTATCTCCTGAGGCTGTTACAAAAGAGATCTGTCCATAGTAATGCACACATAGAAGGTCATTCTGGTCCATAGAAGAAATTAGGTAAATAAATAAACAAACTGAAAGCTTCAGAATTTAGGTATTCTTAAAAGCAATGACATTTGCAATGAAATGCTTTTGAGTAATACAGAAGCAGATAAAAGTAACATGTATATAGTCTCCTAAGTTTTGTAAATGCACATAATGGGACACTACAATAATAGTGAAACTCCCAGACACACTAAAGAACCTAGCAAGCACACCGCGAACCAGCCTTCAATTGTGGCAGCAGGACACACATTTTCAACAGTGGGGAATAGGAGAGAATAAATTTTTATATTGTTTACAATGAAATAATTGTAGTCTAGTGTGACTGTTGTACTTGCTGTATTGCTGAGCAATGAATCAGACTAGAAGATTATTATTTGGTCACTTAGGACTGAGGAACTACTAATACACACGATACAGATGAAGAAATGCAACTATCAAAACCGGACTTCATTCTACAATGCTCATGTGTCTCATTTCAAATTCTGTATTTAGGATAACAATTCTTGGGATAAAAACTAATTCTTACTGTGTAGTAAAAATAGTGTCTAATCTCATTTATAAAGCCACAAATACCACAGCTGACATTTTTATCTAAATAAAATCACTTTATTAATAAAATTTTACATCGTCCCTCACCTACCACTTTGTTTTCAAGGGAACTGTCCTTTATTTTACAGTTAAGTGAAACCAGAAGTCTCAACAACTAGAGCTACCTTTTTGTTTATTTTAGAGCCTTCACTGGAAGCTCTGTGAATCACTCTTCCATATCTTCCTCTTGCCAGCATTACTCAAGTAACGCTCAATCTGTTGAGGGGTTTATGTTAGTGATGCTGTCCTATTATATTTTTTCTGTTCTCCTAAGTATGCACTTACAGTTTTGAAAATCAAGAATCTGGATCACCCACATGAAATAGAGAAGTCTAGGCTGGAAGGGACCTCTGGACATCATTTGGTCCAAGCTTCTGCTGAAAGCAAGGTCTTAGGTTATTCAGAAGCACACTAAGGCATGTCTTGAGTATTTCCAGTGAAAGAGCTTCTGCCACTTCTGTGTGAAACTTATGTCTTCATTCAATTGTTCTCATAGTGAAATTCCATCTGAATGGAATTTCCTCTGAAGCAACTACTGTCTGTTGACTCATCCTGTCATCGTGCATCCTTATGAAGAGGATGCCTTCTAACTATCAGAACAGTGCAATTAAGGCAATAAATAGCCTTACTCTTGCTGGAACATTAAGTTATTCAATTTTTAAACATCACGATGTCACGTCATTGGGCCCTTGAATGTTTTACATCTCTCTCTTGATCTTCTGGAAACAAATCTGGATGTAGTAACATAACTATGGCTTAAAAATTATTGAGTACACTGGAATCAAGGTGGAACGGTGAATCACAAAGCTGATGTCATGGGCCAACATAATAAAATATGAAGCGTTACCTTCAGAGCAGCTCTCAGTTAGTAAAAGGACAAAATATTTTACATGAATTCATCAAATTAAAAGTGCATAGCAAATCTTCACACATTCTTAGGTCCGAAGCTCTACAATATCCAATAAACCACTGTCTAATAAACCACTGTGCAATCAAATCAGAATTAAATAGGAGTCATTTCAAAGAAATGACAAACGACAAAAGAAAAAAAAAAAGATTTCTAAGTTCTAAGGGAGCCAGACAAAAAACGTACAGAATAGAAAATATACACAAAAAATTAACTTCATCTGGACTTCTTTCTTTCTTCATGAGTTATTCAACTTTAGTCAAATCACTTTAGATGAATAAAAAATGTCAGTATGAAATAATAAGTATAAGCAATTTTGTTGAGTGACAGATCCTAGCTCAGCAGTCATACATTACTATTAGACATAATAGGATATTAATCATTCAAAGAATGTTGACATTAATAAATTATTTAAAAAAAAAAATTAAACTATAAGACAAACATGACGTTAAAAAACATGTTTTTTCCCCAAAAGTTCCTTTCATTAAAATACAGAAAGAAACCTTTGTCTTTTAATGATAAAGCTTTCCAGCAGGATACAATATACAAATGCAGAACTTACGTTAAACAGTGCTCTCTTGTGGTTCCGTGCATCAATGAAAGAGCAAATCAACATATAAAGGAAGTCACCGTTTGAATTTTCTTCAACTAACAAAAAATTAATCCCTCAGACTTTTATTTAATTTAGTTCTACAGTTTATCTTTCTAGCATGCTAATAACCTCACTTATTAATGATTAAATTAGAAGTATAGGTAATATCTTGGTATTGCATGACGTATCACTTTTTTCCCCAAATTCTGTTGGCTGAATTTCTGCAGTGCATTGGGTATACAGGTAACTTAAATATATATCCAACATCTCATAACTTTAACTATGTTCCTGTTTCATTAAAATAAAATCTTACTTTAACTTGCTATAAGCACAAGTATCTTAAAACACCTTCTCAAGATTTCTACCTTTTTCTAATAGCATAATGAACAAACCTCTCTTTATCAAACATAACTGAAATATTAAAAATTATAGAAAAAACAAAGAATCAGTTACAGAACATGCTAAAGTGAAACAGTGTAAAAAATTTTTTAAAAAATATGTGAACTCGTGTAAAAAATCAAGTAAACTATTCATACAGAAGAACAAGAAGGTGCTCACAACTTACATAAAAAGTTGGTTTTGCTTTTTCAAAATACATCAGCTACTTTGGACACATGACATGAAAAGTAGAAGGAACACATCTTCCAATTTCTGTAGTTAATTTCAAGGTAAGATTTTTAACATAAGTGCTACAGTTTTATTTATCGTTTATTTCATGCCTCAGCAGATATATAACAGGATTATCAAGATGATCAGCTCTGAACTTCTGGGTTTAGAAGAGAAACAAATGTAACTAACCTGCTCATTCCTGTCAAGGCTGTTAGATTTCACAGTATCAGATGCTGGTCTGACCTGGGCTTGTGCAAGTTCCTGGGGGGCACTCTGAGAATTTGGCATAGGTGGTAGAGGAGCTCTCCGTTTCTTTGGCATTTCAGATGGCAAAGTGTTTGACTCATACTGCTTGCTAATTGTGTTAGATCTTGTGATAAATGTTGGCCTTGGCTTGTTCATCAGTGGAGTTGCTGGGGCACTGGCAGTCTTGGAATTTGGGTACAAGAAAAAAAATCCACGTTACTTATGCTTTCTGGAAAACAATTAAAAGTATTGATGGCTCAATATGAATATGTTTATAAAAGTTTTGCTTATGTAAATTTATATCTTACTTGTTCTCTTTTTTTCTTGCTTCGTTGAAAAAAGCTGAAAAATCCTTTGTTTTCTTTCTCTTTTAGAGCATCTGAGTTTTCAGACATTTGGTGAGAGTCTAAAATAGGAAACAATAGTTCTAGATGTTATTTATTGCACAGATTATTTCTCCTGCATTCTTACTCTTTCACTGTGTGTCATAAGCCTTCTGGAAAGACATACAAAGCATACCATAAATCACTTATATTAATAGTTTTTCTCAAAGCTGTAAAATGAACAGGTTTCCTACCATCAGTGTTCTTCCCCCCTTCCTCTGAGCTCAGAATAGATGAGTTTCAGCTGCTATTAATACCCACCAGCACTTAACCCAGTCCATCCCACTTGTCATATGTTACAGTTCATATGACAAAGGCTATAGGAGGGAAAAGAGCATCAGCCTTCCCAGTTCACAATTCCTAACAGCTTAAATATATAGCAAGTGTGAAACAGGGCAGGTCCGGTACAAGCCTGCATATACGTATGGATCACTAAAAGACCTGATGGGTGCTGCACATGTAACTGGCATGGCAATCACGGTAAAGATGATGAAATCTTGCAGAATTTATCCTCCTTATTCTTGCAGACAATTTGTAAATGCAGAGGTTGTGTCTCTCTAATTTTTACTAGATTTGATTTTCTTTAAGAAATCCCGTTGAATGCAAATGCAGTAACCAACAGAAGGCAGCAGCAACACCACCACAGGGCTAGGATCAATATAAGCATGATACAAATTTTCAAAGACCATACAAAGATACTTTATGTATAGTTGGATATATACATTTGGAAATTATTATTTTCAATATACACTTATGACAGATCAGAGATAATTGCTCAGAAGAGGATGGCAATGTCACATAAGCGCTTCAGTTTCACTGCCTATTTCAGTAGAGCCTACCTTTCAGAGGTGGTAAGTTCAAGTCCACTGGTGATGTGGCTACAGAAAGACAAAAAAAAAAAAAAGAAAACGTCAAGCTGAATCAAGGATGCAGTTCTAAGTTATAAACACAGAAAGACAAGCTGAATCGTCATTGTAGGAAAAATAACTGAAGTAAAAGAAGGCATATCTTTACCACCCAGCACAATATATCATTTAAGAATAAGTCTGAAGACATTTAACACAGATTGGAATTTCAAATACAGAGACTCCATTTACATTTCTGAAGAGGAAAATTCGTATATAAAATAGCTTGCTCTGTAAGTTTTGGATTGTCCGTAACTTGCAAAACCAAAAGAAATGTATAATGAAAATATAGCCATGATATAAATTTAAATTCTGTTATGTAAAGGTACATCTCACCATTTATGTTCATGAAGAAAGCTGACAATTCAGAGCTTTTCAGTTATTTGCAAAAAGGAAATGCTGAACTACTTTGTACTGAATGAACTGCAGTATATCTGAACTTCCTAGTGGAGCACTGCCTTGTGAAAAGTATGTATTCCTTGTATGCTCTCCTAAGGATTTTCAGCTGTTACTTCATTCAAATGACACGTAGTTCATACTGTGCAAAAGGCAGCTATGCCAGTCTGTAGAAGAAAGTGGTAGCCAGACAACGAACAAGATAACTCGCTATGAGCACAAGTCCAAGTAGCAAGTTCAGGCAAGTAAAACATTTTTTTTTTTTCCTAGTGACAGAAAAGATATTTTGTTTTGGTTTTCTCCGTGGCAAAAGGACGTATTTTCCAAATCTGGCATTTTCCTGTTGTTCAAGATAATTGGCCTTTTGAAATTAATTTTTTATCATGGTACAATAAGGATAGACTTACAGCTTTTAGTCAAAATCAGAAATAGAATGTGTGCACAAATATAGGCAAGTTAGTTAGTAGTGCCCCTGTTGGACCACAATTAACAGGGAATTATTGTTCCTTCACAATCTATATGTGAAATTAACAAACAATACTCAAATTTTACAAAGAAAAGTGTTATCACAGTATTTTAATATTTCAGAATTTTAATACAAAACTACATTTCTATGATGTTACTGTTTTTCTCTGTTCATCATGATCCTACATCTTCTCCATGAGCTAAGGGAAATACAATGTTGTTGGTCTTTTTTAAGAAGAAGCAAGGGCAGGAAGGGAAGGGATTGTTTTTAAATGATGCTTTGTACTTAGCCACATTTGCTGTTACTCAACACCATTCAAAAATAAAACCTTTTGTACATTTCTTCAGGATTAGTAAAGATACACTTGTCCCAATTTCACTTTTGTGGAAGATTAATGAAACATACTGAATCGCTAGAAATTAATTTCTTCATAAATTTAAAAAAAAAAAACGAAAACTGACCCACCCACACCAAAGCAAAACATATATATCCTTGAAATATTGTGTAATTGTCTTTTCTATAATAGCAATTTGCCAAAGATAATTTAATTTCTTACCTCGACTGATATCCATGGCATATAATTCTCTTAGTCCAAGGTCATTAAGAGATTTTGCCACATCAAGGGCTTCTTGAGACTGGTAATTCTTCAGCAACACAGTGTGTGAAGGATCAAACTCACATTTACTACAGATAATTGGTATCAGTTCTTGAAGGGGTGAATGCGGACTAACTCTTACTACTGTCTTCTGTGTCTTCTTGTAGTTTATCACTACCCTTACTGTTTGCTAAAGAGAAGAGAGTTCCAATAAGCATTCTGCACAAATTCTGAAATAACTAGCATTTTGCCTTACAGTAATCATAGAAATTCCCGTTAGGGCTAGCTTCAATGTTGTACATTAAGTAACACTACAAGAGAAACTAAGAAGTTCTTTGCAATTTCTTTCTACCCAAGGAAAATACACATGAAATAGTCTGCTCCTTTATTATATGTCATTTATCTGTCCAGCAGGGTACACACTTGGACTAGGATGCCCTACCAGATTACATTTGGTAGCTAGAGAAGACAGCAAACAAGCAATGAGTGTGTTTGTGAGCATGTGTGCATAGAATAAAATTAAAAGGACAGCTGAAGAGCTCAGGACAGCTGAAGAGCTCCCCTAACCTTGTGTAAGTGCAAAAAAAAATAAGAAAAAAAGAGTAAAAAAACAACAGCAGCACCAGTAAAAACCTGCAACCTGCAGTATTCTTATATACCGATAAAGGAAGGACAGATTTAGGCAGCTCCCAGAAATTGCTTTAGTACTTCTGAAAGCCCATGACTTCTTAAGGGTATTTATAAAAAAAAAAAAGAAGAAAGTAACAAGAGAAAAAAATACAGTATGTAATGAAGGAAAATGAATGTGTATTCAGAAGGGTGCATGTGTATTACATTTTTTTTTTTAATATCCATATATCTCACTCACAGCATGACAGATGTTACAAGTTGTTGATTTTCAATTTACAGAAGGCTGTATTGAGCCACACTTTATCTTCAAAATCTGTCAGAAGGACACTAAGGAATAGGATTTCAAGTGATATTGTAATATTTCTTTCTTCTGGCAGCAAAGATGCTTCACACAACAAATGAAGATATATTTTTACACTAAGAAGAGGTTATCAAGAACGCAGTGCCAAGCTTTTCACAGGGATGCATGGCAAGAAGATGAAAGAGAACAGGAAAAGCTGAAACAAGAGGTTGAGCTACCAGCTTAACTTGTTGAATGCAACAGTGATTCTAGTTTTTTTAGTTCACCATAATTTTAGTTTTCACCTCTGGTATCACTGGAGCAGGTTTCTTCTTATCCATTTGTTTTGGCTTCAGAACCACCTTTTCCACTTCAAGCATTCCCACTGGTGTATTAGGTTTGAATTTAATCTGGCTGTTTTCTGCTGATATCAACTCTATAGTGTAACTCGAGGGGTTTAAATGATACTGTGCACAGAGAAAGATCAGCAAGTCCATCATGGGCTTCCTGTAAAATAGAAATGAAGCAGTAACATCAGATGACAATTAAGCGGGCTATCAAACAAATGATACTACACATTTACCCAAGCCATCCTTACCCTTACATGACTAAATAACTACCATCAGACACAAATTTTAAATATCTTCAAGAGCAATAACAAAATTAAAAAAAAAAACCTCTAAAAAGAAAATGATCCATGTTGCACAGAAACACAGCAAAGGGAGACGTTTCTGTTTGCGTGAAGAGATGGTTTTCCTGAGGCCAGCAGGGAGACGTGGCTTAGCCACCTCATTTGACATTTAATGGGAACTGTAGCAGCTGTAATGAATGCTTTGCCATTAAGGAACAGTTTCCTTCCAAAGCCTGAAATTTTGATATTTACTGTAAGGTTACAAGAGACTACTTCTGAAAATTCTGAGTATAAGCTATTTGGAGGAAGCAGGTGAAATGAAGTTTGAGGAAGTCACGTTTAAAGATTTGGGGATCCCAAAACAAGAGCCGGGCATTTAACACAGATGAAGGGGAAGAAGCTAAATCACAGTACAGTAGCTGAATGCTGTTTCTTAGGAAAAAAAAAATAAAAATAAAAAATAAAAAAAAATTAAAAAAAAATTCTGTGATGCAACAGATGCTCTTTACACAATGAACCATGTCAACGCAAGTTTTTCATATATGATCACTATCAGTATGTCTTTTGCTCTTAGTGTGCAGTGAAAAACATGCAAACCAGCATCTTAAAATAGGCTGATATTCCCAGTTGCAGCTGGAATTAATTTATTAGAGTTGTACTTCATATAGAAGTTTCTCAGACTAAAGGTACAGAGAATGCACTGACTTTGCATGTTACAGCAACTAAGTATGCTTATAGAATTATCAGGTCACTGGAGCACATCAGTCCAAAATAATTTTTAAAATTGGATAATTATCTATAACTGACATTTCACAAGCATCCTCTGCATATCTCAATTACAGCTACAAACATGGAAATCTATCACCTACTCTCTCCTAAGGATATTGTGAAAATAATATCAAAGTCTGAAGTAATCAAATCCTATGTTGAGAAGAACACTGAAGCGTCTAAATGAAAATTAATACAAGGTTCAGCTAGTATGGCTTTATCAGAAATCTTAAAATTCTGAACGTGGTCTCATAACAGTTCGAAGTATTCTGGTAACAAGAAGTACCGGTCCCAGCAGGAACACCACTGAGGAACACCACTTGTCACTGATCGCCATCCAGACATTGAGCCATTGACGACCGCTCTCTGGGTTCAATCCTGCAGCCGGTTCCTCATGCATCAAGTAGTCCACACATAAATCCATATCTTTCCAGTTTGGAGAGAAGGATGTTGTGGGGGACTGTGTCAAAGGCTTTGTTGAAATCCAGGTAGATGACATCAGTGTCTCTTTCCTTGTCCATTGATGCAGTTACACCATTATAGAAGGCCATTATAGAAGGTTGCTCAGGCAGGACTTGCCCTTGATAAAGCCGTGCTGGTTGTCTCGCATCACCTCCCTCTCTTCCATGTGCCTTAGCATAGCTTCCAGGAGGATCTGCTCCACGATCTTTCCTGGCATAGAAGTGAGGCTGACAGGTTGGTAGTTCCCTGGCAATCTTTTCAATACACAACTATTCTTTCATTTACATATCACTCAAAGAGAGAATTGTTCAGTTCTTCGCTCTCGTATATAACAGCCTGCTCCAATTAGAAGGAAGAAGGACTGCTCTATTTCTCTTACTTCTAACCCATAATGAAACAACTGCATCCATAAGATGAAAAGGAGCTATAAGTACAAGTCTGATTCCCACATTTCACTAGGGGCAGGCTGGTGTGAGGGGAGGGAGCCAGAGAAGACAGCTCACAACTAGAAGCATTGCCTGCTTTCTGGTTACCAGCCTATCCAAGAAGTTATCCATTACCTTTTCTTTTGGTTACTGTTTTATACATTGACTAGCTTTAAAGGGTGCCCTTCCTCTCTTCTTCAGCTGTAGCAACAAGGTAAGAACGCTGAAGATGAGCAGGATAAGAATTCACAGGCAAAGAACACAGAAAGCCATTCTGTGGAAATGCAGTGATGGGGGCAAGCAGCAGACCAGCAAGTGAGAAACACAGCTGCTCACAGACAGCAGACAACAGGTACATGCAAATTAGCACATAAAAACAACGATTCTCTGCAAATCTGCTTTCCATTGGTACTTCCAATGGAAGTGACTCGAGTCCCCTCACTCTGTTTGTGGCCAAGATGCTTCTCTCAACTGCTTTAGATATTCTTAGAAAGATACAAAAAGCAATTTTTTCATAATCACATTCTCCAAAACTCATAGAAATATTTTTTGTGAAAACCTTAAAAGTCTGAAGGTACAAGAATACGTATAACACTGTAAATTTAACAGCTTTTGTAATTAGAAAAACTAAGAAATGTCCATCAGCTGTCTCAGAGTATAGTATCTGCTTGTGTGCATCTTAATTTCAGTAACATTTTTATTTGCAACTGCTTTAACTCTGTTACATTACATAGTTTTCTGGAAATTTCTGATCATAAGGAAAGGAGGAGTGCAGGAATATTTATCTATTTTCCTCTGGTTATCCCTACCTGACTAAATGACAGCAAGAAGGGTCTAAATAGCTGTCTTGTTACACCAACTAACTGCTAAATTATGACCTACAATCTAGAATATATCAAATCATTTTATGTTTATAACATGTTCAAAATCAGCTGTGAAAGATATCACTTTAAATACTGGACCAGGTGTTTAAAGAAAAATGCATCAAGTTTCTGCATTCTGCTTCAGGGATGAAACACAATTGAATAGACAAAACTCAGTAGTCAACAGAAAGATTACTACGTGGGGTTGGAAGATGGACAATAAAAATAAAAAATACTAATAAAATAAAAGCCTCCATACAGGCAGTTTGGCTTCCTATAAATCTCTGATTACTTAAATCTATAGCTCCCCAGCTGAAGTGTTTATTAATGCTATTCTCTAAAAAGAAAAAGGCATTTGTTTTGATAGAGAACAACAAAATACACCAAACCCTCCAGAATGTGTCACTAACAAATGTAAGTACAATAGATTTTGAAAAGTAGGGCAACACCACAAAGCTTGCTATTCACTAGCTAACTATACAGAGTAAATCAACAGTTTGCTAAGAATACCCTAATGACTGAAAATACTCAAGAACGGATCAAATGGAAACTCAAAGGGCTCTAAGGAAACAAATTTAGCAAAAGCTAAGGTCAGTCTGTAATGTATCTGAAATTGTGAAGGCAGAAACATGTTACCCAGGAAAATTATTTGACGCATCATTTCCAAATAAGTTAATTCTAATGTATTGATGTATACAATTGAAACTAATTATTCCATTCAGAGAAATCTTTTTCAAATTGCATTTCTTGTGGAAAACAAAACAATCAAGTTGCTAAATAAGAAAGTTTGTCAAGTTATTTTTCATTTTCTTCTTTAGCTGCAGACAATTCTTAAGTCTTGTGCTGTATTTAGAACCAATATGACGACACAGGAAAACATTCCAATAATGAATAATCGAAAACAAACAGAAAGAAAAGTTTCACTAGTTCCTTCCTCGGAATCATTTATCTTCTCTCGATACCAGCACACCATTTGCTCCTACCATGACACTTTTTTTTTTTTTTTTAAATAAATAACTTTGCCCAGAACGCTGTGAGGAATCCTTCAATTCTGAACAGATGAACTGAATCACTATCTCCAATTACTACAAAATACAGATTAGTGTCTAGGCTTAAGAGAATCCTCTGTCAGAAGTTTCAAAATGAAGAATGAGCTATTATTTCAGTCCTCCTTTCTTTTCTCAGTCTCTCAGTTTTTGCTTTAGTTGCCCATAAAACCACTCAAGGATCCAAAACTATACTCACTTGAAATCTTTTTCTCTGAAACAAAGTTAGATACATTGTGATCAGCCACTGCATGCTACTCACTGGGGATATTGACCTCTGCTACATCTTGCTTTGTTCTACATAACTTCTGCTATTCCAAAGCAGGAAAAAAAAAAACCCAACTTGATCTAAGAACAGTGGAGAAGTTTCTTGTCATGAATTATGCTACCTCAGCATATGGCTGTGCAAACTCACATTTTTCCTTTTCCCAAATATGAGATATAAAAAGATATTTGCACCTCCAAAGCTTTAAAATTGTCCACCTGATTATGAACAAGAAAGAGACAAATCAGCAGATTATCTGTTCCAGAGGTGCCTTGCTTATCTGTCCACAAAATATAATTCCCTAGATAAAGCAAAGCTAGAAAAAAGGATGCTTTGAAATCTCTTTTATAGTGAACTTTCACAGGTCCTGCACATTACCCCCCTTCATTCTGAATGAGTCTAGGAGTGCTAATGGATGTTATTTGCCAGAGCACCATTTATGAATACAATCACACAAAGTCTCTCAGTTGAAAAAAAAAAAAAGTAATCAAAGGATATTAAAACTGATTGAGAAACGAGTGTACTTCCTAATAAGCCTGTGAGCTTATCTTAAACACTAATGATATGCAATGTACTCTGACTGAGTGGGGATATATGCAGTGTTCCTTCCTGGTGCTTTGTTCTGAGGAAAGCAAGATACAGGCCACGTGGTACTCACAAGCATGGGCAAAAGGAGTGAGAAGAAAAAACTGGAGAACTGCCTGACAAGGTGCCTATGGAGTCTCACCTTTAAGAAATTCAGAAAATGGAAAGTGGCACCGTATTTATAAATGGAAATAATCCTTGCTGCAAACATGCTAGCAAGAACACTGAAGTAACACAGTAGTAACAAATTATGTCAGAACATTTGTTTTTAAGAAACAACATCAGATCATCCTGAAAAAAATCAGATGGAGTCTGGAGAAAAAAATTAAAAATCCATAGCAGTTCATCCATTGCAGCTCTGGTGAACAATCTGGTATTTGATATCTAAGGAATGACTTCAACTCTAGCAAAAACAGACAAATGCCACTCTCTCTCCTTGTGTTGTGAGGTAGGTATAACTACATGTGTATGTTAGCCAGTACAAACCAGCATTTCAACTGCTCTGATCTGTAGAAGGGTTTGCATAGGATCTTCTTAGTAAATATCGAATATTAATTAGCACAGTGGGTTAACTCTCAGGATTTATGATTTCAGCTCACTAGTCAATTTCTGAACTAAAGGAGACTTGGAAGTTACAGGCACAATCCATTTCATCAATTAAACAGACTGAAATATGCATTTCAAATTAAAACTAGCTTCAGCAAAACATATTTGATTTACAAAAAGAAGAAGTTTTCCAAAGCTGTAACTAGAAGCTTTGTTGAAGCATTATAGATTTTGTCTAACAAAGAACAAGCATACTTGAATTTTCAGTGAATCATGCAAACCAGTATTTTTCCTAGAGTTTTGATTTACAAAAAGTGACAAGAAAGAATTAGAGTGACAAGAAAGAACTGCAGGTGTGGCTATGCATCCTGATTGGTGCCATACCAAACTTTCACATCTCAAAAAACAGTCTTCCCAAAAGGTACGTAAAGTATGTGTTTCCACATCTACTCAAAAATGTTCAGGCTTACATAACCCACGCATTTTACAGAGTGCTTTAAGCCTGGATAAAGGTTGAAGTAAACCTAAGTGGGAAAGGAAAATTAAACACAAACACTATTCTGTGTAACGTACCTCCCACTAACTGTAGCGTATTTGATCACGTCTCCTGGCAAGACCACTGACAGTTCGATGTCTTTATCAATTACATTCTCCTTCTGTTCCATGATGAGGTTGGCTGATTCTGTGTCATCAAATGGACAATCAGCGATCGTTTTTGCTTCAGATGGAGGAGGAGGTGCTTTAGCTTTTCTTCTGAAATAAAAGGATAAAAATAAAAAGTCAAATATCTATTTACACGTTTGATTCCAGACCGGCAAACTAACAAGACTTGAGACAGGAATGAGCCATACTTAATTCTTTTCACTCATGTTGTTTAATTAATATATACAAGAAAAAGACATGAGAATATTTTTCTCACCACTTGAATTGAATAATTCTCATGAATAATTCTCATTCTCATGAATAATTCTCACCACTTATGATCAGTGGTGAGAGAAGTTGCATGTCCAAAGAACTAAAGTCTACCTTATCAAACAAAAATTGATTATTTTTCATATAGTAAGTTTATGCATAAAGTCCAATATTGAAAGCCCAAACAAAAAGGTGTTTGCTTTTTGTTTTGTTGGGGTTTTTTGTTGTTGTTTGTTTAACATACATTAAGTAAAATGAATGAATTACTTTTCTTCTCCTTTGAGGTCAAGACCTTATTTGAACATTCTCCAAACAGACTAATTGTATTACGATAAGCAGAAATACTGTACTACACAGTATGTGGCCAAATTGCACTGTCAGTATGTTTAATCAATAGGATAGATAAACATGGTAATCATCATACTTCTCTCCAATTTTCTTTTGATTATTAAAATCCTTTAAACATATCCTACCAGCTCTAGTTTATTTGTTTCTATATAGTAATAAAATTGCAGTATTACTGATCCTTCTTGACATTTCAGTCACATTTTCCCCTTGCCTCTATCGATTTCCTATTTTTATTTTCTGGCTTTCCTTTCCTGCCTTACTTCTCTCACACACAAAAACTTTTGCAAATGTGGGAAAAAAATTCTAACTGGTACAAAAGGAACACTTTCTACCTCTCAGTCTGTTTATGTTATGGCCAATTCTGAACACCGGACTCATTTCCTACAACACATAGTACAACATCCTTTTATTCAAATAAATGCTTTTATTCAAAGCATTTCACATTTCACTGGTATAACAGAAAGGAAGAGATACCATGATTGAGAATTTCATCATTAGAAGAAAAAAGCCTACACTGTGGACATGCATTACGTCAAGAGAATTTATTTCTTAAAAAAAGACTAGAATGAAGCCACACTCACTAAAAGCTAAAATACATACATACAAATAAAATACATACATATGTATATTTAAACACAATACAAGTTTCCAAAAATACACTTGCAATTTAGATCCTGGATTTTTACCAAAGTTTGTTTACTTTAGAAATAACGAAATACATTAACTTCTAAAATTACACTACAGAATTAACAAAAAACCAGCATACAACAATTAGAAACACATCTTTATTGGCAAAACAAAGTTTAAAGTCACTTACAATGAAGCTCAAACAAGGTCCAGAACAACATTGCAAAAGATGACTGCGTAACGAGGGCTCACGTGACTGAGCTGTTTCGGAAAGTACTTGGAGTTTTGAACTTCAGAACTCCGTGCTGAATAATTAACTATTCACAGCCTCTCCCCTCTCGTCAGGGCTCCCAAATGTCCAAACATAACAAATGAACATTCATCATCATCGTTTGTCCCTCCTCTCTGTTCATGTCTCAAATTAGCTTTGGAGCACACCTCCCTCTGTGTGCACTTTAAGACATGTGGTATTAGCTGCACATTTAGCTTTGATCTCTAGAGCAACACGTATGAATCAAACTGCTTTTTACTCCTCCTTGTTGTTTGTTTGTATCATTCGAGTTCAGCTTTCATTAGCTTTCAACTGCCAAAAAAGAACATAATTACAACTACAAAAACCTCTACTAAGCAAACAAAAAACCCTTGTAATGTGTTACAAAAAAAAAAAAACACCCTCACACATTCAAAGTAAAGCAATGCTGCCTTTCCCCTTCCACACTCATCTTTAACATCTTTAGGTAACTTCAGGTGATATATATCACTACTGAACTCAGAACTTAATCCTTGAGGACTACGCGACACAGTAAGATCTGTTTGCAAATGCTAGTGGACTCTATTTTCCATTAAGCAGACAAATGTCATTTCATTGCTGGAACTCCATTATCACTGCAGACAGTGCTTAACCCAAAATGAATACATCAATAAATGTGTGCTCAGCATCAGTAAGAGACAGCCTTATTTATAGTGCCCAGCTTACGCTGTGGAGAGGTACAACTGGAAAAACAGCAGACAAAACTCATACACAACATTTGCACAGATGATGTGACATGTATTTATGAGGAGCACAAGCACATGTGGGGTTTGGCAGTGTAGTGAGGCTAATTCTCCACTTACCACAACGAAGAGCAGCACACCCCTTCCCATCTCTAACAGACCTTCATGGGTTGTTGTCTTTTTTTCTTTTTTAATGGCCATCCATGCTTACACTTCCCACTCCACCCAAAGGAGGAGAAACTTCCAAGTCTATGTTCTCAGAAGTTATACTGACTTTTTGCCAGCCTCTTATTAAGCAACAGGTATCCCCATACTCTCATCAATAGAGATATCTCATCTCTATTTTTTTCCTTCATTTTTCACTAATTCTCTCATCTCTAATTCTCTCCCCATAAGAGTTACATTTGGTCTTACAGGGGTTTTTGTTGTTGTTTTGTTGTTTTTTTAAGAATTTTATTTGCTGGTGTTCATGTCTGCCTTTTCAGAATTAAGCCCTTCACTCCCAGGGTCCCAGAGCTGCTACTGGGCAGTGAAAACAACTAACAGTAGTGTTATTACATCTGTAGGTGCAAATCAAAAGCAGCAGGTGACAGGATGGAGGGAATCCACATGCAGCAGGGCTTTTAACCTGCAAGCCCTCCTCTTCTCCTCTTTTGCACAATGCAGCCTTCAACAAGTTGCTGCAGATGCTTTCTCTCAGGCACCCTCCGTGTGCTGTTTTATTCAAACATCAAAATTGCAAAACCAGCATTATCCAAGTTGGTGGCATCATTTCAAACTCTTATCTATCATGAAGATCAATCAACCAAAAGCCTGGTTCTCTCCTGCCTCTTCATCTCTACCAGGTACTCAGTAAACTGGGAGAGCTGCTGGGATTTTTAAATATTTTGTTAAAAAAAAGAGTGGTCAAGGCTTCTTCTCTGGAAAAGAAAACCCTTCATTTTAAGTAAGACAAAATGCAACTATTATGAAGACAATAAATACTAATTGTATAAAAGTAACAGTTTAAAGGTCAGGAAAAGGTGCTCCATAAATGGTCTTGCTCACAGCACCTTTCAATTTCAGATAGCTTCCAGATGTGCTAGGAGCTAAGCAGACCTACACTAATCTAATTTGCAAAGGAAATATCAGAAGGAGTTAGAACAACCCAAAACATACTCTATTTTCTTGGCTACTACAGAACTAAAGGAAAGCTGTGGAAGAATTAATGTACAGCTTATTTAGCTACAAAATACAAAAGTGAGTTAAAATAGAAATTTAAACCAAATAAGGACAAAACTCAATTAAAACTCCTCGGAAAATTGTGCTACAGCACCCCACACAAGATGGGTGCTCCCTGTTTCCTTGCCTCACCAACTGCGTGAGTTCCTTTCACAGCAAGCAGAGCTGCCACCCTAGCCCAAGGGATGTGTTCCCTACGGTTGAGTTCCAGAACAACAATTCCAGCTACCCACTAATCCGCCACAACATGAACATCATCTGTCCAATCAACTGCTTAAAATGGTGGAAAAAAAATAAAACAACCTTTCTTTCTCGATTCTTCCTAGCCCTAGAAAAGGCAGACAGAGTGATGTTAAAGAATTCTTTCAGCTAAAATGCAGATAGATCTCATCATTTTAAGTAAAGCAGTTCAAATCAAATGCAAGGCCATGAAGCTGAAATTTCACATGCTTCAGATCCCACTTTTACAGAATAAAGTTTTGCTGCTAAACCTCAATGTGTTTCCTACTTACAAAAAAAAAGCGTCAACGATCTGAATGTGTGGAAGCAAAACAGACTTTTCAGACTTTTTGAAAATAAGAGTCTGGGTACAGTAAATAAAACTTTTTTTTTTTCCAAATGTAACATCAAATAAATACAAAGAATTACCAAGTTTCCAAAACAATCCTGTCAGAAAGCTACAAGCAGTGTATTTTATAACTATCAGTAACTATGACAAGAAACACTTGAACTTACAGTGACCAGGATATTCCAGTTACTGCCAGCACTTCCCCTCGATAAGGATCACTTTCCCCAAAAACTGGAGAAAAAGAGGAAATCTATGTGCTCGATTTGTACACAAGCAAAGGCTACAGCATAAACAATCCACCTCTTCAATTCCTGATTTCAGAGTATTAGTGTTTACAGCCCTTAACTTCCAATCTTGAACACAATTACATGAGATAACCACACAAAGACAGCTTGATAGCCCTTTTGGTGACATGATTTTGGCTCTAACCTCATCAGGAGCAGCTCTCAAGTTTTCCACATATTCACTTAAGACAGGAAAGGACATGGGGAACCTCATCTGCAATTCAATCAGCTCTCAGGTATTGAAAGAAATTCATTAAATATAGAGGAAAAAAAGCTTTCTACTGTACAAGAGACAGATTTTAAGTTAGTTAAACAAAGTTTGTTCTAGGACCGCTAAGAAGACATGATTATTTGAAGGGCTGAGAGAGCTTTTTTGATACCAGGCTTAACAAAATGATGTATACCAAAACTACAAGCAGCACCTATTTTTTCCCCACTGCAAGCCAGAAAAACACCTAGCCTCTACTAAGATCACCTTAAGAGAAGGGGCCACTGCAAAAGAGCTTTTTCTAGACCTTTTCTTACTTTTGACTTCTCACTTGAAGCAGTAATTACAAGTGATCATTACACTTGCACTGCCCCATTGCTATGTAGCCGAGGCAGACAGTCAAAGCATTGCACATGATCTGCTTAACGAAGGAGCAGTTGACAAGAGTTCAGGTCCACATTAATGTGTTTCTTTTACAATAATACATCAGTTCTGGGCAACAGACAGACAAAATATTTAAGCCTCTAATTACATCTACAAGCATTCCCAGTTCAATGTTCATCTTTAATATTCAGAGAACAGATTTCTCTTGTACACTAAGCAGAGAAAGTACCCATTTTCCTGTTTCTTATTCAGTTCCATCTTTTGGGATTATGTTTTCTCAGCTTCAACACTGCACATCTCCAAAATCAAATACTACTTCCTAGGAAAATGCTCAGCGACAATTGCAGCATTATTACCTGATTCTGCTCACTATAGGCCAACAAACAACTGAAGTTTTCATGTTAAGTCACTCGAAAGGTTAAAAAAAAAAAAAAAAAAAAAACCTTTGCTTCTATAAAAATCACAGCTATATATTTCAGGACATATGTATACACAACCCCTTTAAAAAAAGGTAAGTATTGCATAAGATATAGGTATTCTGTAATATGTTTAAAGTTAGTCTGCAAGCTAGAGCTCCAAGTTTTGGGAGATGATAATTACCAAATCAAAGATGTGAAAAATGGAGCGATATCCAACGGCGTCACTTTCTTCTCCAGTTACAGATGATTTTTTCTCTACTAAAACACAGCTCAACTTTCACTTGCATTGTCCTTAACCTGAATACTAACAATAGCACTGACATACCTACTCCAGGTGGAGAACTTTTCTCTGGAATACATGGCTTCTCTTGTTACAGGAGTTACAGAGCTGCTGTTAAGCCATTCTGAATAACCTTGTGATAAACACCCAAGCAGGGCCACCTCTCTTTCCACCCTTAGCACCACCAGCACAGCAGAACAGTCTGTGTGTCAGCACAGAAGTTACTTTCTATGTATGCGAAGCATTTTTCTGCTCATGATTTGATACTTGGCATCTGTTCACTCAGAGCAAAAAAGCCTCTTCCAGACACCCTACTGTAGATGAGTTTCTGTTATCCTGTATGCTATCAGCAAAGCACAGAGAATTCCTGAGTCCCTATATTATCTGTTCATCATTATGGAAGAAACACTGCACAATATCCATTAGAGTCTTATATTACATATAAATACAATAGCATATATGCATGGACTATTGCAAATAAAGATCTTAATATTTCACTACACAACACCTGCCAGCACATCTTTAACATTATATTTATTTCATACCATAACGCAAGGCCATCTGTTTTTCACATTTTCAGATAGATGTACCTTGGATTCACCTGTTCCCATCCTGGCTTTTTCCAGCTCAAGTTCGAAGTTGACAGAAAAAAAAGGACTGGAAGTCCTTGGCTTCAGTAAATTGGAGTTCTTCTCAAAAACAAACAAAACCCAACAATTTTCAGAAGCAGAGAAAGCTAATTTATTTATGAAGTTCTAGAAATTGCACTCCCCCCCTCGCCCGCAGTAGCTATTACATTCAGAAAATGGAAATTAAACCACCATCTGTAACTATCAATGCTACTTCCTAATCACCTTTCATTGCTCTTTGCTGCATCCTACACCTCCATACATACACATTTCTTAAAATCTAGGATTAGTTCTATCATTTAAAGTTTCAGTTCAATAAATCAAAAGTTATGCTATACATATACATGTATCAAAACACCCCCTGTGCCGTTTTGTGCCTGTGATTCAGGTTTCTACAAAAAGTTTCAGTTACCAGAAGTGCTGCAGAAAATGCTACTTTTAAAGTTCTGTAGTATTCTCATATTTATTGTTCAAATCAAGCTGCTCCAGTATTTGCTGTGCCAGCCTCATGACACCTATATAATGTGTCTATCAGCCTTGATACTATGCTTTCATCTCCAGATCAATATCACTGTTTGATACACAGTCTGTATCTTTATTTCCACTATAAAAGCATCAGCTGGATGTTAAGATCAAGGTACAGATCAATGAGAGGCAAGCACGGTCCATTCTTGGGAGGTTATCCCTTCAAGCCTTACTTAAGATATGCGTAGAATAAAATGAAAGAAAAGTATTTGCTGTATCTGCTCCACAGATAAACGTGAGCTTTCAGGTTCTGAACTCATACACTTAGCTATTTGGGAAAGATTCTGAGGTTATATTGTATAGGTATTACATCTTGCAGGCAGTTCAATTGCTACAAAAAATTAAAGTACGGGAATACATTTTAACTCCAATTTCCAGGTGGAGAACAATCATGAAAAGCTTGTAAATCTCTGCGATACTCAGGTATTTCACAGTACACTTTCTATACATATTCATAAGCCATTCATAAGAAAGGAGATACATATTGCAAATTAATTCTAGCATTTAAAAAAAATATTGCAAAAGAAAAAGATGGTACTAGAAACATGGGACTGAAGAAAGGGTTCTCCTAAAAGGAAAATACTTTGTGCAACTGATACACTGACTGCCATACCAGTAGTGATCCTGCAAGTGACATGATTAACATTGCTGATCTTTGAAGATCATCTCTATGGGTTTACTCAGTGAGAATTCACCAGGCAACAAATCTTTTGCAGATGCTTTCTTATTTGGGCTTATATTTAGGTGATTGCTACAATGAAAGCAAAACAAAAAATAAAAAGCCACCTCTCTTTCCACAAATAAATCAGATCAAGAATAGGAGGCATCTTAGGAATCGAGACATGTCTTTAAAGCTCTCAACAGAGAAAAGTTTTTCCTAATCATTGGAATTTATTGAATCCCTCCCTGACTAGCCTCAGTGTTCTGAAGAAAAGAATTTTTGAAGAGAGTTTTATCCTAGAGGGAAATAAATCACAGGGCTGGGATCGTAACCATGACAGTAAGGTGAAAGCTGAATGGAATCTTCGGACGTCTGGTTCGCATTGAAAGCAAGAAAGAAGCAAATGATTCCTTCAGTTCCCTCCAGACCATTTGGAACAGACACTTGCCCGTCTGATTGTCTGTCCCCATGGCAGTGGCAGTCTTGAAAAGAGAAGAGACTGTATTCAAGCCATAATTCATGCAATGTTTTCTCCTATTGTAAGGAAAAAAGGAAGACTCACAAGCAACAAACAAATCTGTATGGTACAGGCATGTTTTTAATTGCGGCCCTCCTAGCATTAAAGGGGCAGGGGCTCCAGGATAGATTTCTGCAACATAATTAAGTGAAGTAAAAATTTAAAACTTTTCTAGAAATTGGAACATTTGTTCATCATCCTTACAAACCACATCATGATTACAATGACCTTTTCAAGGTCACTTAAAGCACAAGAAAGAGTACCCAGGCCTTGCACACTGATAGCCACCAAATCTGTGTTGCCTTATGGCATCCAAGGAAATACTGCGAGCTGCTCTCTAGGCATAAGAATTACCCAGCTGCTAGAAAGACAGCCAAGAGCTCAGAGTCCTATCACACAACCGAGGATAAAAAAAAAATTGTTACACTGTAAATTAGCATAAAGGTTATTATTATTATTATTAAGGATTTATCAAAACATGTTCTTATACAAGCAATCCTTTATATCACACTTTGCTATGCCAGAAGTAGTACTATAATTAGCATAAAGGAGAAAATTAAAAGGGGGAAATTAGATCCAACATTACTTCTAAGGAGGTTAAGAACTTAGACTTGTGAAGTAAATAGTGCTAACACAAAATACAAATTTGGCATGTAGTGTGCAATATGCCTCTGTACTAAGCAGATACTTACATCTACTAGCAACATTTTCACCAATTATCAAATGTGAGAAGTTTGCTACCAAAAGAAAAGTCAAAAAACTTGAATGACTTTCAACACTATTACAACTTCACATGACGCATTTAGTCTTCATTATATTTACGGGTATGAAAACAGCCTGACAAAAAGGAAGGAGCAGGGAAGAGAAAGCAGTAAATCTGTAACAGTGATTGAGTAATATATAACTGGCTGAATAAACAGGAAAAGAAAACAAAGGGCAGCTTGAACTGAAAGGGGGAGCTTAACCTTTGATACACTAGTAAATCCAACAAATATTTTAAACTCAAGCAAACATACGTTAGCTCCACTAGAAACAAACCCCCAGATCTTTTTTCACAAACTTCTATCAAAGCACGCCCATACAGGTATTCTTCTCCCACAATCAGCGAGAGACGTTCAATTAAGGGCTCTCAAATAGAGCAAAACCTCAGTCTGCCCTTCTGGCCGTTATCTGCTAGCCGTGAAAGCAGGTACAGCAGCACTGTCTTTCAAAGCCTGCAGATGAAACACCTAGCTCTGCTAGCGGGTTTTTCAGCTGCTATTCTGAACATCAATAGAGTAAAGAATTGCCAATTTTTATCTGAGCTTTTCTTCTGCTGCTTTTCTCTGCCGTTCAGAATCGTGTTTGAGAAGTAACACTGGAGGCAGGCACAGGATGGATTTAGAGGCTGGGAGAGGCAAAGAAAAGAAAGAGCCATTTGGTATCACAGCAGCCAGGAAAGAGATGAACACAAACCCTACTCCTTTTTCTCCCACATACACAGGCCTCAAATACAGGTGTGTGGGCGTAGGTGTGGGTGGGCAACAATGCAGCCAGGCACTAGGAAGCTCTGCAGTAACAACAGGGGAGCCAAGCTTTACCCCTGCTTGCTTTAGCTGCTGTAAAAGGTTGGGTTTAGCTGCAACCTTCCAAGTCTCCCAGCAAAAGATTCACTACGGGAAGAACTGAGCCAAGCACATGATGTGACTTTGGAGAGAGCTGCTCCTAATTTCTGTTGTCAGGAAGCTGTTCAGAATAGCCCAAGCTTTCTCCCTTGCAGAATGCTCTTCAGTCACCGGCAGCTTTCTTGTAGCAGCTGGGTCCTTTACCTACCTATAGTTTGGTAAAACTTCAAAGTGTTTTGTACATTTGCCTAACCAAGAAATAGGACGGTTTATTAAATGGGAAAAAAAATATGGTATCAAGCATTGGAAGGGGCTGGGAAGGAAAGAAAACTTTTGATCCTGAGGGAGAAGCTTTTTAAAAAAAAAAAACAACTTACAGAAGTCACACAGATGGCATGTGATGTGAAAAGTTGACAGAAGAGGAGCAAGACAGAGTTACTACACAGAACCATGTAAGCAAATGAGGCACGTTAGTTCATTACAGGAAATAAAATGAAAGAAAGAAGTAAAGTTCAGGCTAGGAAATTGTACCAAAATGCATTATCTTTACTAAAATGCAAGAAAAGAATCCTGTCACTTTTTTTTTTTTTTTTTTTTTTAAACTTTGCTACTATTCTGAAAGCTAGGATACAAGAAAAAGTTTCTCCCAGCCTTCTATGAATGACATAGCTTTAGTTCCACAAACATCTCAGGCAAACACTCCTTGCAAAACTAAGAACAAGTGCTGCAAGTGCCCATCTCTCACAGCTTCTCCCGTGACCCCTCAGAGAGCACAGCAGCAAAGCCCCTACCTTCAGAGCAGGGTGATCCTCCCAGCCACCCCAAATGGCAGTGCTGCTGCTGCAGTCTGAGCCTGACGTGTGGGCAGCTGGGTGGTGCAAGCACAGCCAGAAGTCCTGCCCAGCTCCCTTCCTAGCATCAGCCTGACCAGCAGCTTTGATCCCCCCCCACCTTTGCCACTGCTGGCTGCAGGAACCTCCTTCCCCTTTGTCCCATTTAACTTGAACTCCCCCACTGGCTGGCAACTCAGGACCCTGAAGAAACACTACAACATCCTCCCCCAAACTCATCCCCTTCTATGTTCAAGGGCTGTTGTTAGCTCTGTTGTCTGCTTTCTTCTGCACACCCAAAATCCTCCAAATCCATTTCTTACTGCATCCTTACAACAAGCACAGAGGACTGACATTTCTGCAAAGAAAGCTGGCTCCTTGCACCGTGGGGGGTGACACCCAGGCTGGTTTTGATGCCACACCACTAGAAAGCCTTTACACTTTCTGAAAAACTTTACAGGGGCTTCAGTCTTAACTACATGGTTGGAAAAAATTCCTTCAGAAAAAAAAAAAAAAAAAGGAGAATTCTATTTCTTACTAACCTCTGTAACAACTATCAGCAGCAGCAGCCTGTTCTATGGAATGCAGAGAAACTTTCCTATATGTTATTCTGATGAGTAACTTACTCTAACTGCTGGGCTTCAACACTGTATTCACTCCCTTGTCCTTTCCAACTTTCCTAAATTGACCCATGGTATTTTTCACTGCTGAGTTTTGACCATCACAATTCAGCACAAGCAGCATACTGACTACTACATGAAGCTCAGCTGAACAAGATTTCTTAAATTCTCTTCTTTTTTTTTTTTTTGTTGTAAATAAAGCGCATCTAGGCATTGTGTGGTTATACTCTATTTAGGTATTACCAGAATGTTTTAATGCAACATAATAAATAACAATGCTGTATAACACTAAAGGAATACATGGAATGGACTCTGCTACATGAAACAAAAAAGCATAGACTTCTACAAGTTATTAATAACTGTTTTTCTTCCAAACAAACTTTTAGATCAAATTTAGATGAAAGACAATGAAAGAAAATCACAGGGTGAAAAGCCTTAACATCTTCATCTAATACAATGCCCTTCATTTAAAATAATCTCATTTGAGCTTCCAGGTGGCAATCTGAAACTTAAAATAACAGATGGAACACCTTCTGTACCCAGAAGTGCACCACTGACATTCTAGCAGTCCGCTTGCACGGATATACTGACAGGTCTTTATTCACCCTGGTCTTCGAGCCAGGAGGAGGATAAAAAGGTTTTTGTACCTCGAACTGGAAGGATTACATACTTTCTCTGAAAACAGCACTGCAGACATTAATTCTTTCCTTTTACAGGTCTATATTTGGATTCTGACTACTTATGTACTGCCCTACCCACAAATCTGCCTTCCCTACAAGAGCATAGATTTAAATGCTGCTACAAATATATAATTATGGTAAATATTTTTCCTCACAACAGGAGTTCAGACAAGTTAAACCCAACAAGCAAGGAAATGCTGTGTAAATACCGGTACTTTCATCCTTAGTCTTGCAAAACACGTCGCCTTACATCAGCAAACATTTCCAGAATTCCCCCCCCTCCAACCAGAACACTGCTGTGGGTCAAAGTTTTACCTGCATAGATCCAACACAATAGCTGCTAGAAGGACACTCCCTGGGTAAGGTAATGCAAGTACCACCTGGAAGCCATTCTACTGATCATCTAAACAGGGAGAGGGAAGAACAGCTAAAATTGGTTAAACTACTTTTCTGCTTACCTCCAAGACAAGACAGGCCTCTCTTCTCCATTAAAATCAAGTGAATTTCTATCAATAGCATATATAGGTAGAAGGGCTGGATCAAGCGTGTGCATGGCAAGCACGCTGTCATCCCTTTCTTTTACCAGTGATGTCAGTAAGCCTACCTATTTATAATCCCACCACCTGACCAAACAGCCTACACAGTACATCTAGAGATTTGTATAGTCATTAATCCTGACATGTCTACTTCAGCCAATTCAAAAGAGCACTAAGTAGCTTTGTTGTGTCTTTATCATACCATAAAAAGAATCCAATCCTGTTTTCTGTGCCCCTTCTCTTTTTATAAGGTGGCCTTAAAGGGAAATCTTAGAATTAAGACTCTTCCCTCCTCCATACTTTATCCTTCCCCATTTTTCCACCTGAAGCATGACGTCACTGTCAAGAAAAAACACAAGTTGCTTGAAAAGCAATTCTCAGTTCATTTACCTCTGCTCAAATTCAAACCTCATGTATACAGCAGCATGAAAACTGCTTACAATTCAGTCTGTGCAGGTAGTGGGAAGGAATGCAGTCAAACTCTTTTGAGTGAGTGCTATTGTTGGCTGTAGCATCCTGCAGGTTCCTACCATTAGCAATTGCTGCTTCTAGGCCCATATGAGGCCATGGAGCATTTACTATCTGCCTGTGAGTGCTTTCAGGGAGAGGGTAACATCTGTGAGTCCCTGTGCTGAACACCATGGCTGCTTTTCCCAGCCAATGAGTCCTGCCACAAGTGGCCGCTCAGCACCACCTCGGACAGAACAGAGCCCCAGATCAGTTTTACCCAACACACGCAAGGTTAAATGAAACAAACCATCAGATTAATGCTTGTCACCAGCAATCTGCAACTAAACTTCAAGAGTTAAGGATGCTAAGAACAAAAAACCTTGAAACAATTTTAGCTGCTTGAAAAGCTGAGGTCAGCAGTATCACAGACCCAGGCAGCCTCACGGGACTTAGACCACCAGTAGTAAAAGTTTCGGTGCAGTCTTGAAGATGCCAACACATTCCCTGAGGCCAATTTGTCCTACACAGGTCAAAACATCTGGAAATTCTGCTTGAAAGCATTCATTTACATCCTGGCCTAAGGGCTGCAGCTAGCCATGTTCAATTAATACTCACAATGTCTGATTTTCTTTTTAGTCCTACTGGTACCTTGTAGTACCAAGTTTTATATATTTTTTATTTACCTAGTAATTCCCTTCTTACAGCTTTCACATTTAAAGCTATCCATTTATTGCTGTTGATTTTTTGTAGATTTACATAAAACTTTTACATGACAAGCTGGTATCAAAATGCTCCTAGTGTTTTGTTTCATTTTTAAAATAGTTCCTAGAACACGTGTGAAAGCTAAAATTTTGAGAATCATAAAAAAAAAAAAAAAAAAAAAAAAAGACCCGGCCAAAAGAGTTTAAACATACTTTTAAAAAAAAAAAAAAAAGGGGGGGGGGGGGGGAGGGATTAAAATGTTTTAAATATTTTCTTATAACTGCTCTAGAATTTGAATTTTCAAATTCTTCTCATTTTTCCCATAAAATAATCTACTTCAACTCCTCATCTTGTCATTGCTGCATTGGAAAACACCCCCTAAAAAGGAAACATTGACTACTCTCAGCAGCAAAAGGGAATGCATGTGAAGAGTTCATAAACATAGAAGCAATTTCTGTATGTTTTATGCACAATGTACGCTTTGAGAAAAAGGAACAATCTAATTTTGCTAAATACTATGACACTACAGTGCTAGATAAGAAACTTTCTAAAGAAGTCCCTTTCACTTCTTTAGTGCAGATGTTTGGGGGCTGTTTCATACTCTCTAATCCACAGAATTGATTCTGAGATCAAAAGGTTAAGAAGACTTGCACATACTAGCAAGTGAAGTAAAACAAAACTTCCCAATATTCATTTTCAGATCTCTAGTTAATCACAGACAAGTGAATCTGAAGATAACTATTTCTGTAATGGGGGAAAAAAGAGAAAAACAAACAACATCCCTCCCCAAAATCCTGAAGGCCGTTAGAACACAATGGATGTGTACCAGCTATGTGCATATGGAAAACTTGTCCAGAATTATCATCTGCTTTTTTAAAAACCCCAGTAGGGATTTGTCTGTGCAGTTGGAAGCTCTTTCAACCTATTGTCTCTATTATTATAAACAAACAACTCTTTCTTTTCTTTTTTTTTTTTTTTTTTTTTTTTTTTAAATTTTTTGTTTTTTTTTTAAACTATCTGGTATTTCATCTAACCCTGAAATAGTTACGATTTATTTTTTTTTAAATAATATCCATGAGAAACTAAAGTCTTCATGTAGCAAGAATAGCAGGAAACCTGAATTACTAGCTAAGAATAGACATTCTTCCAGATTAAATTCCTGCTTTATTAAATACTTTTTTCTTCAGTTGCTTTGTACCTACTGAGATGACATCTCATCTGTGATGGATCAACACAGTCAAGTCTCCAGGGAAGGGTAAATGGTTTTGTTCTATCAGAAAGAACTGGAGAAGAGAGCATAGACAGAAGCTTCCAAATGGCTTGGAAGCAGACCAAGAATTTGTTTTTCTTAGGCAAGTCACACATCAACAAGGAACGCCAATTATAAATTGTATAATCATTCAACATTAAGGAGGACTTTATTTTTCTATTATTAAATATTTGGCTTAAAAAATTTATGCAGTGCTATTAGACAATTCTATTACATGTTCTCCTTTCACTTACTTGGCATAACTAGAAGACAACAAATCAGGACAAATACAAACAATCAGTGTAAGGACAAGAGCATGATGTCTGTCATGAAAACCATATCATGCCTCTGACCATACCCACTGATCATCTCCAAACCTTCTCCAGTTCCATTATATCATTTTGGAGATGACAGAGACCAGAACTGTGTACCATATTGCCATCACAGATGTATTCAGTGCCATAATCTCGTCTTCTCTTTTCTTCATTCCTTTACTGATTCACACAACAATCTGATTCCTATGGCATTTATCTAAAGTGAATTTCATCTCATTTCATTATCCAGCCACATGGTTTTGTAAAATTCTTAAGTCCTCACAGCCATCTCTCCTCTAATTACCACAGAAAACAGTTTTTTACTGTCACCAAACTGCCATGTCACTCTTCAGCCTCTATTCTAGTTTACATGGAACTAAAAATTCCAGCAGAGATGCCTTTGGAACTCTTATTTTTGTGCAAATTATTATGCAGCCATGCAGAGTTTACCATCATCTGCCACACTTATTTAGTGTTCTTAAAACGCTCTAGGTTAGAGACTAGCAGAAACTTTCTCCAAGATCAGAAAAAACCATCAGCTGGTTTACCCTCAGCTATTTGATCAGCACAGCACTTATGTTTTTTCTATACCATTAAATAAGACTTTTACATTGCAGATGTATTGCTACATGGAAGAGTTCCCTGTTTCATTATAACTTTGTTTTTTGCATTGCAGCCTAGAAACAGATTTGCTCATTTAACTTGAATGCTAAGCTAGTAGTTACAAGCTCTTACCAAAGCTATGCAAATTAAGAACAAAATGAGTGCTTGCTCGGAATAAAAAATAATAATAATAATAATAATTAAATAAATAAATAAAAAACATTATTCTGGGGACAAAAGGACAAGTCTATATTTTAGGCTACCTACCCATGTTTTGGGCTACCTGCCACAGCGTGACTTCCTTTAAATTGCCTCATGACTCTTCCACCTCTCTATCTCAGTTAGAACCCTTTATCCTCATTTTCACTAAGATTACTCTTCTCTCTACTCAGCACAAAAGGCAATATGCAAACATTCACAGTATTTTAGACCTTGCTGAGTCACATTTCATCTCAATTGCTATGAGAATGTAGCTCACTAAACCACAGCTGTTTTTAGCATTTTTTCTGTGCCAGCATTCTTCCCTAGAGGAATCTTTCTTACTTTTTCCAGAGCCACAAATCAAAGGAATTAGGAAATTTTGCATGGCTTAAGCTCTATAGAGGAACATAAAATACTAGAGAAAGGAAGGAAGGGGGGAAAGAAAGAAAGAAAGGAAAAACAAGGAAGATGAAAGAGCATAAAAGAATTAGAGTTAAAAGGCATGGTAGAAACTCATGGGACACTGAAATGCTTCAAATCAAGCTCACTGTTCAGAGAAAGAGAGGATACTAGTAGATGTTATCCAGAAGTTTTTATTTTCTTAAAAACTAAAGGAACTGCAAATTGCAAGGCAATCCTCAGCTTTTTGATTTGAGGGATTCACATGTATTTGAGAGAAAACGACATAGAAGCTGTGGGGTCAACTGCCCAAAAATTATCATTTCAAGAAGTCACCTCTTCCTCCCAGAATACTGAGGTTATAGCATCGAAGTTGTACAGCTACAGTGCTAGTACTACCATGGCACTAGTGGTTGCTACAAATAAAATACAAGAAATAAGAGACAACTTGGGTTGCAAACTGGAGAACTTTTCCAATATTTCCTGTGCTGACTTGATTTATGCAATATAGTATAGCTAGGTAACAGATGGTGTATTATGTTTTTCCTGCTTTGATACAATTTAAAAACATGCTACAGATGGCTACAATGTAATTCTTATTAACACACTCCTATTTTCACAGTTTAGTATAGCAATAATGAAACTTTCAGGTCTGGAATTTCCTGTTAGTTAATTAGTGGTTAGGTTAATAGCCCAAGGAAGTGCACAACCCAAAAAGTTTCCCTATTGTTTAACCATATAATTACTATATTCATATTTCTGGGAAAGCTCTCAAGACAGATTTCATGTTACAGTGGAGCTACCTTTATAACCCTCCCTCTGCTTGAGAAACAACTGCATTATTTTCTGCAGCAGAGTGCGTAGGCAGGAGAGTGCCATGAACGGGCCTAATTCAGCTGCCTCTGGGATGTTTCAGCAACACTTGTTTTTATTTTAGAGATACCAACTCATACTTAAAGAATTATTCAAATACACATTAAAGCAAACTCTAGGGAAAAGCTAGGATCAACATTTCTTGGTCTGTTGCTACAATGTTGCAATAAAATCACTGATTAATTATCATGTAATTCAATGGGCTTTTTTAAAACCCCAGTTTATAATCTTCTACAAAAACTTGGAGCAACACATGCACAGCAGCACACCAAGATCCCACTATATCTGGGATCTAGAAAGGGGAAAGAAAAATCACCACAAATCTTGTACTAGGGTTATTGCCATGGAAGAAGCTGTTGCTTTGACATAAACACTGCATCTTCAACAACATAGTTAAAACAGCAGTGGAGGATTCACAACAAGCCACAGGCCAGTGTGCCTCCATCATCACATTCCTCACACTGCACAATGAAAGCGAGGGCGAAAGCCAGAGCCACGCCAGCCCTTCCTGTCCTGGGTGGCACCGACAGATCCCCAGCAGATAACCCATACCTACATGGGTGTTACGGCACAGTAAAACCAGCACCTGGGCAGAACTGTTCCCGAAACCCAAAATGTTACTGAAAGGTTCAGCAAAAGAAAAAAGAAACTTAAAAAAAAAAAAAAAAAAAATCTACACTAAGAAAACGTAGCACTCTTGTACAACCTGAGTAACCCATACTGAGTTACCAGGTAAAGAGCAATGGGAGCTCTACCACCTTTTAAAGTGCTAAGGATTCAGGAGGATAGCTACTACCAAGCCATCGTGAAAGAAATCTGATGTGAAAAACATAACCTGTGATTTAAGTTAGAGTTCTAGAACTTAAATTTAGAATTTAAAGTGGCCAACTATAAAAGTCATAAGGCAAAACCTTTTAAGCTCCCGAGCTCACTCATGACAGTGAACTGCAGGGAAAGAAAATTTGGATTTTCTAACATCTTTTTATTTAAAGGTCAATACAGGACTATTTTGTCAGATTCTGGAGCCATCCCATTTCTTCACACTTTACTTAGACAACACTGAGGAGAACTGAAACAAAATTATTTTCCTCAACCAGCAGAAGTGGGAGCCGCACACAGCAAAGACTTTTTGGAATGCTAAATGTCACATTGGGATTCACAAATCACATGTGTCCAAATAAACAACTGAAAAAAGAGCTCAATGTTTTTAGAGATCTGAGAAGCACAGCTCCAAACAGAGTCACTGTGTTTCCTTAAATCACTGCCAGGGGTCTAGGAAGTTAATGAAAAACTGACAGGCAAAATAAAGCTCCCACAGTAATTTTTCTTTTGGAAAATCCCATGCTTTAGCACTTTAATTCACAAACATTCAGATCCAGCTACACATAAAAGTTTTCATAATCATATCCATTGCTTGAAGAGTAGACTGCACCTTGCCAGATCTTTTCATGGCAGTGGATCTTTTCATGGCAGCACTGCTAAATGGAATTGAGATGTAGCTTTAAGAAGAAATTTAACGAGTTTCTTGTTCTGGATGTTTACATGTGATACACTGCTGCTTTATATATTTTATTTATATGTTTTATTCATATATATATATAAAGTAGTGATATATATATATTCACACACACACCCAGCAGCAGCTCCCTCAGTTCTTCAGAACAGCGTATGCCATGGCGTTATCTCAATCTTTTGAGCTACGTACACAGTCAAACTTCGTCATGCAAGTTCCAGGTACTTCCTTAAAGTGAAGTAAACACGAGATGATGGAAAAATAATACCTAAGTAATACCTAAATGCACTGGAATCTGTAGTAAAATTTGTTTGGAAAAACCCTGCACTGTTTAACAACGACAGCAAATAATTCAGCCAGGAGTTCATTTCACAGGAGCTTACACTGGTTTACAGAGGGATGCTTATTCCAAAGGGATAAGCAGCTGTGTGGGGAGCAAAAACCCATGTGTGCAAACATGGCACATTGGGAAAGAAACTGCCTCATGTTCATTGCTACACAGAAGAATGAGGAAGAAGAGCACAGTGTTCTCTCTTACTTAATGTGCACGCAAACAAGCTCCTTGCTTCAGATAAGCGCGTATCTTTGGCATCAGTATCTCTGCCAACTAAACTGGGAGTGTACCATGCCAGCCTCCAGAATGGGCAACTCGGCATGTTTGGGGATTCTCTCCAGTGCTTTCAAGAAAATAGTTCAAAATCAACAAAAACAGCTGAGAAAAATGCTTCCAATGTACAGACTAATTCTAGACATAGCACAAACAATATGGCAACCTCAACAGAGATACATGAAGATATCTCCAAGAAGTCTGAAGGTAACGGGTTAGCATTCTTAAAAGCTTAAGTTTGGTTTTGTCTGCTTCACATCATAACCTTAGGGTAATACTCTGAAGAAGTGCAAGTGCTGCAGTTGTACTCAGGCTTTATTACACATGTATAGCATTAGGAAATACTCTTTAGTTTTAGAAAGCCTACAGTATTATCCTGCCAAGAGTAAATACACAGGGGGGGGGGGGGCAAGTATTCTGCAAGCTGAAGTGACACTGGTGAAGGCTGACAGAGCTCATGTTTTACCATCCACCCTTCCAGTATGTTGCTGGAACGCCCACCTGAACACAGAAACCCTCCTCATGCTGCCTCAACAGGAGCACACAGACTCCATGAAGTTGGGACTAGACAAATCAGGCATTGTAGAAAGGAGGTTCACAGCACGCTGTGCTGCACAGGCATACAGCTCATCGCAGCGCTGTGCCACTTGTGCAGCCTGGCTCATCTGTGATACTGTACGAAACAGACACCACACAGCTCTCACACAGCAGGGCTGTCAGCACAATTTTCTACCTACTCAGAAAAGACTTAAAGAAGAGCTGAAGTAAGTAAACAATTCATTTCTTAAAACTGTCATCTTTTCCTGATTCAGGGAATGCAGTGAAGTATTTTGCTAGCCAAAATTTCTCATACACAGGGGATTCAAGCTGAGACCTGCAATACACAAGAAGGAACGTGCATGTGTGCGTTTCAATATTCTCCTTTATGTTTTAGGAAAGAGTATTCAGAACTGTCCATGACTTACATTTGAGTCATTCAAAAAACATTCACTGAACAAAGAACAAGATCTAACATACACAGAAGTTGTTCTCATATTGTAATTCACTGTTACTACAGAATTCACTCAGCTCACTTCTGCAATAAATATGTTAAATCACAGACTCTCTAGCTTACACATCCCCACTACTGCAGAAGCCTGATGTGTGGTACAAAGGGCAAACAAGATTCCTACATAAAGATAAGGAATCAAAAACTTCTCAGTTACCCTCCCTCACATCCGCTTCTAACTTTTGGCTGTTCCTGCCTGGAAAGCCAGGCTTCCCAACAGGCATATTCAATCATAACTACCAAACTACTCAAAGCAGTTTTAAGAAAACGCAGTGTTAACTGCCTCCTTTTAAATGCTTTGCTTCACTGAATTAACAGAGTAGTGAGAAATTCAGCATTCTGCTTAGATACACTGTGCATTTATATTAAACATAAGAAAAACACGAGTCTTATTGTCAAACAACGGAAATCTTTCTGCCAATGCTGATAAAGAGAACTGAATATTTAGTTCTCCCTGCTTCTGACTGCAGTGCCACAGAACAAGTGGTACAACACACAGGTACAGGCTGCAGCACCAGCTCTTTCCACCACTGGCTTTAGGACTGCACAAGAACTCTGGCCCTGCGCTCACGCTCCTCTGCCTGCACTTCCCAGGGAAGACAGGCAATTCAGAAATGTTAGCTTTTCAGAAGAGATCAGCTGCTGCAATAAGGACAAACCTGAACATAAGGACTGCTCATCAGAGAATGCATATACGTTAGATATACAGCTTGGTACTTACCACACTCTCCTATTGCACTTTCGTGCTAAGGAGGGGCTCAAAGCCACACTGCAGGCACAGAAGCCCAGCAGCAGGCTGGCAGGCAGTGAGACATTCCCAGCCCCACGCCCCCACAGTGCCATGTGGGCAGTGAGCACTCAGTAAAGGAGAGGAAACTGAGACAGCTAGATCAGGCCTGAGCAAAGCAAGTGTGAGAAGTCCCAGAGAACTAAAGGGCAGGACGATAAAAGCATCAAATGATATCTCAGTGTATGGTTATAATAGTTCATTTCATTAAAAAAATCTACTTTTGTAGCAAAAAAATACTGAAAGCACATACAAAGCACTGCAATAGCCACTCTTACAGCATTAAGGGTAACAGTTTTTAACACTCAGAAGTTTGCCCACATGGCCAGCAGCAGGTTGGCTCACATGCCCAGAGGCAGGTGGTGGGACGTGATACCACACCTGGAGAAGTGCTGCTGCAGAGCCTGCACTGAGCGTGGGGTGGGCACCACCACCCAGGAGTGACAAACCAGCCAGGTCTCTGCCCTGCCAGACAGGCTGAGTGAAATACAGAGAAACACAGGGAAAATGTTGCCTTTCAACCTGAGATTCTGGTAAGACTAAGCTGGCTATGAGGAATGAAACTGGTTCTGCTGTCTAAGGCAGGCTAGACGGGAAAAGCACTGAAAAGTTCCTTCTTAAATGCTTGCACATTGTGAAACATCCTCAATCTTGTATTACTCACTAAATTTGAAAATCGTAGTCTTAAACCTGCAGGTACTTATTCTCACCAAGATTTAGACTCTTTAAATTGCTGCAAGGCAAAGTACAACCCAATGATCACAGCATCCCTGCATTTAAGAATAAAGTCCTCTGGCACCCTCCAGTTAAAGTCAACAAGAACACAGATGTCTTGAATGCAAGATAATAGGGGTGCTCCAAAAGTAATGCCTCCTATTTTATTTTACGTTAGCCCACGACGTCAGAGGTGGACGTTGGTGGTATGGCAGCAGAGGTTGAATCTTCCCACCAATATTCTGTTAGATGTTGTTGCTGTGCAACAGATGGCAGCAGAGGGACACTCTGACCAAATGGCATCTGACATGGAAGTGCAGATGAAGCAAAGGCGTGGGACTGAATTCCTCCATGCAGAAAAAACGGCACTCACTGACATTCATCAACGCTTGCTGAACATTTATGGACTCCGAACAGTGGATGTCAGCACAGAAAGGTGGCGGGTGGTGCGTTTCTGCAGTGGTGGCAATGACATGAAAGAGAAGCCACGTTTCAGGTGGGCACAGCTGTCACACCATGAAATGAAGAGCTCTTGTTCATCACTGGAGAAAAAGCATATTTAATGGTGGTGACTATGTTGAAAAACCGTGTGTTGTAGCTGAGTGTTTGCTCTACCTAGTAGTGTTATCATGCTCTTTCTACCTGTTGTAGTTTCCACGGAAATAAAATAGGAGGCATTACTTTCAGAGTGGCCTAGATAAGAAGCCTACTGAGACAATCCAATTTTAAAGAAGGAAGTGTCTTCCTACACAACTGACTACATACCTAAAGCATACGCACACAGCACTGATACAGTGCTGGAACAGGGAAGACCACTTAGCGCTTTCCCAAGTAATTGCTGTGAAAGGATGCATTTTTTGTTTTCCAGCACCAGTGCAATCTTTCTTTTCCAACAACCAAAACAGCCATCGCTTGTTGATTTAATGCAGCAGATGAATGAATTGCTCAAAAATCCTCCTTCTAGCCCTCCCCCTAAGAGGGTTCAGAAGGGACACACTGCTGTTGCCTCACAGAAGTCAGGCAAGAAGCACGCTGTGTGCTCCCAGCTGGAGCGGGTCCGCAGCAGAACAGGCATGGCAGCAGTTCACATACAATCCTTCCTCCTCGAGGTAAATGAGCAGAAGCTGGCTAGTTTAAGGGAAGCCATGAAAGAAAAAGCCACAGGGTGGCACTGCAGATAGGCTCTGTTTTGAAACTGTTCGGCTTCTGAGTCTTTTCCAAGCAAATTGGAACATATCTAATTCCGTCTGTATAAAATAGTAAACTGGCTCATGAGTTTTCTTTATATTGCTCAGCAACAAATATTCCTAGAATATAAATCACATCTTAAAAGAGACAGTCCAATGCAAATATATCAGGGTATTTCGTAAATGTATTAAATGGTATTAAAGAGCATAAAAGAGCAATATTTCAAAGCTGGACTTACAAGTCTCTTTATTCTGCTTTATTGTTTTTCCTTCCTCAATTTCAAACTCCTGCCATTTCAGTTAAAAGCCAAAAACGGTTACAAGAAAAGCTATTTTTGTTCATTTAGTGAATAAACTGATATTCAAAGGAGATTTGGAGGTCAGCCAGGATTGCAACAGCTACTTTCCACTTTTAAACAAAAGGCTTCTTCAAGGCATAAACCTGATATTTCTGTAGATTCTAAGCTAACAGATAACATAAGAGCATGTATAACCATAGAGTCACCAAAAGATCTAGATCATTAGAAGTTCTCAGTTTTAAGGCATGATCAGCAGCAATTAGTTTCCATTGTCAATGTTTCTAGTAATAAATGATAACAAAAAGTTGTATTTTAGCTCAGTTACATCATTTCATGAACTAGAACATCAATTCATCTGCTGTCATTCCTTCTTATCCCAGAGGGCAAGAATTCTGAAAAAAAAAAAAAAAAAAAAAACAGAAAATGTTATCCCTTTGGACAGAAATTGAAGAGGGGACTGGTAATTGTTTCAACTACCAAGTAGCTATAAGCCATTGTTTCTGCTACAAGATTATTTGTCATGTTTCTTAAACTGTTGGTATATGGGGATTCTATCCCTGTTAGATAGCATGACCTTAGCACAGAAGTATGCAACATAGCAATGACTTTAGGGGCCCCCAAATCAAAATAATCACCTGCCTTCCCCAACCCATTATGTAATAGTATTAATTTCCAAAGTCATACGAATTTCATTTGAGCATATTATTTACCTGTTTTGTCGACACGTACTGAAACACTCTACATTTTAATAAATTATTTCAGGACAAGTGCCTGACAGATACTAAACTAATAAGTTAACTAACAAAGCAAAACTGATTTTGGTACCAAAATCTCAGTTCTAGGAGTCCATGCTTCTAAAAATCATATACTTAATAGAAAACTATTTAAGACAAAACACACACTCAAAGGAAAATTCTTTTTGCTGTACAGATTTAGCTCTTGTTATTTTGACTGCTTGGGTTTGAAGAGCATGGGCTTCTGCTGAAGTGCATGCTTACATAAAACAAGAAAAATACTACAATTGTATCTCACAAAAATCAAATACCAAAGGAAGAATTCTGACAGTCCTAGTCCTGTCTCATCCACATCAGAACAAGATCTATGTTTTTACATGTCAGATATCCAAAGTTGGGTACCTCATATATATTTATTTATGCATATAACTAAGAAGTTCTCTACATTTTCAAATATTCTAGAACAAAAGCATTTATTCAAGAATGAAAAGAACAAAATTCGAATGGCTGCATAGCTTTTGTCACTATAACACAAAACATTTATGTCCGACTCTTAACAAAGAGCTGCAGTATCGCAGAGAACTTCACGCTCTTCCTCAAAAGCACAATCAGTATATAGCCCAAATTTGTATACAACCCACGGGAATTTAGATATAGGAAAACACATTTTACAAAGCAAAACAAAAACCCACACACAACTGTTCCTAACCAGCATTGAGACACATTCTTGCATTCCCATGGAAAGCCAGAAGCACAGCCACACATTCCCTTGAGGCCACGCACAACCAAACCACTGGACTGGTCCTCCATCACTTGTACAGACACATAGATCATGGGAACTCATTTTCTCTGGGTCACTTGGCTACACAGCTGTGTGTGTGTCATTTGTTTTTAGAACAGAAATGTCTTCCTTTAGGAGAACAGATTACTGCAAGATTAAAAAAAAAGACAAAAATATCTGTATTGCTATGTATGGTATGTCTGTCAGAGTAAGCTAAAAACATTTGCAAAGCTATTATTTCACTGAAAAGTGCAGGAGTATAAGTACTGCAAAATTAAATACAGTTTAGACAAGTGACTATTATCATCACATCACTCTCACAAAGCCCAAAAACTATGCTGCAGAATCCCCAGCACACGTTGACAATTTTATCTGTCTCTTGCTGACACAACTAGAACTTGTGCTAACATTCTACGTTTTTTCTAGAGGAAATAAATTTATTCTAACATCTACTCAAAAGAGAGATGAACAACAGCTATCAAGATTATCAAATGGATCAAGAAGTTATTTCCATGGCTGGAGTTTAACTCTTGCCAGTTTTAAAATGTAGCTTGCATACATGAAAAATAAGGGGTGAACGTGCATGAAAAACATAACCATGTAACTGCAACTACAAGAACACATAAGTGGTTCTGCACTGAAAGTGCTGGCACAGCCACAAATTATGTTTGTTAGACAAAGTTCATCTAGTATTGATTCAGACATGATGATAGGGATCAGAAAAATAGACTACAGTTTTTTGGTTTTTTTTGTCACTTCAGACATGTGGAGAGGCCCAAAGAAACTATGAAAGACCACTAGGAGACACTTAAATTCACCTGCCAAATTAAGAATTATGGTAGGCAAACACAGAAGCAGTCTGTGATTCTGAACTCCTCTGTCATTCTCCTCCTCCTCCTGCGCATAAGGTCCATCAGCTTCTCACCATCTTCTGTACCTAAGGATCAGCAATTGGCTACCGAACCTCACTGGATCCAACTAATCATGCTGCAAACTGACTGGCTGGGAAA
>WBMW01003413.1:4391257-4409471 GCA_013396635.1 Penelope pileata | reverse complement strand
AAAAAAAAAAAAAAGACATCACTATTCTATGTGTGTTGTGTAGTCACATGGTTTCTCGAGCACACCATCACATTTAAGCTCATAATTCTATTTTCTGCATGTTTGGAGATGTAGAACAATAGGGTTGAACAAGGATACATCTGTCACAGTAATGTTGCAGACTGTGCCAAACATTTTTTAGAGCATATGTGATCTAGCAGCCTTTAAAAATATACCATTAGATTTCTGTGGTCACACGTGGCTAATGAGAATACCAGCTGGCTGTCAAAGGATAGTAACAATGACATAAGCTTCTGAGAGCATTAGAAGACAAACTTTACAGCTCAGCCTAGCTATAATTTCTCTGACTTCTTGTTTTTCCTTTTTGATCCCAAATTAAACAGCAGCATAACATGAGCACAACTTATGCTACATGATGAAGCTAAATGGTTGCTTAAAGAAAAGATGCTTTTACTTTCTTCTCTACAGGGGGGAAATTTCCCCTTAAGGTCATCCACTCCAGGTCATATTCTTACACTCTTTTAAATAACAGAAAGAAGAAACTAATTTGCCCCCACATGCCCATAGGGGGCAGAACTGCAATCTCCTGCTGTAATAACACTGGCTGGAAGTCCCTCCTTCCCATACTTCTTACACAAGTGAGCTAGGACTGAACAAGAACACAAACTGACACTAGAAAGAACAATGAAAATGAAAGAACCTGAAAAGATAAAGAACTTGTAGGATTAAGCCCTGAGAATGCTTGAACTCAATCGCTGAGGATAGGTATAAGTATGCATAGGTATATGCAAGTCAACAGAACAAGTTAATGAGTATACATCGACTCCAAGCAGTATTTAGAATTAGGTCCATTCATCTGCAAAACTTATTCTTGCTTATATGCCACAAACAAATAAAATGGATTCATGGATAGATTCTTTCAGCACAATGCAACACAATTCCATATATTCACCAATATTAAGACTTGCTGTCATCACATCTAGTCCTCTTATCAGAAGAATGTAGGATTAGTCTGAGCTAGTAACAGGACAGCCAAAGTCTCAAGATGTGCTGTGGAACTTGTTTACGACACTCGCCTAAAGACGGCAGCGGAGGGGCAGCCTGACACAACGGTGCCTGACGTGGAAGTGTGTGAAGCAAAAGCACGGAACTGAATTCCTGCATGAGGAAAAAATTGTACCCATTGATATTCATCGATGATTACTGAATGTTTATGGAGACCAAACAGTGGATATGAGCACAGTGAAGTGGTGGGTGGCATGTTTCAGAAGTGGCAACAGTGGGTCACCTCCATTGGTGCAGATTTTTTTTTTAAAACAAGTGCAGCATGCAGGCTTTTGCTCACCACTGGCAAAAATGCAAAGCTAATGGTGATGACTATGTAGAGAAATAGTGTTTTGCAGCTGAGAATTAGCTCTATCCAATAGCGTTATTGAGCTGTTTGTATCTGCTGTAGTTTCCATGGAAATAAATAGGAGGCATTACTTTCAAAGCAACCTACATACAAAAACTACTTTAATCCATCAGCAACAAAGACCTCTCCCTGAACAATTCACAGTGTGCATCTGTTACAACACACAGCCTGTGGCACAACAGGCACATTTCAGCATCAGCACATGGGTGCATGCAAAACCAACTGTGATTCATAATCATAGAACATTCACGTACACATTACTAAATTTAGCAAGGCTGGGGGACCATGAAATAACTTTTGCAAGTTTGCTTCACTGTGTAGCAAATGATACCCATAAACTGTGAAATTCCAATCCTTAAATATTGTCAAAAACTCACTGAATAAGGTCCTGACCATCTTATTCTATGACATTATCTCTTCTTTGAGCCACAGCTGGCATGAGGTGACCCCTACAGCTCCCTCTAACCTAAATCACTGGTTCCACAACCCTGCCCTCATAGAGGCGGACTCTAACTCGTGCCTTCTGCTGTCCACAGCTCAGCTATCCTCTGATTAATTTGTTCCAAATAAAGGAGAAAACAATTTGCATTTGCTGTGCACAGAAAAAGACATTACAGCTAAATTCTTGAATCCTGACTAAGTCTCCTAATCTAGATCAGTGGTTACAGCATTTTTTTTTTATTTTAATTTGAAGATTCCTGAAAAGGTTTTTCAATCAGCAGTGCAAATGCTTGCTATACAGCCAACACAAGCCATTTGCAATACGGGTTTTCTCTAGCTGTTTTATGAAAACCCACTGTACACGGGCCACAAGCTGGTTTGGAAACTGATGACATATCCTTGTGGCACAGTAAGGGAAGCGATAAGAAAACCACTCATTTTATTTTCAGCCTCTTCAGAAAAGGAGCAATGCCTACTTATGCTGGAGGTGGGCACATTTTATGAATTTTGATAATTTATTTATTGCCTGAGGTCCAACTCCTTAAAGCCCAGGTTTCCACCTTTTGCACCTAAAGATTTTGCCTAAATACCCAGAGGCATTCACTCTGCAGCTAAGTGCAAATTAGGAACCAGAAGCTTGGGTTTTATTCAAAAGCAAATGAGTTCCAAAGTTCCCAAAGATCTACCCTAGCATCACACTTTCTGCTACTCTCCACTGCTTATGAAACAGAAGCTGAAACACAAGCTGAGCAATCCCTGGCACTTCCTACTATGTCGATATTGCACAAACCGCAGCAAGCATCCTTACACCAACAGCCCACTTGGGAACAGAAGTTGGGGTATATCAGTTGGGACTATGAACTGCAAACATATAATGCAAATATTCCATAGGAAGTGCAATTAGCTGAAACAGATCAGATAGGAATGGCTCAGGTCAGGTCAGCGTACCTTCATCAAATAAACGTGAACTTTCTCTGAGGACAAAGCTAACGCTTAACAAGTGGAACTTGTGCTATCACTGACCATTGTGATCAGGTGCCTTTCACAAAGCATCAGAGACACTATGGAAAACGTTCCTTTGTTGTTGTTTAATCTTTTTATTTATTTTTATTACTATTACTGAAGCTTTCCACAAGTGAAAACGGAAGCTTGATTAGTAAAAGAATTCATCAGAATTTATCAGCTCCCAGTACCTAATTCCTGCTTAATTCCCAGGATATCAGTTAGTTTTCTGTTAATTGTAAGGTCAAAGAGGACCCCGTTTATGCAATAAGCAGCAGGAACTAAACAAACAGAAGACCGGATCTTTAATTCAAATGTGTTTCCTGGAGGAAAGGAGTAAATCAGTGCAGATAATGTAGTACAGAAGCAGAAAAAAAAAAAAAGAATAAGTAAAAAAAAAAGTCACATGTTCCAAAATAATCTGTTCAAAAAAATTTCTCACTGGAACATAAGTAGCTTTACAAAACTAGTGCCCTGGTGAGGGATTTACACAGGTTTCAGTTACCAATCAAAAACAACAGCTAGTTACTTTGTGGATGAAGAGTGGTGGTGCTTGTCACACACACACAAACAAACAGTAAGTCACAAACCAACCTGCACAGCAGGATCTGTCTGCGTGAGTGCACACCTGAGACAAGAACTCCAGAACACATTCCTGTTCATTGGACAGCTTGAAAAAAATAGCACAGACGGTATAGTTAAGAGGCCTTCAGAGTACTGGAACAGTTCAAACAATGCTTAATGTTTTTCAGATCCACCAGTTACAAGGTCACATCAGCGGAATTCCATGGCACATCTCCTGATACCAGGCTTCTGGCCTGTTGAAGAGCACCATGAGTTTATAGGAACAGCTGGAATTTGAAATTTATCTTTAATGACCATAGGGTATGATTACTAAGAAGTCGCATACATTTTTCAAAAATCGCTGATCTACCCTAAATCATTACCTACCCTTATTTAATGAAACCCTGCTGAAGACACTAAGACACTGATGACTGACTGACAAACATTTTCAAACACATTAGTTTCTAACCCCAGAAAAGGCTGTCCTTCCATCAGTCAGGCACAAGAAACTGGACAAAAAAGCCTCATCTGTACATTTGGTCATTTCCAGAACACATGGTGGAGTGATGCAGCAGGAACTGGCAGGGCTTAACAGGCACTGGGGTCACAATCCACATCCCCCTTAGTAAACCACCTTTGGCCTGAATATGGGAAAGGGGTTTTCTATTTCTATAATCCAAGTAACCATAAAGAGATAAAAATAACCACTTTGTTTGTCCTGTTGAATAGGGGATTAAAATAACTGGCAATGTTTTAAGTCATGCACCAGAGGTGGCTTCACCAGGTCACAATTGGAAAAGGAGAACTGCCAGGCCTTGATAAGCATGGCAATTACCATTCTTTTATATACAGAACCACTCCAAGGGAGCGCAGCTTCCTTACACAGCAATAACAGCATATCCTTTGATTTATACAGTAGTCCTCCAGCAATACAACCAACATCCTGTTTTCATCTTTAAGTAGAGCTGGGTACTTTGCCTACAGGCTTTATTTATCAGAGCTCCTTTAACCGAGTCCCTTCTCATTGCGAGAAACTGCACTTTCCAGTTTAGCGCGCATTTTTTTTAAAATCTTCCCAACTCTTCCCTTCTGAAAATTCAGATGTGATATCTACATCTATATACTCTATAGAACAGATATACTAAGGGCTTTGAAACAATGTGACTCACATTTATAAATAATAATTGAAGTAAAACACTTTTCCCATCTAGGAAGTCATGTAATACCTAAGAAAATTCAGAGGAAAAAGATACTATGGCTTTCAGAGGAAAGAACCGAAATACTGATTGAATGATATAAGCTGTAAGATCTCATAAATCCCTTGAAACACACATTCCTGAGATCTGAAATTACTTCTGTGAATCCTACCCAGACTTAAGAAATTTTCTCCAAATAACAGGGAATCTGAGTAAATCATCTAAAAGAATAGAACATTTTTATTAGATACCTCTCTGATTTCTTTAATTATTTAATAGTTCGGTATCCTGTGTTACCACAAATCAGAATCCTGTCACAAATCCAGTCTTTTCCACGTTGTTACCCATGAAGTAACTAGCCAAGAAGTATTTTATATATTATTTACATGCTCATGCTCTGTGCCCATGCAATAACTCATGAACATTCCACTTGCATGCTGTCACCCGTTAGAAACAGAAGTATCATGTGGGCTTGACTGTTAACCACTACACTTGCTCAAAACAGTTTTAAAAGAAATTTTCACTCCTTGAATGCAATTCACAAAAATTTACTAAAATGAGGAATGCATTTCTAGTTATACCTACATTTTATTTTTTACTGATTTACATTCAAGCAAGGGGCAAGCAGCAGGCCAGCAGAACGCCAGCGGAAGTAGATGCAATTACCAACATGAATGCAGAGCAAGTTTATTATTTAGCAAATAAAGGCCCTGACTGAAGAGCACTAGACAACTTTGAATTTGCCTACACTGGCCAAAAAAAGAGCTATTGTGGGGATGAAGACAGAGGATAGGCAGAAGTACCACCAACACAGCTACAGCAATAGAAGCTACAGTGACCAGAAGGTATGTAGATTCGACATCGCCTACACCACAGGTCCTTAGTGGTAGGAGTCAGGTCAGGGACAAGCTGCAGGTAATTTGTTTGCTAAAATCTCTCCAAGATTTGTCGCAGTTCCCTCAAATTCACTGCAGTAGATCAGTGCTTCACTGAACCTGATCAGAAGCAGCATGAATCTTGTTTTAAGATGCTGAAAAACAGCAGTATCAAGCTGAGAAAAAAGTTGATGCACAGCTGTCTACATAGATAACAGAAGCAGAATGAGATACAAACAAGAGACAGCAAAATTCAGCTGAAAACTCCATTCAATCTCACTCTACCAAGTAAAACTCCATGTGCCAGTGAGTAGCCCCAAACCCACCAACCTCTCCCATCTGCCACACTTTCCCTCTCTCAATAAAAAGGGTTGAGTTTCAAGCACGACTCAAAGGCATCTGTAGAAAGAGCTTTAGCTTCCTTATCAGGCAAGGGTTTCAAGATGTGGCTAATGGCCATTTAACTGCTCTTTTGACACACCTAAAACAAAAACAACCACAATTTTTGGCATTTTTATTGTATGTATAAGAGGTCACTGCCATACTGCAGCTAGTGTAAAGAAGAAAGCCTCTCTTTGGGTTCAGAACATCAAAGCATACTTTTCAAAAAACATCACTAAATTAAAAAAAATATATCCTAAGGTGAATGCAGGCAAGGGAAGAGGACTGAAAGCAGCAAAAATGTTGTCCAGCTTTCAAAAACGAAATTACCTCAGACTTCTGTGGTCACAAACAGCTGATTGCTGGCTTCTAAATGAAGGAAAGGACTTAAAGAAGCTGCAACAAACTTATTACTCCACTGGTTCAAGAGTAAATCTTCTCATCTCAGAACATGACAAACTTCTTTCCACCCAGATCGGCTGTACAAGACACAGTAAGGTACACCATTCTTGTCAGTTATTCACCTTGTATCAAAAAGAGAATGGAGAGGAAGGAACGTCCTTAGCCTGTGCCAGATCTCTGAATCAATTGGTCTTTCTCATAAAGAGACACAAAGCCATTTCTTTTTTTGTTGTCATTTAAATATTTAACTGAAAACATTTCTCAATCAAAGACACAGATGCACACAGCGAAGACGTGACTTACAGTACAGCCCTGTTAGGATGTGATTCACATCTGCTGACGGATCTCATACCACTGTCAGAAGCCAAGAGTTTTTTAAAGGGTGCAGCTTAAGGACTGAACTTTTATGATTTCTGCTAAAATTTGCATGTTTCAGCTCTCTCTTCCCATCTTTGATAAACTATTGTATGCTGCTTTGCAGACAAACTGGAGCTCTTTCTACCATATTGGGCACTTACATAATACCACAAACTGACTAAAGGAAACTTATTCTCAGTGCACAACCAAGATGTGAATTTTGGGACAGGATGTGGGAAAGGCCACTAACTGTAGAGCTGTCCAGATCTCATTGTTTTATACTGTAGGTGGTCTGCTCTGAAAGTAATGCCTCCTATGTCAGAGGCAGATGTTGGTGGTATGGCAGTAGAGGTTGAACCTTCCCACCAATATCCCATTCCATGTTGTTGCATGTGTCAGATGGCAGCAGAGGGGCACTCTGACACAATGGTGTCTGACATGGGAGTGCATATAAAGCAAAGCTGTGGACTGAATTCCTCCATGCAGAAAAATGGCACCCACCGACATTCATCAATGCTGGCGAATGTTTATGGAGACCAAACAGTGGATGTGAGCACAGTGAGGTGGTGGGTGGTGCGTTTCTGCTGTGGCAACAGCAGCATGAAAGACAAACCATGTTCCAGGCAGCCATGCAGATTTTTACCAGTGCAGCATGCAGGCTTTTATTCGTTGCCACTGAAAATGCACACCTAATGGCGGTGACTATGCTGAAAAATAGTGTGTTGTAGCTGAGAGTTTGCTCTATCAAAAAGCATTATTGTACTCATTCTATCTGTTGTAGTTTCCATGGAAATAAATAGGAGGCATTACTTTCAGATCAACCTTTATATTTTTAAGTGACAGCTAAAAACTTATAACACGACTTTTTCTAATCCTGGACCTCTTGTTTATATGTAAGAGAAGAATTCTTTAGATATTCAACCATCTTCCTTCATGAGACTGCAGTTGGCAATGCGCACTGTACACTTCTCAGTTAATTAGGGTAGAATTTTTGAAGGGTATTTCTATCTGAAGCTCTTCCAAGAGGCTCTGACAAACATTTGTTTACAAAACAAACAATTCACTGGGCACTTCATTTCCTATTACAGATCTGTGCACCACAAGACAGAAAAGGCAGCATCAGCTCATCAGAGGACAGACAGATTTCATTCAGGAAATGTGAAGGAAAATCTCTCTGCAATGAAAGGCCTGCTAGGCCTGCAGGCACACAGCTGATGGGCAAGGCCCAGCAGCTATCACTCACTAACCCACGAGGTAATGGCACAGCTGAATTCACATAGGGCTGCAAACAGGCTGAAGGCTCTCATCAGCAAACCAAAGCCTGAACCAGGTCTGAATTCATGATACTGGAACAGTAGTAATGTCTCCCCCACCCCCAAGTTTAAAACATCAAGCACATCCAACTTAAAGGACAAGTTAATCTATAACCAATCCTCACAGTACACTGTCCTCAGCCAAAGGCAGATGGGATTTTACACGCAAAGGTGAGGCTTTTAGGGGAGTTTTGAGATCTCAGCATGCCCATCCCATCCCTCCCCACACAGTGGGTGTCACACAGCAACAGCAGCGACCACAGTCTGACAAAATATCTTCTAATAAAAAAAGATGTCAATTAGATGAAGTAGCATTAGAATCATTAAACATCACCTTTTCCTTCATATTAAACACCTGTAAACACACAGGAAAACTTATTTTCATATTTCTTTCAGATGACATCCTAACTTCAGCTCGTAATCGTATCCCTTACAAGTAAGTCCATAAAATGATTACGAACTCTTTCCCTTATACAAGTATTTTACAGGCCTGTATTTCATTTTCGGCTATCAAAATACAAATAACCACTGCCAACATGATTACAACAGTCTTCACAAGGTTCGATTGCTAACACAGAATCATGACAAAGTTTCTCAAATAATAACTCCTTAATTACTGTAGACCCACAAGGCAAAAATATGGGGCTTTTGTTGTTTTTGGTTTGTTTTTAAATGTGGCCTCATCTGTTATAGAAATGCTTTTAACAGGGACAAGGGCACTCTGACACAATGCAAATGGAATTTCAAGCTTAGCGCTAAACACGTTAAAAGAATCACTAACATCCAAAGTCTATACACAAACAACAGTAGCATGTAAGCAAATATTGGAGGTTTTCTTGCTTCTCTTTACTCATACAGAAATCATAGTAAGAATTTATGGTATTATCAACTAAATTGAGGCCAGAATTATAGTCATAATTTAATTCTCTCAAAGCTGAGACCTAAAGAAATACCTGGTTACCTTTTGGAGACCATAGATGTTGTACTACTGTGATATTTCCATCTCTTCTGAAGAGGGGCAGAACCTCCACTGACAGCCTATGGATCTTTCCACAAGATCACTCAGGGTACCAAGAAGGGCTTTTTTGTTTGTTTTGTTGTTGTTTTTGTTTGTTTTTTAAATCTCCATCTACAGTCAACACGCAAAATACTGATTGGCTGGCACTGCATAGGATGAAATTTCAACGTTTACATCATGTGTCATTATTTCCAAACATTCTCAATTCTACAATAAAAACTCATTCTGGATTAAAGTCCTGGCAAGCTGATTATAAAAAGGAGAAAAAAAACACCTTGTAAACCCATTGGCTGGCAAGCTTTACATATAGGAGCTACAGAATCCAGGAAAATTTTTTGGTGAGTAAAAGTAGGGTGGGACGAAAAAAAAAAAACACCCTATAAGCAGTATCTTAAAGAACATCACCAGGAAAAAAATAAGAACCAATTGATTTGTTTGAATATTTCTGTAAGTTATCTACATTAAGTCATTTAATACTTTGAAGGTTTCATTTAACATTTACAGATCATTGCATTTCCCTCCTTTCCCTTTAGTCATTTGAGATTTATAGATGAAGAGGCATTACAGCAGTGTATTTTGGGAGGAAGACTGGAAAGTTTGTAAGTGTTTGGGCAGTGGAAATATGAGAACAGTCAAAGAAAGATGCTTAGAAACAAGACAGAGATTCCAGCAGTTCAGACAATGATGTCAGATCCTTACTACTTTTCCAAAATATGCTGCTTCAGATTCTACCCTATCTCCCTCACTACTGACAATCAGCTCTGAGAGAGCTTTTATAAAACACTGGTTTTCCACACCTCCTGGATTTTCACCTTGCTTTTCTATAGAAGTGAACAAGCATTACTTCGTGCATTGAAACTATCACCACTATACCTAGGGAGAGGCAAGGGGGGGAGGAATGTGATTGTTCTCCTGCAGTGCAGGGCAAAAATAAAACAAGTTATTTTGATTTCAAAATCCTCTGATCACTGTACATTGCATATCATTTGGAAGAAGTTACATACATTCTTATATTCTACACATTCTTCCAAATATATATCATTTGGAAGAAAAGCACAGACACCCCCGCCCCCTAAAAAAAAAAAAAAGAACAACCAGTGAACAAACAAACAAACAAACAAAAAATAGAGAAAGAAAAGATAGAAAAAGAGAAGCTTTAAGGAGTTGAAGGAATAAAGATGCACATGATTCAGTTCAGTTCATTTCTGAAACAAATGCCCTGATAACCTGTTATGGAGACTTCAAATTATATATATCTAACTTTGAGGAACAATAACACGCAATATATCGAGAAAGTTACTGCTACTGGCCCAACAACGTACTAAGTAAATTCTGAAAGTTAAAAAATAAATGCTCTTTCACATCTAGCTATCACTGCTGCCTTAAGATCTCAGCTCCAAATTCTGCCACATCTAAGGCATTACTCAGCTGTAGATAAGTGAGCAGAGAAGGGCAGGTGCAAGGACAGCCACTGACCCTTGTTTACAGTGCCCTGGGAAGGGCCTGGGAAGCCTCCTTTCCTTAAGCACTGCAGAGAAAATACTCTCTCATACTTAGGGATGGAGACTAAGATGTGTCAACTTAGGTAACATGCAGCATAGTATTTAAATGCAAAACCACATGTAGAAAAAGAAAAGAGAATCTACAATCTCAGGATGAAATCAGAAGATGAGATATCAGACAGGAAAAGAAGGCCAACAGAAGGACCAAGCAGAAAGGCCAGGTTCTTCCTAAATCTCTAAGTAAAATAAAAAACACACAGACTCCAAAAAGCTAAACACAGAAGGACTCTAGGAGTAAAGTCACAGTCATACACTGAAAAATACTAGAATGTAATCAGGAGAATGAACATCCTTCCTTCAACAACAACAAAAAAAATCAACACACTCCACCAAGTTGTTGTCTTCAGGACCATCCACCACCACCACCAGCAAATAGAGAAAGATCACTTTATCCTCCAAATGTTTAAAACCACAACTGTTAAGTTGCCTTATGAAATAAGTGTTACAATTCTTCTAAGTTCCTAAGCACAACCTATGATAAAAGTTTTTAGAAAAAGAAGTAGTACATTTAAGATTCAACTAAACAAGACTTTCTCTAAGAAGCGAGTACTTCAAAAACTGAATGAGGTAAAAATAGCTCAGTGAGGTCACTAAAGACGAAATTAGTGAAGTTTGCAGTGTGAGTGGACAGAAAGGATCAAAACTGCAGGCAAGGGGAAGTGAGAGACCATGAGTCAGAAACCAGCAGAGGATACAGAAATGTTTCTGTCTGGAGAAGGTAATGACTGTTAAAGAACGAAAGAACGGGAACCTAGGGACAACAGTTTTCAACACATAGTTGTTCTTGATTTTTGAGAAAGCAAATTTATTTTAAAAAGCAGTCATACCCAGATTTGTGCCATAACATGCATTTCTAAATTTATACAAACTTCTGAGAAATCATCAGAAACCTCCCTACTATATAGTGGTTGTCAACTAGCTAACTTCTAGTTTGCCTTACAAACTGAACCAGAAAAACATTCATCCATTACTATGCCCTCAGAGCCAGAATGGCTTCATATTTAATTTTTAACTATTTTTTTTTTTTTATGGGAAAAAAAAGAGGGTTAAATCGACGTAAGTAGCGAAGAGGATGTACTTCATTTTGCCTGGAGGGGTTACATCCCAGGCTGAGGAGTTGTAAACACTTCTTCCAACTTTGTTACTAACAGACACTTTGGCTCCATATAAAAAAAAAAAAAAAAAAAAAAAAAAACTTGATACAGAGAAAAAAAACCATTGTTCCTCCCAAGTAAAAAATGCTTTCAACATTGTTGTCACAAGAACTCTTAAACTGATAGCTCAGCAGATTATCTTCTACCTGTAATACAGCATCCAACTGTTCTGTCAGTCTAGTTTGGCAGCAAACAAGGCTCTAGGTTCTACAAAGGTCAAGAGCAATGCAAGGATACTTAAAACACTTGGCAACATACCAAATGACAAGAACTGAACTTGCCACAATGTATTTTTTCCCTATTGTACTTCCAATTACCTTGGAATCTACACATTGAAAGCATCAGGGCACTAATAACATGCGAGCAAGCATCTGTAACCCTTTTAGCATAAGCCCTTTGATGCCACAGGACACAAAGCATATACAACATGAAAATCAAGATACATTTTCTAAACCAAGTAGTTATACTTCTAGAACACAGGTGAACAATAAAATTGAAATATATGTACAGAAAGGATTTTTGAAGTACAGGTAATAAACTACAGCTAGGCAGCTATTTCTCCAATTTAAATCTTTGTTGAATTAATGCTCCCAACAACAAATTCAATGCTTTCTCACGGAAGAAAGCTCATGTCTAGCCAAAAATATTTATGTGTTCTATTTTCTTTAACTGAAAATAGCAATCCCGACAACCCTAGTCTTACAGAACAGTTGACGTACATACAAGCTCCCCAGGGAGCCATTTCATAGACAGATTAGAGACCCATCCTTTAACCACCCTCATCTCCTTGATCATTGACAACCACCAAAAGATGCACAGAAATATATGTGCCCCTTTTGAACTTGATAATATCCAAACAAACAAAAAACAAATCCACGAACTCTTAGTTTGGTAAAGATTCCAATGGTATTGCATTTTCAATGCAGAAAAAAAATGTTTCCTAACCTATGAAAAAAATGCACATTTCTCTACTCATCCAACACCATGCAGACTACAGAATGCATCTATTTGAGCCCCAGCTAGCAAAAGTTTACTTTCAAACAAAGAGTTGTACTTTTAAATGTGAAACCTTATTTAGGAGAGAATTCAAGTGAAACCTCAAGTTTTTAATTGCCTGTTACAACTCAACACAGTGTTGTTTTTTCCCCTCCTGAGCTCCCCATTGTTGCACGCTGCACAGTCAGAGTTTCCTTTTCATTGTGCTAATGCTGGGCATAGCCACAGAACTCTACAGGAGTCTAGGAGCCAACATCTCAGCTTCTTGTCATCCTCGAATGCCTTGACGTCAACTCAATGAGTCGCAGAGCAGAGCACAGTGGCAGCAAATGCTGCCAGCAAAGAGCAGCCTTTCCTCAAGCAGCAGGCAGCTGTGAGAACGTGAAGCCAGAGCAGCAGGTCAGCTGCTGGGGAGCTAGCGAGAGCCAGGTGAAAAGGAAGGAAAGTGCACAACCAGACTTGTTTTAACTTGCAAGCAGTCATAAAAGGAGGAAAAAAAAAAAGAACACTGCATTCCTTGTATCCACTCCATTAACAGAGCAACTCATCACACTGGCTTGTTACTTTCTAGAAAAAAAATTAAAACTATTCAGCTGAGGAGGCGCTAACATTGTTACAACTCCAGGCTCCAAGGGCTGCTCAAGTAACTTGGGATCTGTCGCACCCCAGCACACAAAACTACAACAGCAGCAGCTGGAAATGACAGCAGCCATGCTAGAACTTATGCACTGAGAAACTTTTTTCCACACTACAGTCAAGACAGCCAGAAGCAGTACTGGGCTTCCTGAAGGGAGGCCTGTTTAGATGTTGCTAGATCACAGCAGAAACAATTTGTTTGTGAGTCTAAAACATTCCTGGCAAGTTAATTTACCTGTCAGATGACAGGACTTCTGTAAAGATCTGCAGTCTCCTCTGGGACCTAAGCTTTTGGATCCCTACAATGGGTTCTTTTCTTCGTCCACCCAACACAGATGCTACTACTCAAAATAAACAGCAATCTTCAGGTTTACAGGAACACTGTAGTCTCTTTTCAAGTTAATAAAAACATCTAGTAACAATAGAAAAGAAGAAGCTCGCATAAGATAACACTGAAACAAACTCACCTTCCAGTCTGAAGCACCTTTTCCCTCGTGTGCTTTTGAACTCTCACTAATGACTAGCTCTTCCTTTTCCTTTTTGAGGGGTCGCATCATGCTGGACAAAGCTTTGAAATAACTGCTAATTTCTCTATTTGTGCATTACCCTCCCACGCATTTTTTCACTCTAGTATCCACATTCCTTAACCCCCTAACGTTTCCTTGATCTCATTCCCACAGCAACACACTCCAACAGGGAATGTTACTGCTCAATACTCAGCTATGACTTCAGACTTGACAACATTTGAATATTCAAACCAGCCACTAAATGCAATGACATTCAATCCAAGGCACTGCTGTCTCATGCAACTATTTGATGTTGGCTTGGTTAAGGCAGATACATTAAGAAGAACAAAACAATCACCTCCAGAAGCGTTCCTATATATTCGGAGTTCAGATGGCAAACTACACCCTGGAATGTGGAACATTCAAGTGGCTCCTGATGGGGATCCACCCACAAAGTGGTTAACTCCCTGCTTCAAACACGCAGCAAACGCTGTGGGCACAAGTTCTCAAAGTTCTTTCCAATTAGTTCTTCTTCATCGGGTCATGGGAGTGAGAAAAACTGAGCTAGCTGTTTATCTTGAACTCCTGAGCGAACGAGATAGAGCACATCTAAGATTGGACTGTCCGTTACACCCAGAGCAACAAATTCTGATTCCAGATAGACCTAACACTTAGTGTCACAAGCACAAAAGTCTTGCATTTATCCACGAATATCTATGCACAATAAAGCAGTATAGAGATCACTAGCAACAGCTAATTCATTGGAAGTTGAAAATGTCGTTTCAGGCCTCACCTGCATTTCACCAAACTAGGAAAACTTGCATTCTCCACTGCCCCCTCCAACCAGCTGCTGTGGCCTGGCAGCAGACCAGCTGCCCTGCAGTCAGTGCTGCACCTTCTGCCTCACCCCCCACTCCACACCACAGAGGACCTTCATCCATACTGCAAGAAACCAGGGGCCATGCTGGGAACAGACTCAGCTGACAAGCTAAAAGGGAGGGAGAGAGCTCAAACCAGCATTTTAAGCTTGATGCCAGATGTTTTTCAACACTGAACCACCGCTGATGTCTCTGGAGATCTGTAATCTGATTGAAATTATTTGATAAAGGAACTCAACAGTTGTACTCAGGCAAAGACACAACAAAGAAGTTAAGCTTCTTGCTCTTTCTGAGAACACCCACATCTCTTTCTCAAAGGCAGCCCTAACCACGGGAAAAGCTGCCTCTCCTGCTCTTATTCACCTCAGTGCACACACCAGGCCCAGCCTCCAGGGAATGGGCACGACAACACCTGAGGAAGTTCCTGCAGCACCCAGGCACAGCCCCGTCCTGCTCTGCCCCCCTGCTGTCTTCAGGCCTGGGGAGAAGCTGTAGCTCCCAGCCATGTTCTCAGGAGACGCACAGTAAGAAAGGGATGAAACAATGGTTTATTGCTTCACTAAGGCAGGACAGAAGCTGCTGTTTTGAAATTAAACATACAGCTTTACATATGATTTAAGGGAACAAATTAAAACATAAAATTATCATAAACTGATTAGAATTGAATTAAAGCGCACACCTCAGTGTTCATTCTAATATTTGGACAGAAGTAAATATTTACTGAAATCCAAAATCTTTAGTTTACTGAAATCCAAATTTGCTTCAATAGTTTAACAGCATATTTACTGGCACAGTAAAAGCCTTTGTCATCTGCTAAAATGAATCTACTTCTTCAAATAAAACTTGATTTACACCAGAGGTTCAGCACTGCTCTCTTGCAATAGTAGGAAAACTCTGGTCAAGATGCTGGATACCACCCACAGTCAATTTTTTTTTTTTCTTTTTTAAGTATTAAAACACACATTTTCCGATCATCCCGTAATGCAGCGAATACACAAAGCCAATTCAGCTCTGAACAGGAGCACTCTGTGTCACTGGCCTGGCAGGAGCATGCTGCCAGGAGTGCTCCTCAGACGTGAGGCAAGATGGATGAGCTATAAAACTATTAAAAGTATGTCCGGCCAGGTTGCTTCTCCTACCAGGAGAAACTATGTGGCACATCCAGCCAGTAACTGGGCATGCCCTCTATTCACCATATTCCAAAAAAAATCCAGCAGGAAAGGGTTTCTTTTTTTTTTTTTTTTTTTTTTTTTTTTTAAAGAAAAAAGAAAACGAAAAGTAAGAAAGGAAAAAAGAAAGAAAAAAGCACCTCTTGGTTGTAGTTTGAGAGTAACACAGGCACGGTCCCCTGCATTGTTTCCTCCAAATTGAAGCAAATATTTATCCACAAACTTTTTATAAGAAAAGTTTTTCAATAGGAAAGCGCAGTCCTGCGTGCAAGAAAAAAAAAATCTTCCACAGGATGTAATTACCAGATACTTACCAAAGCTTGTCCCAGTGAATAAGCTAAGAAAACTTCATACAGGAGAGCCACAACGTAACCCAGAGGACAAAGATACATAGAAGCAGCAAGGCTAAATAAACACAGAGGCCTGGAAGCTCACAGCACACCTCGGCCACATCTCCTGGCAGGCAGCAGAACAGAGCTGCTAAGCAGTGAAGAGCTACCAGGGATTGCACCTCCTGACTTTGAACAGTGTTTTGGGAATAGATTTGCTGGTAAACACTTCTCAGCTGTATTTTAACAATATTCTCCACCTGGTCAGGCAGGTGAGGGGGAGACATAATGCAGTACTACAGCATTTGAAGAACAGTGCTCTTCCAAAAACACAACATTCCCCCTCATCTCATTCAGTGAGGGGAACTGCAGCACCGCTCACTGCTCTGAAACAAGTCTGTGGCTCCTGGTCAGTGAGCTGGGGGGAAGCTGCTGGTATACCCAAAGTTTTTTTTCTCAAATCCAGTATTTGGACGAGTAGATGAGATTGCCTTCAGGAAGCAATTAAGACTGGCAATGCAGAACTCGTAATAAGTAAGGAATGGCAAGCTGATATTCCAAGTACTAAATTGCATGGGAACAGCTGATAAAAGGCCTGAAAATATATCTGCAGGCCTAACCAAAATAAGCTTTGCTGCTAGCTACATGTTTTCTCACAGCTGAGAGGTAAATGCTGAGGGATGCCTGAAGCCTCAGGAAGGGAACACGCAACCCTCCTGACCTGGGGGGTCTCAGCAGCAGCCAGCACCCTGCACAGCCACTGGCACCCCGCACAGGCCATGACACCTCACACAGCCACTGACAGCCGGCACAGGCCTCAGGCCTACAGCAGCTGCCGGAGCTGCCAAGGGTGCAATCAGGGCCTTCGCTTGTTTTCATGTTCCTGCTCCCAAGGAGAATCGAGTGCCTTCAAGACATGCTGGTTTAGTCTCTTCCTAACTGGTTATCATGCACTGCTACCACACACTCAGTGCTTTCAATTGAGCTTACATTCCCAGAGTCTTAGAAATGCAGTGATTACCTGCACTGTAATTACACCTTCTATATTGCCTGGTACTATCAGCCTCACTTCTGCCTGACCACACACGAATGTAGGGCTGCCACAAGGCCCTGGTGAGCAAACACCCCCTCTCTGGGAGCTCTCCATGTCCACTCCACCATCCATCATTTCACACTGATCCAGTTACAGCCACAAACACCATCTGCCCCCACCTGCTTATCGCACGCCCATTAACCACCTCCTGCAGGTAACACACCAGCCCCAGGAACGTCCTGGTGACAAAACACACCTCACCGCTTGTCCCCTCCACACGGGATAGCCCCAAGGCACTGTCAGTGCACTGCTGGTGAGGCCGTGGGGTGACCCCCTGTCCTGGACGCCTGGGGGCTGGCAGAGCCCTCCTGCTGCCCCCTCCCCTCTCGCCGCAGCTCAGGCGGCCCCACCGAGACTTAAAGCCACCTCTGGTTTCATCCTCTGAGGGCTATATGCCACGTACCACCCGTCGGACTGGGCTGACACTTACAGACAAGCCCGCCGACCCTTCACTCCTCCCCGCAGACAGACGCTGCCTGTTTCCTCCTCAGCTGCCGGCACGGGCACTCAGCGGAGCTCTGCGCGGCACTCTGCTCTCCCGCACCACGGCTGCTCTTGCACGGAGGACCTGAAGCCGAGCTACGCGCGTTGGAGACAGCGGCGGTTACAGAGAGCCCTCCCGGGGAGCCGCTCCCCGCGCCGCGATGCCGCCCGGCAGCGGCTCCAGCGGCGGTGCCCGGGGAGAGCGCCCGGGGAGAGGCGCGAGGGCTCCGGCAGTGCTCAGCCGCGGTCCGTCCCGCAGCCCCTCCCGCCCCGCACAGTGCCCGCCCGCCGCGCCGACGGCCGTTTAACGGTCGCCGGCAGCCGTTTAACCGCCGGCCCCTCGGCTCGGCCATGCCGCCGCCGCCCCAGCCCGCGCCCCGCGCTTACCCTGCGGGTGGCTGCGTGCGGGCGGCCATGCCCGTGGCGGGCGGCTCTGCGGGAGCGG
>WBMW01003413.1:4305750-4391187 GCA_013396635.1 Penelope pileata | reverse complement strand
CACCTGCGCGGGGAGGGCTGCGGAAGGCGGCCCCGCTCCGCCACCCAGGTCCCGGCTGCGGGCATTCCCCGCCGCTCACGGCGCGGCCATCGGCGCCTGCAGGGCTGCCCGGAACCGCACCTCGGGCGGAGAATTGGGAACTGAAGCGGAAGAAAACTCGGCGGCGAGAAACTCGAACCGCGGAGCCTTCCCCGCTCTCGGCACCCGCGGAGACACAGAGGCTCCCTGTTCGCGGCCCCTCCCTCCTTACGCCCGCCCGCCTCCACCCACCGGCCCCGGCCCGGCGCTGCCCGGTGCGGGACCGCTCGGCCGCGGCCGTCAGCGGGGGCAGGGCCGCTCCTCTCGGCTGGAATTTTCCTCTCCCCGAGCAAACTGTCCCGGCCGCCGCCTCGGGCTCGGCCCTTCCCCATTCCAGCCAGCAGGGCGCGGGGCGAAACGCCTCCAGGTGCGGCCTCGCGGCCGGGACAGTCCCGGGGCGCGCGCTGAGGTCTCCCCGCATCTCTCCCCGCTCTTCCCGGCGGGACCTGTCCCTGGTGGGTGACAGCGGCAGCCCCGAGCAGCCACATCCGTGCTCTGCGCTTTGACGGCACTTCACCCCTTCGGTGTGACAGTGTGCTCCTTTGCCACCGCCCGGCGAGCAGCCGGGGTGTGCGTGCCGCTGACCCGTGTCACACTGAGCACCTTCCCAGCCGTGCCCGTGTCACCGCGCGTGATCAGGAGATGCAGCGCACCTAGAACACAGCTCTTCAGTCCGATAACATTACGGCCAGCGCTAAGCACAAGTACAAAAACAGCCAACTACAAAGCGTTTGTGGTTTTTGTCTCCCTAGGGGAAAACATAGAACATGGCATTGAAATATGACTGTCCTTTTTCTCAGTAGTTCTCAGATAAAATATTGGAGGAAATTGGCCATTCTGTGTCAATACCGTGCATGATATGGGCATTGACTAGTGTGATACAGTCACTAGTATCATATTTCGTCCTTCAACAACGTTTGGCTTCTCCCTGTGTGCCCTTCTCACTTGTACTGTGCTTCTCCAATAAAGATTTTATTTTGCTTTTGTTTTCTGTTTCTTCAGTGAGATTAAATAACCCCGAAGCTTTGGCAGGATCCGGGGGCCGATGGCAGCCTGAACAACCACATGCCATTACCAGGCACGCCCCGTCAACCTGCCCAAGGTTCAAAACCCAAAAAAGCACCCATGACTCAGACGGATTTTCCACGGTTTTCAGAGTTCAACAAAGCGATCAATCAGAACCAGAAGAACAATCCCCGTGAAGACCCTGTGTATGCCTCTGATCCCTTTTCCCTTTTGGCACTCCACTCTCACTTTTTGGATACACCTCAGATTGTTTGGCCACATTTCAGGTTAGGACGGCGGCTGAGAAGTAACCCCTTTGTACCTTAACTGTTCCTGCAGTAAGCGTGGGTAACTGTATTCAGAACACAGCCTTAAAGTACAAAGAGCTTTATGCCTCTGATCAGCTACTTTTCGGGCAAAACGTTTAAGTGACTCCATCCTCTAAAAGCCAATCAAATCCCCACATTGCAAAGGGGTGAGATGACCAGACACCACAGAGCTGCTGTTTGAACTGACAACCAGCACAGCTGATTACATGTTAGTTAAAATAATTACGGAAATCAATGTGATGTTGTTATCCCTTTGCTCCACACACAGAGAAGCAAAATAGTTTCCAATTGGTTTTTAGTGACACCAGGTAAAGTATGTAAGGGTAGGCCAATAGTCATACACAGAAGATTGCACAAAAAATTGAAACTCACACAACTGCTGACAGCCATCTCACCCGAACAACGCTCCTCTGGTGAGTAGAAGGTCCCAGAAAGAGATGCACTCTTTTTTGTGGCTGGCCCTTAAATGAGCCCAGAGCAGCCCCACCCTGGGTCCACCCCCTCCAGCCACATGAGGAGCACAGGTGCAAACCATTTACCTGTGCTCCCCAGGCATCCACACCCATCCTCCAGGTGCTCAATCACAAGTTCAGGCCATGATCAGCAGTTTCCCTACACCCTTCTAGTACACCTTGCTGGACCATCACCAGACAAGAAACTGTTCTGTTCTCTTTAACATCTCACTTGAAAACCATTATAAACTATAGATTAGTTCTTTGGGTAAGTACTAATCCAGAATAAAGATTGCCATCAATTGAATAGCTCACAAGGGCTAATAATAGACACTCAACACCACCAGGGAGAAAAGCAACAATCAATATAAGGGAAATAATCTAAAAAAAAAAAAATTGCTAACAATGGCAATTTCCAGTGGAGACTGGGGAGTCTTCTAAAAAAGCAGTTCGGCCAGTGATGCTAATCTCACTTCAGGGAAGAGGTTACGCCTATCTCTTTACACTAGCACTTCTCTTATTCAAACCTTGGTTGTCAAAAGCATGTCTGAAATTCTGATTGCTAGAAAAACTGCAGGTGCTAAACTGGAGTGCCTGAAGGCCGTGTTCTGCAGTGACAGTTTTATGGTGACTACACTTAGAGCAGTTGGCTTTCAGAGATACCGCAGATAGCACTTGTCCTAGGGGTCTGAGTTTTCAAACACAAAGCCTGGATTCGTGTGCCACTTTTGTTTTTTAACAATAGAAGATCAGTTCTGTGCTTGTGTTTCTAAAGACGTTGACAAAGTATTTTTATTTTTCTCTTTTTTATAATGTTCACAACTTTGTCCTGAACTCAAAACGTTACTCATACAAAACAAATGCAAATCTTACATGCAATAAACAGAAGACTGCAACAAGGAGTACCAAATAATTGGGCTACTAATACACTGTCTCCCCAGCTGGATATTTAAAAGTTAAAAAAGAGCATTTGAAGAAAAATTCTGTTAGTGTTTTCAAGCAAATCTGAGACGATAACATCGTCTAAGTTAACAAGGTGGAAGGTTATTAATTGCACAGTTACAATAATGTCATCCTTTGTCTATGAGCTGAGGTAAAACAATCATTTAGCTAGAAGCATTAATCCACGTGGCAAGTCACCAACCACTGCACTCAATGCACATACATGGTGCCATTGTACGCTTCACCATAAATGTTTGCAGATTAGCACCCATTTCTGATTACTGTTAACATAACCTTCAGCTAGAGAGAACTGTTAATTCCAATGGCTATTTGAAGGAGAACCTCTACCTAAGGGAGGGGCGTGGAGTTCCAGGAAGCCACTAAGTATGGGTTCTTCACACAAGTTAAATACTGAAAACAAAGTCCTGCCTGTTCTGATAAAGCAGTAATATCCCGTGGCATTTTTTGTGGCAGTCGGTGGTTGTTCTAGATGCCTTTGGGAAGATCTCCATGCGTCCACCTACATAGTAGGATAGTGCTGACGGTTGCTCTCCTCTGTTCAAGAAGTTGCCAGGAATGTGGAACACAAATATTTTGGGATGAAAGATGCTGTAGAAATGTAATACACGGTGTAATTTTCAAACAGATATGTCCATTATTGCCTGTGGTAAAAGGTGGTAGAAGCATTAAACAGACCACAGGAGTCTTACAAAATTTTCCCTGTTGTAAAGGTCTGCTTACAAGGTCCCTCTGTTTTAATGTATTCATAATATCAGCATATTAGTGGCTTTTTTGCATTAGAGCGTTAGTGACCTGAATGCTCACTTATTGTAGTTCTGCATATAGAAAAATATACTGTATCATGCAGTCATCATTTTGCATACTATTGTGCAATGTAGGTGTGGAACAGAATATGGAATTGAAGAGTGTTTTCCTTGTTAAATTTTATGATGCATAATTAAATAACTTAGGAAGTAGGGCTGATTTATTCTGCTGCTATTCCAGACAAGATAAAAATCAGATTCTTTCTGCTACAGTATAATGTAATTGCTCTATGACTTTTGCTTTTGTTTAAATGAAACCAAATCTGTACATAATTTTTTTTTTTTTTTTAAAAAAAAACAGAGCAGACAATCTGTTTGCATCGCATCCTGTTAACAGTTGCCTTTTCTGTGTTTACATTCCAGCATGATGTGGGTGAGGTTTTAGGAAGCATGCACACGCATGCAGCCACTGAAAGCAGTATTGCTGTAGGCACAGGGACAGGTTTTTTGTATCCATCTAAACTGTGCACATAATTAAGGAACACTATAGACATCTATAAATATACAAAAAGAATTTTGAAGCGACATCTTCAAAACATGAAGAATTTGGTAACATTTTTTTCTTAGGAGTTCTGAAAGCATTTCTAGTAACATCGCTACCATAAAAAAGTTAAAACTCTAACCTCTTAAATTAGAACTCTTGCATCTATTTCTCAAAAAGAGATTAAGCAATTTGCTAAAATCTCAGACAGTTGACAGCACAACTGGGAATAGCACAATTTTGTATCACAACTAGTTGTGTTTTCTACCTTCATCAGATATCTTAAAAAATTGAATGACAATAACGAAAGCCATCTGCCTGGATATATCCTAGATTTGTTAAGTACATGGAAAATTGATTTTAAAATGAGTAGGCTCAACATTTGCATCAGAGATTCACCAAATGGGTCACTGACATGTGGATTTGATAAATGTGAGCATAAAGACATCCTATGCAATGTGCTGATGGATTTATATTCAGTTTACGGTATGTCTACTGATTTATTTTTAGGTGAAATAGAATATATAAAAGAACGGTTTATCTCCTGGTTAGACAAGAAAAACATTGAAAATATTTCAAATTAGAACTGTCTTGTATACATGAGCCAAGGCAATATTAAAATTATCCTGCAGCTGGGTTTGTACAAGTGCTTTGCTTTCCAATGGAGTCCAATTACAGTAATCAAAGAGTGACAGACTCTGCTAACCTCAACAAGATTACACAGGTAGTATAATTTAGTCTCTGTATTTAATATTATATTCTAGTAATTTATATTTGTCATATCTATGCTGGCCATCTACACAAAGAGAGATTTCACCCTCAGAAGGAAACAGAACACTGTATTCTAAGTTGTGAGCAGTGCTACTGTCTGTGGAAGTTGGCCTGACAGATGAACTTGGCTAAAACTAAGACTTCAAAAAAGCACTCCATATACTGTCAGGTATGCGACTAAGTCATTTTGGCTTTTTGTAACAAATTTTCCCAATATTTCCCAATAGTTCCTACTACATTTAATAATAAATGCAGAATCAGAGCCAGGAAATTTTCTTCTTTCATTTGGACCATTAAGTCCAACACATACTTCGCTCCAAAAAGTATTAATTACAGACATTTTCCTTCTTAGATATGCATTGTCCTGTTGGGGCATATTTAAGATCAGCACGATACTATGATGCATTCCAATGGTTACCATTATGGTTTCACTCTGCTATTGTTTTATTTTTGCTTTTGGATCAAAGTGAATGACTAGATACATAAATAAATTGGGAGAAGAGAGGGAAGAGGCTCTCTTCCTCCAGAATCTGAACAGGAGAACACATACTGCTCTGTGTGGTGTGATTAATCAGATATGTGCTAGGGACCAGCTGCTGGAAAGGACCCTCAGTAGAGCTCCAAAGGGAAGCCTATTTTTATGTCTATTTTAAACACAAGATGGTACTGAGATGCTCAGCACAGACAAAGCTAAGATAACTCTAACCATCTATGCATATGCATTGAACTCTGGGGACCTACAGAACTCTTTTTGTTGAAAAAAAAAAAAATGCTCACCCCTCCTTCAGACTGTCACAGTTCAAGAACACCACGCTGCACTAAGTTCTGCTGAAGTCATACCGTAGGCACATATGTCACTTCTTCATTCGAGACATTATTAGCACTTTAAACTTTCAGAAAGCTGGATTTTTTTTCCCCAATAAGTGTTTGAATAAAAGTCATGAGCAGACACTTATATAAAGGTTTTAGTTAGAGCATCTGGCGGAATTTACCAACTGTGATAATTCCCACAACCTTTTCAAACACATTTCTCAAGTATATCACTTATTGCGATGATTAGAAGAAGCAAGAATGAACATGGACAGGAGCTCAAGGCTGCTCAATTACTGCTGAATTTGGCTTAACATCTAGTATTTGCCTCATAAGGGGAAGCTGAAACACTGGTTGCAGAAATTCCTTGAGGTCTTCAGCTGACAATTATTACTGATCTGAGCTTGAGAATTAGCATAAATAATTTCAAAGCATTTCAGCCTCTCAGCTTTGACTCTTTCTTTTCTGCAGTTTGCCCATGTCTTTCTCCAGAATTACCTCATTAGTGAGCATCTGTGTATAGCCAACACAGCCCAAGCAGGCACGTCAGGGACAGTTTGAAACTAGCAGCTGTGTGCAGCTCAGCAGGGACTAACAACTCACGTTCAAAGCCAGGTTTGGAGACTGTTGAAGCTAAATCCTATATCTCTGGCTATCTGAGCAGTAGTACACAGGACAACGTAGCTCAAGGGTATCACAAGTATATCCTCCAGTATGTGTGCACCAGTACATATACCAAGTAAATACCACAAAGATGGTAATCAAACAGCAAAGAGTCTCACACATAACAATGAGTCCATGATGATGTGGACTGAGCAAGTCATCTACATTTTGTGTACATTGCATAAAAATGTAACTTGTATGCATACACATTTGCTATTGCTTTATCAAACTGGAGTGTATATATTCAGCATCTCGAAATGCTTCTTATATAAGCAGTTAAGTTTTAGTTAACTTTAAGAAATGCATGGAACATTTACTAGAACTAGTTTTCCTAATTTTTAATTGAGGCATGATGTCCATACACCATAGAAAGCATTCTTCTGCCAAACTCACTGTTATCTCATTCTTCCCTTCCTCCAAAATTGCTACACTTAAGTCACTACTTGCTATCCACTAAGCATGGCACTGCTTGGACAGTTTTGTTCATGTCTTGACACAGTCAAGAGGAAAAAAAAGGACTAAACAATGTTTGGTTTTGTTCTGTGTACTGTGGCATAAAAACAAATCTAATAAGGCAGAGAATTCTCACATGCTAATTACTATGTTTACCTGTAGTGTTTTATATTGCTTTTTACTGTACATTAACATCTATTAATTCACCATGATTCATAGTAATCAGAGACAAACGTTGCAGTGAAATTACCTGGACATTTTCATTAAAAACAAAGTAAAATTTTAAAGAGAGAACAAGCTAGCCCAGAGCTTGAAACACTGCACACAGAATCAACAAACAGAAATGCTCTTGGCTCAACCCATCTGATTCGGGTCTTAGACCGGATTTAGAAGACTGTGCAATGTTTTTTGCGTAGCAGTACAATTACACAATTAAAAGATCTGAAGATTCAGCTTTTAAACAGCTAGTTTGTTAAAGGCAGAATTATTTTTTAACCTTTTCCTTTAGAGTAAACACATTTATTTATTTTAAAAACAGCCATATAGAGCAAAAAGATTTTGAATACATCAGTCAGTGCCACAGGTTTCTGTCAGATGTGAAATTCCCATCGTCATTAAGTACTGGAGCCTCAGGCCGCTCAGCTGCTACAACAACATTATAGCTATTTCTGCCTTTGTGGAATGGGGCCAAGGCTTTTCCCAGGAATAAAGGATAGAAAATGAAGAGTGCCATTTTTATCTTCCCTATTTCTTCCTGGAGAAGACCGTACAAGTTGATGGAAGAGAAACCTGCTAAGAATTATTAAACACAAAACATCATCTCTGGCTCAGGAAGTTCCTGAACTACAGATTGCTGCATGGTAGGAATATTTGTGAAAGATTCATATGCTTTCCTTCACTTATAGTACTCCCTCAATGTTTTTGGACATCGTTTGAGACAGGATACCAGGCCAGATAAAACCTTTGGTCTGACACTGAAAGACCGCTCTTATGTTGAAGTTCTTTAGCTATATTTAAATGTCTGACTTTAAAAAAGAAAGGCCTAATTTTTAATAAAAGTAAAGACATATTATAGATGTCTGTGGTTTCTTTGAACCTACTGTAATTGCTATTCCAAGATTTTGCCATCAGTCTTATTTTTTTCATGGTAACGCACCACACCTTTCACGCAGCAGGCACTCAGTGAGCTGGCAGAGGCAGTTTGGCTGTGTTAAGAGGTAAATTATAGCTCTGCTGAAGGGCTTGCTTGAGTGCTGACTTTAGAAGTACTATGGAAAGCAGCCATGCAGAATGGCTTTATTAACAACTCTAAGACCATTGTGTGCAAATGTGATGGGCTCTCTCCCCTAGCAGCCCAGCTTATTCACCTGGCTGGACCTTAAGATTTAGCCCATTATACTCAGAGCCAAGTTCTTTGGCTTCATTCCAGGCTAAGATTCACAAATGTAAATGCTAATTAAAAGCATCATAGCCTATTCAGGCCAAACAGTTAAAGAGAAAAGACAGAAACAGAGTTGAACTGCCCAGGTGCAGAAGCATGAGAAAGCAAGGGCAGATATACAATCGCCCTAAATGTTTTTACTTTTTTGCTTTTGCTACTTGTGAAACTATATTTGAGCAATGAGCAGCGGTAGACTGTGGTCAACACGTCATTAACTTGGGTTGTCACACAATCGTTTTTCAAGCGAAATGTCTCTTCTCTTGACTTTACAGACAGTACCCTGCAGCATAACCTGTTTTAAGAAATTCAAGATGCACTTTAGAGAAGTCCTTGGCTGAAGGTCAGAAGTTTTTTGGAACATTTGAAGTGAATGAAAAAGGACAGTGACATAAAGCTGCACAGTAGCTCAAGAGATAGATTCCTGCAAGGGCAAAAGGGAATTGTTTTAAAATGTAGATTGTGATTATCAGCATTAAAAGGAAACATGATATTTTTCAGTATAAGATCTGAAGACTGAGATGAGAGGAAGAGAACCAAGAGATAAGTGTCCAGCAAGGCTAGACTACATGGTTATCTGTGTCTGAATGTATATGAAGTTTCATGATAAGTAAAAACAATGGCCTTGGGCTGGTCTGATGGTTAACCTTGCATTGTGAGGGTTTAAACCCCAAGTTGCTCAGTTTTGTCTAGAACAGATGGATTATTAAGCTGGATGTATAACTACTTGTCATAATTTCTAGCAAATAAACTTTAAAAAAACTTTTTCAAGCTATCTTTCAGTTCACTGATTAAAAAAACATGCAGAATGCATTAAAAAAAAAGTGTGCAGTATGAATTTTGCAACTGTTTCATTCTTGGTCAAGAATCAGAGAGTGTAAAGTAAATGCTAATACCCCTCAAGGATTGCACACCCACAACTTAGCTCAATTGTCTAAGACTGAACTGGGAGATCAGGTTGGTTTCTGTCTTACTGTATGAAGAGAACAGAACCAAAGTGGTGCAGCTTCATCAAGCAGCTATCATTCTAATACAAACCTGAAAGGTAGTCAATCTGAATTTAGGTCTTTCAAACTGCAAGGGCAGAAATGATTAAATTTCTAATTGCCTGGGCTACTTTAATTGGTTGGAATTACTGAATAAAATTATTTTTGCCCATGTCTTTCAATAAAAATACTTTAGTCCTTCATTATGAAAATTATATTTGTGGCTGACAAGAAACAAACAGAAGTTTAAAGATTTAAACCACTGATACTTAGGCTGAATAACATATCTATTCAGGTAGTATGCTGCTTATGAATTGCAAATGAGATTAACCAATGAGCTCTGTTGAAAACAAAGCAAACAGTAAAAGCGAATGAGATGCATTGTAAGTGTTAAGGAGTCACAAAAACTTGTGCTGTTTCTCCAGTAAAACTTTGCATGATTTACAAAAGAAGAAAGTGAAATAATCCTTCTGTGCAATACTGTTTACTCCCTGTGTTTATCCAGCAAATCTGCCATTCCAGAGATCTCTCCAGGTTGCACCAGATACCAGAGGGTATCACGCACTGCAAAATTTCATAGTAGACAGCAATCTGATTAGAACTGTAGCATTTCATTTGCTAACAGCCCACTTCAGTTACAGATTAACAGAAAGGATTAAATTTATTGAAGGAGAAAACTAGTCATTGGTAAAAGCAAGGTATGAAAAAAGGCATACTGGAAATTCAGGAAAAACTTAGGACCTGGTTGTAGTACGTTTCAGCTTTTGCATACAGCTTATTTTTGTGTGGTAAGTCTCATCAAAACCAAATATGCATTCCAGGGATCATTGATGGTTTTACCTTGTCAAATGAAAAAAACAGATTTTTTTGGTTTGTAAGAGTCAGCTCAACATCTGTTAAGGCTGGCCACTAGGCAACAAAGCAAGCATGACAAAAAATGGGACCTAGTGGAAATGGTGGAATCTTTTTTTAAAAAAAAGTGGTTATCACCATGTAACTGGGGGTAAAGGAAGGGAATGGCAATGGAATTCCCACTTGTCATAAATTTCACTCCTTGTCTGCTTCAGGATCTACCTCAATAGCAGGCCCTGCTTGAATAGTACTTGTGTTTAATCTGCAGTACATGAAACAGAAAGGAATAATACAATGGTTAGAATGCCCTGCCAAACCTAAAACAAACAGCAAGTCCCAACACCTCCCATCCTCCCTATCTCTACCCAAAGGCATACAAAAGTCAGGTAACTATTTTAGCTTAATCTCTGTAGCAACATCTGACCTGGCAGACCTAAGCATATTTTTTTTCATTTCCATGCCTAGATACATGTATACAACATCATAAGCCTAATTACTGCAATATTGCAGAGCCCATTGTAAGGAAGGGGGATGCTACAGAAAGATCTCTGTTAGCCAGCATCAAAAAAACTTTCCTGAATTTCATGCACCTGGCAATCATTGTAACCCTATTCACTGTTCAGATCGTTAAGGCTCAAACTATTTTCCTGGAAGTGTGAATAAGCAGAAAGGCCTCTGTGTATAAAATATGACGGAAAGCAGCAAGTCTTAGCACACCATCTGCAGTGACTGCTCTCAAATATTTATTATGCAAGTTCCACTAAGGAATAATCAATAAGCTTTGCCAGAGAGCTGATGAGAGTTCAGAGGAGAAAGCTGTGTGTCAAGCAGCCCGTGACAGTATAAAGAGACTACAGAAATATATGCATCCAAGGGGAGAACTGTCAGGCACTTAGAAGTTGGAACACAGCATTCAGTCACTCTCAGTTTCTTGAATATGTGCCGGATTATTACATGAAAGGAAATTGAGCCTTTAGGAGAAGAATTATTCACAGAGCTATAACCTCACTTGCAGTTCCAGCGATAGCATGCTCGGCAATACAGGTGCGGCTGCTGCCAAGGATGACCTCCCTGACAAGCACCTTATCCTCACCCTAGTGCCCTGGGTTCTCAGTGATATACTTCACAGGCACTTTGACTTAATGAATGGCGACTTCCCCAGAATATTCTCTTCTGGTTTGTAATGAGAGTGAATGCCCAAAGATAGACTGATTTGAATCAAAAAGGCAAAAAATACTCATTCCTCTTTATTTCTTAGAGCTCCAATATCGATAATTCTTGACTGCTAATTTTCTAAGTGATCTCCACTCCAGGCATCTAAAGATCAACAAGCATCTCGCAGAGACGATCTCAAGTGTTCTGTGATTCAGCTTGTCTCTGCGGACTAACACTGCACCGCCAGTGTTTGTTCAGCAGTGGCTATTGTGTGATACAATGGGCCTAGATTACCATTTGTCCGACCTGTTCTTCCAGCTAGTCTACATTCCTTGCCTTCTCCACTTCCAGGATGGGGAGATCCTTCCTGAGCCTACTAAAGAGGCATGCTCCTCCTTCAAGAAAACAACATTCACTTCAATAATTAATTTAAAACTGAAACAAATGCTTTGAAGAATATTTTCTGATATAACCATCTTTATCCTCTAAAGCTTCTTGATTCCAAGAAAATAATCATCTTTCTACACTCCAGATTGATTCACAATATCTTTTCCAAAATTTTTTTATTTGCAACTTTTTTGCTCTCTATATGCTCAGTGCAAGCTCAGAGTAAAAAGGAGTTTAAGGACTTAGCACTCCACACAAACTAAGTTACTGAAAAAATATTGAAAAGCAAAGGGTTAGAAATTAATAATAATAAACTTCCTAACAAAAATGAAAAAGTTCAGTAAGCAAAATGGCTTTTTAATCAGGAAAATTTCTGGCCATCTCTTACAACTCTTCTCAAAAGCACGCTTTTCAGATGTTCACATACAGGATCTCAGAGGCTTTACAGAAGGCAGGTAGCTCAATAAACTGAGAACAATCATAAAGCTGAATTGCTCACCTTTAACTGAGATAACCACAAATAACGCCTTGAATTCATTGTCAACCAGAGAGGAACGAAGTACTGAACAGTATGAATGCCCTCTACAGGTAGAATAAGAAACCTCTGTAATTCTGGGATTTATTTCAGTTTGTCTATGCATTAAGTTCTAAATAAATAAGTCTATATTGGTCCTTATTAGCTTATACTGACGTCTGAAAATTGTAGATGGTGCAGTGGCATCTGCTGATATTGCTGATAGACAGTTCAAGATCTGTCACAGGCTTTTCCCCAGTCATACAGGTAGGCTGTGTCTATACAACTCAACTATACAGGAACATGGAATAAGCCTGAACTCCACACCTTTGTTGATCAATACTACTTAACACTTCCGGCAATACCATATCAGTACTGCATTTTGTCCAGGGAACATGAAGAGACAAATGAAACATATTGTGGACACCACCTGTCCTGTGCCATTTGGCCTCTGAACTGGAGAGCAATCTCTGCTCTCTGATGTCTTGGTAGCAGCCCACTACAAGAGACAGTTTTTGAGGAAGTTGTTACTGCATCTTCCTGAAGTCATACATTAGGCAACCCACAACCATCAGGTGAAAACAGCTTCCTCTTCAGGAAGCATCCTCCCAAAAAAGGACACTAAACCATCTTAGGACCCAAGCTTGTGCAGGCCTGCTCTGAGCCTATTGCTGTCTCTGTCCACCTCACATGGCCAGAGGTTTCAGAGCCTGCCAGAGTGATCTCTTACTGTCCACAGAAAAACAGCAGTCAGCAGCTACAGCCTGCCTGAACTCCGTGACACTCGGCCCCATGAGCTGCATCTCAGCGTATCCGTACCGGCTTTCCATCTGGCTAAGTGCACTGTGGATGAGATCAACAAAAATATAAAGATATGCACTCAGTTTCAGGGAAGAATGATCTCATCCCCTAGCCAAAGCTGAATGCAAATAAAGCTGTTTGAAGACTATTATGCATTCAGAGCAGGAAACAAGGCTTTCAAACACAGTCTTTTCTGGAAGAAGACTGACAGACACTAAACAGAGTGCGGTAAACATCATGTGCAACAGGAGTAACAAAGCAACAAAAACGCTGAAAATCAGTAAAAAGCAAGCATGGCAACATGACAAAGAGAGAACTACAGCCTTACTTAAATTTAACAATCACCATCAACCTCGTTCCCTCTAAAGAAACATTTCCTTATGAACCTGCTCAGAACATCTTGCATGGGGGTAGTTGCACTCCAAAAATGGCCTTGACTTCAGGCTGCAGCTCTACCTCAAACGCCGTACAGAATGCAGCTGCTGCTGCCTTCACAGCCTCTGGATGCATGGACAGATGGCCTGCTTGCATTTTCCCCTAACTCTGCCATGGAAGTTCAGGTAATGTATGCAGGCCACAGAGTCAACATAACACCAATACTTGCCTGTTCACTAAAAACATGAACAAATAGTTTCCTTCCTATATCTGAGGAAGCAAAGAGACATGTTCTACATCTAGGAGCCAAAGCTGCCAGCAAAAATAAGAACTAAGGAGCAGAAAACTTCCATCAGTTTTGAGTTCAAAGAGATGTCATAGCATGCATAGCTTCCAAAGTGGATTATTGTGACACTGGTAGTTTCAAAAATATCTTTTTTCGTTCATGCATACAGCATAACTGGAAGTCAGTCAGTCGGGCTCCACATGGCTTTGGTTCTGCCTATCGAAGACCTTATATGCCATATTTATGGTCCCTTAAAATCACAGTTTTGCATTTAATCTTTATGTATATTTTGATAATTTAATTTTTTCATCTAGAAAAATCAGCAACCTCAGAGGTTTAAAACACAAGTAACAGGAAGAGATTTTTCTCATGGATGCGGCAGGTATGCCAAGTTCTGAGGGTTACAGAGCAATTACAAGAGTGGTAAAGATTGGAAAATGCCTTTCTTTTTACAGGCAACTTAACGGAGAACAGATAAATCTTAGTATTTTCCTTTTGTGCATCTCTTGAAAAACAAACGGAAAAGTTTACCCTCAAAAGCAAATCTAGGAGGGCTACCCTAAAAGTAATGCCTCCTAATTTATGCTGCTGGCCCACAACATCAGAGGCAGACATTGGTGGTATGGCAGTAGAGATTGAACCTTCCCACCAATATTCCATTCCATGCTGTTGCTGTGTGACAGATGGCAGCAGAGGGGCAGCGTGACACAATGGAAGTGCACATAAAGCAAAGGTGTGGAACTGAATCTCTCCACAAGGAAAAAATGGCACCCACTGACATTCATTGATGCTTGCTGAATATTTCTGGAGACCAAACAGTGAATGCAAGCACAGTGAGGCAGTGGGCACTGCATTTCAGCATTGGCAACAGTAATGGCCAGAGAAGACAACCTTTATCTTGCAAGACAGTAACACCAGGCCCTATAGCAGGCCTTGGGAGACTGTGGAGCACATTGCCGATCCTGACCAGACTGTCCATCACACCCATACTTGCCATATATTTCACAAGTAACATAAATTGTGAGTTCTGCATTTGTCTCCATTAATACATCAACTACCACTGTATACACCACCCAGCTTACCAAGGGCCAGGTTAATTCATCCTTCACAAAATGCCAGCACCAGTTTACCATTTGTCACATTTTTTATTCTATGTCAAATCTCCCTTCTTTCCAGGACAGCTACCTAAAGGCAGTTACTGACAATGTTAAGCATTTACGAAGCAGCTTCTTTAATGTGCCAGTACATTTAATTAAGAAACAGAATATATGGCTTGGTTGGGGTTTACCAAAACTTTCAAGCTAGGCTCCTTTTCACACTCTGTTGCATAAACTGAAGTGGATATTTGTCAAGGTGTCTGTGAGTGAAATATGCAAGAAAACAGGGACTGTAAAGCTGCCAGCTTTCAAAGTACCTGGACATATCATTCACAGCATCTAGAATATAGCACGTCAACAGGTTGTCAGAGACTTAGACTAGGAGCTAACAGGATGGCAGAGCATGTTAGGTTTGCTTTGTTTGTGAATATGAAATTAACACTGAATTTTCCTGTTTTCAAGAATGTTTTATGGTTAATATGTTGTGCATAAAGTTCCTAAGACTCCTAAGATACTGATAAACCTTTGCAGCTTGATTTCAATCCAAGCAGGAATTTGTTCTTTTCCTGAAATTCAATGACTGTCACCTTCAGCTTCAAACACCTCTCCAAATATCATCATAATTACATTGCAATCTACAAGGCAAACCATCTTAGTCTGATTAGAAAACAGAGTTTGAAGACAAAACTGCTACCATATGAACAAAAATTAATGTAATATAATATAACCCAATAATTATTGCTAGAAGTAAAACCGGTAAATTCAGAATATTTGGGAAGTGTTGGCTGTTCTGTTCGTCCATCCTTATTCACACTCCTATTGTCTTAGTTGGTAGCCTGGTACGAGGCTATGTTTTTGTTCTAGAAGAAAAAAAACCGGTAAGTACTGATGTTTACACTTTCTGTACAAAGCCAAGGACATCTCAGATGTCTCAGCTTCTCATACTGCCTTGCCCATAAGAGGACTGGGGGGCACAAGGAGATGGGACAGGGCCAGGACAGCTGACCTGAACTGGCCAAAGGAATATTCCATACCATATAGCATCATGTGAACTATAAAACTGAGGGGAGTTAGCTGGGGAGGGGCTGCTGCTCAGGGACTGGCTGGGCATCAGTTGGTGGGTGGTGAACAATTGCTTTGTGCATCACTTGTTTTGTATATAATTATAATTACTGTTATTTTTATTCTATTTTCCTTTTCTTAGTAAATAGTTTCTAACTCTCAAGTTCTTTTTTTCTTTCCCTATCCTCTCCCCCCCCATCCCAGCTGAGAGGAGAGGGACTGCTTAGTCGTGCCAGCTCAAGCCACAACACCAATTAAGAAGTTCTATAAGAAACAAAAGAACAAAATAAATTGAAACCACCATCACAACTTAGTTACGCTGCAATCAATTTTTGAGCACCATCTGCTGGTCTGCTTCTGAAACAACCACCAGATTTCCCAACTGCCAGTAATACCTAGGTAAGTATCTGGCCTGTATTAGCTTACCATTTATTTTGTTCCATTATTTGTTAAAAGTTCCCATGAGTCATACATTATCATCATATTAGAGAAAATAATAGAATTCATCTAGTAATGGAAGATTTTATGGGAGATGCGTTGGAAAGGTTAAAATAGCTGATCTCAGCAGGAGTTGAAATAAGACTAACAGTGGTTTTTAAGCTGAGAAGGTTTCTGAAGCACACAAAATGAAAGCAACTTGGCCAGTGCTGTCATCTTATTGTACCATATGTCATCCCTACCACAATTCTTGGCAGCAAGAAGAGGTATCACTGCCATCTTTTATTTCTTGCAGGTTCTCAGATACTGCTGAAAAGAGATACAGAGAGCTGTACAAAGACAGAACCACAGAACCTCACTCCTAGATGTATCATTATGATTACTTTCTACTCATCCCTTGCTCATATCAATGAAATAATACAGCACCACCTGCTTTCCTTGTCTTTCTCCTGACTCTGCTCCAGAAGGAGAAAGGCCTAACATTTCCTCCAGGACACAATGACAAGGTCCCATGCAAGGGGTTTAGATGTGACAGGGTTAAGCAAGAGCAAATCTGTAGCCTTATTCACTCCATCTACCCAGATCTCTTTAAAAAATTCCTTCATTTTGCACTTGCCAAAATATTTTGTAAAATAAGAAGACTGTACTCACTTTCTGGTAAAAATGCCAGTTTGAGTCACCCTGTAATGAGTCAAGCTTAGAAGAGAGTGTTTGAACCTTGCCACTTCCTCCTCACCTTTCTGACAAACACACTTAAATGCCATGCACACATATAATGAAGTAAAATACTTTTCAAATATCAATTACTTTAAATAAAAATTAGCTTTACTATCACACTGAAGGCACAACCTTGAAGGCAAGGCTGAACAGTTATCTAAATGAGTACAAACTATTGAACTGCCTCAATTATCAATTTATTCATATTCCAAAATTACTTTGTCTACTGCCCAGAACACTGTAGTTAGTCTGGGTACACGTTGTATAACCTTTAATATTTCACAGTAGACTTCTGTCAAAACAAAATCTTGATTCCTACTCTATATCAAACACTTAAACATTCCACTTTGTTCATATTGAAATAAGACTGATATTCTTCATAGATTTGTATCAGTCCCATGGTACTGCCTAGCACACAGTGGCATCCTGACTCACGGGATTTGTTACTTCGTAATTCTATGTTGGCATCACTATGAAACATTCCTCCTACCACAGGAAATGACTAGAAGCTGTTACACAAGTCCCTAAACCTAATCATAAGAAAAATAAAACATTCTTATCTCAGCAATTTAAAATACAGTCCAATGAAACGTAGTTTAAAATACAGGTGTCACGTACAAGAGTTCCAAGCTAATATCTAGCTATAGCACAAGCACAATATTCTTTTTTGTTGTTTGTTTGGTTTGGTTTTTGGCTCTAGCATTAGCCATCAGTTGGGAGCATGTGCAAGTTTCCTTCCTCAGCTCCAAGAGGGTCCTCTTTGATGTCTTACTCAAGTTTCAGGATGTTTTTCTTATTGCATCCTGTTTTAGTTCCAAGGTATAAGGCCTCATGGAAGTCCCCTAAAAGCTTCACAGACTTCCAAGCAAAAAAATGTACAAGCAAATGTCCGTATGAGAAAGAATTTCATCCTAATAAAAGGAGGCAGAGACAGATCACCAGCAATTAATAATAAAATGTAGCATGAAACAGAAGTGGGGGAACGTTTCCATTTAAGTTTGATCAAAGAAGTCCACAGTTCTTTACTGTTATAGATTGAGTTGTATCTATCAGTGGAAGCAGTAGTTATATCTATCAAGACTTGCATTTTAAATGCTTAAATCAATTTATTCATTCAGCTGAAGTTTAATAACATAGGAGATGCCAAAGTCAAAGTTTCCTTGTACTTTCCACTTTTTCCTAAGTTTTTAGTCAATTGTCACAGCCAATCTCAAAGTAGATAGAGGTGACTAAATCAATTGCAAAAGCACAAATTTGTTTACAGCAAGCAGACATATCTTTACCACTGGTGTTCTCTGGCAATACAATATTGGATATTTGCAGCAAACAGATAGAAATGTCAGTTCTTAATCTAAAATAACAGGCTTTTCCTGTACCATTTTCTGTATTTTGCATGTGCAAAAGGAATGAAGTAGGATCTCTTGTCCAGTTTCACGAGTAATTACTCTTTGAAGTATAATGCCACAGGTCTTCAATGCATCTGCAGGATCAACAGCTACATCATTTCTCAATTAAAGCATCCCATGCTCTCAGCTCTCTATCTGCAAAGGCAGAACAGTGATCCAGCCCACTCTCTCCTACTGCCTTTTCCCATTACAGTGCCCTGTTTTTCCCATTACAGTGCCCTGTAAGACACCTAATGCAAGAGACTGTGAACATGGGGCAGAGGGGAGGAACTATGAGGAAGAAACATGTATTATCCATCAATTCCAACTGCTTTTGTGGGTGAACAAATTAAGAAAACTGTCACTGAATTTGCAATGGTGAATTCAGCTTGCGAAATGACAGAGGGGATGCATACATGTGAACAGCTGCAGCCCCACATAGCTGGCTGGGACACATTATATTGCCAGAAAGGCCAAAAGATGTCATTTCAGTGGGATAGGGAGGATAAATAGAAACTTTTATTTCAAAGCTAAAGGCAGAGTTATTGTTTTACTCCATGATTTCTGGATGCGCATGCACAGGAAAATATAGGCAGTAAGAGTGATTTGTACAAGCCTTGGCCTCTTATTAGCTCAGATCATCTCCTGATGGAGTTGATGCTCCTGAACTGCTCCAGAACACCAACTAGGAAAATCAGTGATGTGCAGTTACTCAAAGTTGCTCACGATGGCTGTGATAAGAAAACAGTATCCAGAAGATATTACCAATTATTTTGTAGTGAAAAGGGCAGCTAAAGTTATTACAGAAGCTTAGCTATGCAAATGGAGGACATGGAGTCATTTTCAGCTGTACTATCTCAGATTAAACACATTTTCAACAAACTAAATTAAACTCTAGTGCATTTCACTCTCTCTGCTAATGCACTATACAGACTGTAAATTACAGCAGATCTTGGTAAATTGTCTGACACTGAAAAAATCTTCCATTTTCACCACCTTGCAGGAACATAATATTTGTAAACAAATCTGAGCATACATGCCTATGGAGTGGCCTCCAAAACAGGTTGTAACCAAAGCATTTGAGTAAAGCAGTAAAGACAGACACCATTCCACAGTGTTTAAGGTCATTAGCTGAATGTAAATTACAGTTACGATAAAGCACTAAATGACAACATGGAAAACTTCTACTTATGTCCTTCACTGGCCTGAATTCAAGTCCTTTAGTTAGTACATTTTCTGCCAATTCTAAGAAAACCCAAACAAACATTGCAACAGGCCTGAACTCAAGAACTGCTTTTTAAAGTTAGAACTCCACATAACAGAATTATTATACTATTATAAGAATACAAGCCTTCTGTGCATTGTTTTCCTCCAGAGGGGATTTCTCCCTCCTTCCTGGTATGAGAATGTGTTCAGTCTCATGTTTTGCACTCAATATATTTGTTTATACTACCACTTGTGTCCTTTTTTCTACTGTTTATTCAGTATTCACACCAAATTAAATCCTCTCACAAATACTACAAAGAGTTAAATTCTTTTCCTATCGGATCCAGTTAATGCATGTCTCAAGATTGAAAACTTGTGTCAAATAACGTATAATGTCAATTTAGCAAACCTATGCCATTTTGTCCACTCCATAGAAAAATTTGAGGAGGTTGGCAAATGCAATCTCTAGAGAATCCCTAGTAGGATATGGGGTTTGCCCATCTGCCAAGCTTTTAAGAGAAAATATTTCATAAGTGTCCGCAATTGAGAAGTGCACTTCAGTGAGCTCCATTAAAGCTAGCAGCTTGTAAATTGCTGCTCTTGCCTTATTTGCTTAGTCACAGAAAGACACTTTTTCTTCAAAAGAAAGTATATTAACTAGTAATTCTTTATTGCAGTTATACTTTTTTAGGTGTCAGGTTTCCTTTTAAGGTGAAATCCTTTTTTTTTTGCTGCATCGGGACTTTATGCTATCATATTTAAGAATTTGTATTTAATTTTCTTTAATGTATATAGCCTTAAATGCTTTATGTATTGCCTTTGGTGATAGCTACAACTGTTTCAGGGAGTTTTATTTGTTTCCAGAAACATGACAACTACTATAAGCTTTATTATAACAATAAGAAGGTGTTTCTTTCTGTATTCAGACCTCCTAGGTCTTAAGAAAGCATACAACAGGTTTCAAGTTTCAATAAAGCTAAGTTACACTATGGAAAGGAACGAACAATAGCTTCTGTAAGGTCATTAGCCAAACTACAGTTAATTAATTTTGGCATCCACAATGACTGACTTCCCTTTTCACAGTATTCTCATAGCTTAGAGAACCCCACCTTCACCTGGCAAGTTCAGTGAGATGTCTGTAACTGTGTGAAATGGATGCAGTCAGTTTTAGCAAAATCAACTCCTAAGAGCACAAGAAGCTTTCCCAGCAACACAAACATTTAACTGACGATTGCTACCATAGCCTTTACACTTGTCAAATAACAAAGCACCATGAATCCAACTTCCTTCATATCTGCATTTCTAAAAGTAGTAAGGCACAGAAAGACTCTCCCTATATAAAAGGCAGGTAAACATGATTTAATAGTAAAAGAACCTCAGTAGAATCTTTAAGTTGAATAGGCAATAGGCATCCTATAGATTAATTCGAGTCTGATTCTCAAAAGCAAGGATTACAATTAATATTTTAAACAAGACAGCATAATTCAAGCAAAAGAAATTTAAAAATCATCAGGTAAACAGAAAAGCTCACAAGTCTTTTCTGATTCATCAGAGAAGTCTTCAGCAGCTGTCATGAGGAAATATTGACCAAGCTGAACTCCATTTAGCATGGAAGGAGAATATATTCAGTGACCACTCACACAGCTAAAACAAAAATATGAATATTCTCAAAAAAATATTCTCACAGTAAGAGGCACCTAGACAGCAAAAGTATAACCCTTAGAGTCAACTCTAGGTAGGGAAATTAAAGAATTACATTTCCAGTTCTCTCAAGCAGCTTTAGAATTTAAAAAATAAAAATAAAAAATCAAATCCACCCTCCCAAAAAGCACTCAAGCTCTTAATTAATACCTCTCCCCCTCACCAAAAAAAAAAACAACAAAACCAATATTTAAAACATTTATTATGAAAACATTGCTTTTTAAAAGTATGCTAGTCTTATAGTATTATCATTATCTAGAGACCCTTGCTTAAAGATTTATTTAGCTCGAAGTGGTGAATGAAATAGCTTTGTCATGGAGGACAGAGACAGAAAGCATCACCACCTCATTTAGCTGTACAAAAATAGAGTAGCATTACACAACGAGTTGTTGAAGACTGGTTAGCAAAAGGAATCCCAGCAGTCTAGACAAGGCAAAAGCTGCTAATGGAAAGTACACAGCTTGACTTGATGCAAAACACTTTAGAAGTCCCAGCACTCATGGGGAAGGACAATCCTTCAAATTATTTACCAGTAATAAATTATTCATATTCTATAGGGATACATGTGTATGTCTCTCTCTCTAACGTTAACGAATCTTGAACATTAAATAAATTTTGAACAACAAGACAAATCAGGAAAATTTAACCAACCATGACCAACTTTGAGATAAATGGCTACATATTGAGATGAGTTATACGACTAGGATTACAACCAAGCTTAGAATGCTTTCTCTCAGGATTTTCTCAAGCCACATATGCCTGGTGTGCATCAATTCTTCTGATCAGTTTCAAAAATGAAAAGTTATAAATGTAAGAATCATGCTGTGATTGTTATGCACATCATTTTCTTCTCTGTCAATCTTAGAATTTTTGCTAAGAGCGTTTAGCTGAATCCTTTTAAATTCACCTGTGTGGATTGACTCACCCAAAATCTTTTAATCAGAAGACCACTAACTGTACAAATTACAATTGAATGCTATCAGTTACTGTTCAGTTAGAACACAGAATTGCCCTTGACTGGAGAGGTGGCACAAGGTATGCTTTCAGCACTAAAGGACAGTTATTGCAAAATCAAAGATAATTAATAGGGGTTTTTCAATTTAACAGCACACATTGGATACAGAGAGAGAGAGAGACTTTTCTAGGACTGCAAAAATACCCCCATACTATAATATGCTAATAAAAATACATCAAATTATTATAAAATTAATAAAAATGAAAGCAATGAAGCAGGGAGATGTTTACATTCCTACACGTTTCACCTATATTTAAGCTGCATTGTTGACTCACTAACATAAAGGGAGTCTTTTTGATAGGCTTGCAAGTTATACAAATACTGTCTATTGCAGGGCACCTCTGAGAATTAGTGTTTCAAAAGTTAAAAGTTTTATCTGAAAACAGATGGCAGTACAAAATTCAATATGTAAATACAGTTATGCTGATTAAAATTCTTAGTGCATATTAAAACAAAATCTTTGTTTCAGGCACCTTTAAACTGGCATATATGGTTTGCTGGAAGATGCACCTGATCTAGTCCAGAGTGTTACCTATGGGGGAAGTGTACTGTTGTGAGAAGAACCATTACTAACAAAGCAGTAGAACATTTCTTTTCCATGGCTACATTCCTGGGGATGCAAGATAGTCAAAACAAACCCAACTGTCATCACTAGCACACCGACAGCAAGAATCAGGCAGGATAGGAGTTTATCTGAATGGTTCCATCGCTCTTCAGACAGCCTTAGATAACACGCTGTTGGGATGATAAAAACAAGTGGAGTAGCGCTCAGAACTCCCTGTGTGTGGGAAAGAACAATAAGAAAACCCTCATAAGCATGTGTATTTAGGAGTGAAGAACAAGAGTCTGAATGTGTAAATTGCTGTGAGTAGACTGATCCAGCAGTAAAGCCAGACAATAGGTCTTTTTCAGCATTGCTAGAGAGAAAATCTCCTTTTCCAAGTCAGAAACAGCTTGCAAAAATATCTGTAAAACTAGTTTTGCTTTTGATGATACAGAATATTTTTATGTTGAAAGTACTTCTATTAGATACAAATAGCAGAAGTTTCTCAGCTTCAGAAGTACACTAAAGGTCCAAATGCAATAATTCTGCAATACAGTAACTGACATGAAATATTTAAGAACATTCCACCTAGGAGTCTAGATACAGTATTGGCTTCAAAAAAGTGGAAATATCACGTGGCAGTTAATTTTAAGGTAACTTCCCTATGAAAGCAAAGCTCTGATAGAGAATAAATATCCCTTACTAGAACTTCAGCTCCTCTTCAATTGTTACACATACAAATACAGATAAAAGCAAATGCTCAAATGCTGTAGAAGAGACATTGCAGATTAAGGTATGAGTAAAATGCTAATGGAGCATTTAACACACAAATTCTGAACATCCTTTGTCACATACTTCAAGAAAGTGTGTTTCAACTAAACCAAGGTGATGTGGCAATCCAGCCTACTGAATACCTCTGCCTCGTTGTACACTCTTCTGTACATTTTTTTTATGGTAGGAACTGTTAACAGTGATCAGTACAGACATCGAAAGTAGGTCCATCCACAAAGTACTTATTAAAAATGAGACTCACGTTTGCAAAGAAATGTAAACTAGCATCCCAGTAAATGATGCTGCCTGAGACCCTTGACTCCCATGACTGAATGTTTTCCCTGTTAAATTGCCACAGGGCAAAGGCTTGTGGTTTGTTTTAAAAGCAGAAAGCAGGGGAGAAGCAAGCATTCAGAAGCTGCATCAAATGCCATCTCCGGTGAAGAGCCAGAAGACAGTCCTTCTATTGGACTGGCAGTCTGCTGAGAGGACATCATCTTTTCTTCACATGTTAAAACTTTGCCTGTTCATTTTTCCTCTACTGGTAGCAAACAAGACTCTGAACATTCTTTGTAAGCACAACAATTACATCTCAGAAATACATATACCTTTATTGTCAACTTGTCTCAAGATACGAGCTACCCACTCAAAAGCCTGGCTAACAACTTCTGTTTGTAGTTGAATCATGCTGTTGACTTGAGCATTGAGCAGTTGCTTAGGCTCTGGGTAAACATATTGCACTGATGGAATATTTGTTTGAGTGACCATTTTAAAACAATTTCAAATAGGAATCAAATATTTATGCTAAAAAGACTCATTTGCAGTTCTTTAACGTAAATTAATTCTTAACATATATAAAAACTTAAAACATATATAGAAATAAACATGTACACATAGTCAATGAGCATCATTTTTCCAGGATTCAGATATTTGGTCCAAATAGGCATGTATGTATGCACAAATACAGATAATTTCATTGCTGTGTATATGCACACAGGTGAATTTCCTTCAGTTGTAATGTAAAAACAGAAAGAAAAATGATGGAAAAAGAAATTACCAAGAGATGCCATGAATGAGGACCATTGCTTATTTTGAGACAGTTGTAATTTGTAAAGGATTAACTGAGAGGAAATTATGTAGGTAATTATTTCAAGTAGAGGGTAATTGAATAGCAGTTGATGTAAAATTGAAAGTAAAACACTGCAATAAATAATGTTTAGCATAAATATAGATGGAATTTTTAACCATTTCTCCAATAAGATGTACATTCTGTGCCAAAACAGACTGAGGTCATCAGGCAAGCCTGCTTTGCTAACTAGTAGTCTAGTAGACTACCTGGCAGATCCAGATAACCAAAAAAGATACATAAAAGAGTTAAAATTGATTTAAGTCAAGCAGTGCCTTGTGTGCTCTGCCTGGTAAGCTTCATCTCTGCCACTAACAGATACAGGGACGGTTACTGGCAAACAAAGCAGTTCTCAAAATCATACACTCAGGTCATGAAATCAATTTTGCTCCTTGTTAAGCCCAGCTAGAAATTCTAATTCTAATCTGTCTAACTAGTACTTTTTAAGAAAAAAAAAAATAAAGTTTTCCACTCACTCATTGTTGCCCCCTCTAGCACACAGCAGAGTCTGCCGTTGCGTTTAGTGATTTGTAAACTTCATCAGAAGTGTTGGATTCAGTCCTGCAATAGTTTAGTATGAGTATTGCAGTGATTGCCATTGCAATTTAAATACATTTGCTAAGCCTAGCAACTTGCATGTCTCCAGAGGAGTTAAAAGTCCTCCAATCATTTGAACTTTTCTTCCTAACCTTTCTTCTTTAATTACAGTTTAGAACCACTGAATAATTCAATTTTTTCTAACATTTCTAACTGAATACTATGCTGAATTGCATAAGATTTTTAGTAGAGCCATATATTTTTCCAGAATTTTGTTTTACATATTAAGAAGTTAATTATTAAATGGAAGAGTATACAGGTTCACTTACATTCAGCTCTAGAACTATTCCAAGGCAATCATACACTAATGATACACCAGTCGCCACAGCAATGATGATTACTGTCACAACAATATGGAAAACTGTTGAGAGGTTCCCCTGGAAAAATACATTGGAAATCACCTGAAACAGAATCAGAATTTTAAATCTCGATTTTGCCCTTCATTTTAACAAACAGCTTATACCAAATCTTCTAACATTACGAAACAAAAATAATGGGTGAGAATATACTGACTGAACTTTATCTTGCTTCAAAAAAAAAAAAAATCTGCTTCCAAAAATAATTCACAGCAAGCATAAAACTGCAGAACACTTTCCAGACTTAGTTATATTTTCAGGATTTTACTTTCATTTGCCTGCTACACAATAAAACCACTTGCTATTGTTTATTGAACAGATGATTTCCTTGATAGAGATACTTTAATCAAGCACAACTAGGAAGCATGATAAATATGCAATTTTTAGCTATACAATGTAATAGCAACAGTATAATTTAAAACAAACTTCGAATTATATGCAGCCTGCATAGTTATTGTTATTAATATATTGAATAATATAATCAATGTAACACATTGTATTGCCAAAATTTAGAGTGGTACAAGTGCTACCCTCCCACTCAGAACAGCATGCATTGGTATTTATTACATTTCAGCCATTGACTTCATACACAATAGGTGTTAATGTGAGAACATTAATATAATATATCAAAATTGTTAAAGGGAGAATGCAATAAATGCTTACCTCTCTGGTCACAAAACATTCAAGGGGGAAGGTCAGAATTACAGTAACTCCATAACAAAACCTTCCAAATGTAGCAAGGTTGTCTTCTCTACAGTAGTTTTCAAAAATATCTCCTGAGGAATACCAAAACATCCATCAGATTGAACTCACCTCATTTGCTTATTTGTAAATTGAAGTTAACAGAGTCACTGGCGTAATTGAGATTTTCTAATCCCCTTTCCTGGTACATCAAGAAACTGTAGTTAGCCACAATCTACATACAAGAACTTCCACCTCATTATCAGTGTTTTTACTTGAAGTAGTGTATGTATTTCAAAAATATTTTAGTGCATCCACATTAGAATGTCATCTGTTGTCTTCCCCTTAGCATCAATTCTGTATTAAATGCTGGCATTTAACTTAGGAGGAGACAGAGAGAAAGCTTGTGCATTTAAGATATTTCATCTAAAAATGAAAAGTCATTGAACAATTATACAAGGAAGACCAGGGAGCTACATCTGCATACCTGCACTTCCCTTATAGTATCTAATCATAGCTGATAAGCTACAGTGAAGAATTTCAAATATTCTGACCCTGAAAGCCCATTATAAATATATGGATTATTAACCAGTACATCTTTTTGCATATAAAACCAAAAGACATTGATAGAGAATTGAAATCATCATCTCACTTAGCGGTTACAACAATGAATCTGGAATAATGACCCATGAGATGTAAGAAAAACTACAGGACAGCAATCAGAGAACCACATCTTTTCTACCTGGTTATTATACTGTTTTATTATTTACTACTTCCAGGGTCACAGTGGAACCAAAGGAAGAATAAAGCGTGCTTTAGAGAAAAGCATTTGGAAGATTTTGACAGGAGAGACAGAAGGTAAAGCAGAACCTATCCACAACAGTCATATGCTGAGGGATAGTTGCAGTGAGAGCTTTCTTATTTGAAATCTCAAGCCAGTTTGCATTTACTCTAGCTACAGTTGTGTCTAGGACAGTAAGTAATTCTGCATAAACAGCGCTGGAAGTAGAAAAAAGGACAGGTCAACCAGTAACTCCCACGTGACAGTTCCTCTGTTCTCAGCTCAGCTACACACTGCTTCTCACTACAAAATGAAAAAGCGTGGAAGCCTTCTGCCATGATTTGGTACAGCACTATTAAATGACAGAAAAGCTAAGCTGACCGCCTACACAACATGTATCTTTTCTTGACGAACTAGTGCACTGACCAATACTATTCCTTTTTCTTCTGAAAGCAGTTTTTCCCATTTATTTTTCAACAAAATCATGTTAAATATTTGTATTATATCACTATATGTATTTATATATTTATATTCATATATACACACAGATGCGTTAGTTGGTAGCATTAGTTATACCAGAGGACTGTTGTAAATACAGGAAGTACCTCTAAGTCAAAGCTAGGATGCTGTGTTAGCACAGACAGGAAAAGATACAGACAAACGTACAGAAATGTATACTAGGCACCTATGTAAAAAGTCAAGGCAATGTTTTCTTCCTTTTCTCCTTGTTAGGGACCACATGGCTAAATTATGGATGTTTAGTCCTTATTTGGACAAGAAATCATTGAAAGAGGATTTTTGCCAGTGGGGCTTCCACTCGGCCATCTGACACCTACCAACATATAGCTGACATCTTTGTATCCATCTCTGGTTCATGGATAGCCACAAGAAATTTGTCCCAACTATTTCTGTCCATACGAGGTGTAAGTATGCCAAAACCACACTTCGGTGTTAAAACAGGACTCAAAGATGAAGTGTTAAGACTGTAGCAAGCACAAAAATTGAGGGATTGAGCAGTTTACCTTCTGTGTATCCCGTAAAAGTCAAGTATCCACACGCAGCAAATACTACACTGATAACAACAGCAAGGGAAACAGACATATGTGTGATTCGAGACCAGTTGGTCAACGTGGGTTCTTTCAGAGAGCCATATATTAAAAAGCTGTTATGGTGACAGATGAATGCTGAAACATATGACAGTTAAAGGAAATATATGAATTCACTCACATATATATGAAATAAATTGAGGTGTATATTCTGAGGTAGGAGACACACAAGTTCAACACCACTCAGTTTTTAAATACAAATACTAAACCTACAATGAACAGGAAAGATAAATGGCTCAAACTTCTACTTGGTTTTATGCAGATTTATAGTCATCCTGAGATTATTCTGATTACACTAGCTAAAACGCCATACTGCTTCTTCTCATCCTTCCCTATCCATATCTGCATTCCACTTCTTCCTGCTCTTGTTTTGCGCAAGAATTCAATAACACTTAAGAGGTATTTTTCAAACCATAGAGCCATTTGCTACTTTCAGACATCCTATGACATGCATTTTACAGAGCAGCAAACACAGGGAGGTCTTAGATTATCACAGCACTAACAAGAAGCGATATATCAAGTCCTCTGGGGAGGAGTGGATTTTACAATAAGGGTAATGGAGGTGAGTTGAGATTCATTTGAATGGCTCATGGTGGGAAAAGGGAGGAGAGAGGCACTCTATGGCAGATGTACGTGTTGCAGTTCACTATCTTTCTGTTTGAGCTAACCCAAGAGAATGCAGAATGATTGCAGGCCCCCCAGCGTATGAATCAGATGAGCACTACTGATGTGGGTGCTTCAGGATCTGAACTATAAACTGGATTCACATGTGCCACACTGTTGTCTCTGATACAGCAGCAGTAGCTTCTAGAGCAGGATGGACAACAGATTGCTATAAAGTCTTAAATCACAATAACTGAGTTCACTTTTCTAAGCTTAACATGAGCATCAAAAAAAATTAAAAAACAAATTCTAAAGTTCAGAAATATTTGGGTCATTTCTTACAATTGATCTGAAGACTGAAAATACAAGAAAAAAGACTTACCAAATGACATCACCCCAATGGCTTGTACTGCATTTGGTTTTGCAAATATCCATGCATCTTCTGATTTGGGTCTGAAACAGAATTTAATAGATTATGCTTTTTTTTCAACCATCAGTTACTACAAAATACTGTGCTACAATACAGAATTCCTATCCCAATTAGGCCATAGTATTCATCAATAAGTTGAAACCAAGGAGATGCCTTTCTCACATCTCGTTTTGATTAAAGCATGCCTGGAACCAGTTCTCATGGTCAGAACTGGCAGCCTGTTTCAGCAACCAGTTCTGTAAAGAAACTCTTCAAGTCATCATAAATCAAGAAAATGGGAAGGTAAAAGCTGTTACTAGTTCTGGACGAGGTTTTCTTGACCCAAAATCTCCTCGGACTATTAGGAGGAATTTTCTTCCTTTGAATTTGCACATATGATAAATGGAGTCTGGAGATACTTATTCCTAGACCACAAATCAAGTGAGGCAGTTTGTCTTTATTTACACCTGTTCCAACTGTTCCTTATCTTAAAGAAAGCATGCTAGTTCCCAAAGGAGCAATAAAATGAAGTCTAAGAAAGTATATGAAGACTTTTATAATCAGGCAAGAAGGTAACATCCTCTATCTGTTCCCCTAAGATAGACACACCATTTTGGACCTTTGCAGCAAAGGACTACAGCAAACTGACAGCAATCTTTGTTAAAATCCACTCAACATATGAAAAAGTTCTCTGAATAAAGAATCAAAATGAAGCAGAGGGAAACATCCTTTCCCAGGCTTGCAATTTGCTAAAAAATGTCAAATGAAATTCACAAGCCAGTTTAGCTTTATCTTAGTAATATTCAAGCACAAAGAAAGCATTATTACAGAAAAGCTTGCTCTTAAATATTGTGCTGCTGCTAGCTTTGATTGCTTCATTTTTATTTAGAGGGAAAGCTGCTGCCTCCTGCCTCCTTAGCTGCTATCTTCCTCCAGCCCTACAGAGCAGTACAACAATCACATCAGTTCTGCAAAGGTAGCATTGGCAGCTTTATCTCTCCTTCTACCCGATAAATGCCTTTGACAGCCAGAGTGGATTATGCTATACCAGGTTTCATGACTGACAAATTTTTAAACCCAATATATATATATAGTTGTTGCTGCTCATTTCCCCTTCATATCCTATTATTTCTTCAGAACTCAAATAGTCCAGTGTCCAATTTCCGGTATCCAATGCATGCTCAGCTCAGACTTAAAACAGCTTTTAGGCTTTTAAACTATGTATGCTCACCTTAACATGAACAGGACCTGAGCATGAAGATCAACCTGTTTTTTTCAGCTTCGGTGCTGTACACATTTTTGACTAACATATGCTTTCTTGTCTTAAGCTCTCCTAAAATATTTCCAGATTCAGCAGGTAGATGTAATAAACACTATGGATGAAATAAACATTGTGCACTTGTTTTGTGAAACAGGAGTTCTGATCAATTACAGCTGCTGAAGTTCCTTATATAGAGTAGCCTCCTCTAATTTGAAGGCACTGATTTCACATCAGAGATGTCTTTGAATAATTCATACTCATAATTCTGAATGCTTTTTTCAGGAAAGCATTCACATTTGATTCAAGAAGCAGTAATACTACAAAATAAAAATAGGCTACGAAATAACATTACAACGATTCCATCGTATAACCACTAGAGGTCAGCTTTGATATCAAACATACAAATGTTATCATTTCATAAAAAAAAAAAATCAATATCATTCTTTGACAAAAAATTTTGAAAGTCACCTTAGCCCTTTAATTAGTATTTAGATTATCTAATGATTTATACAGAAAAATATTTCTAAAATGTACAGATAAGAAAATGCATTTATATGAAACCTCCACAATTCCAAACAGTTTCTGTGGAAATAGCATGTCCTGTATAACAATACAGTCATATTATAAGCTCCTAAAAATATGGTTTTAAAACATGGAATGTAGAAAGCATGTGAATTTCAGTTGAAACATCACAAAGCAGCCAAATAATCAAGAAACAAATGGACAAAAAAAAAAATCAGGAGATAGTTTTCAGGAGTTAGCTAATGCAGTGGCAACATGCAGAATGAAGGTCCTGCTTTGCTTTGTGAATGAACAGCGAATCCGATTAGGACTACTAGGAGGAGAGGTGGAATCCAGAAGAACATGATCCTTACTTAGCAGTGTAAGAGTTAAAATCATTTCATTTCCAGATCTGTGATTTGAACACTGTCAACAAATTGTCACATAGGAAGCACTTGGTACAGGTGACAAATGCCACAGTATGCAACCCAGTATTTCTCACTAAGTTACATACTCCTGCACATATTTTCAAAGACATTTTCAAACCTTGGGAGTAGAGAGATCTCACACAGACATGTTACAGAAACTAGAAAGTGAAAGTAACACACTAATGGGAATCTGATGGAAATAGCAAATATCAAGCTTTAAGCAACATATTTGCATAACAATTTCATGTAACATATGCTTTCAGGCCAAAACCACAAATATTTCAGAAAGACTTGAGAAATTCTTGATAGAAAGATCCATTAGTATCACAGTCTAGAAACAAGCACACCGGCCACCTACAGATCAAGGTAAGCATGCAGAAATTTATATAAACATGTCAGTGCAGGGAGATGCACACACAGGCTGACAGAGCATATCAGAATTCCAGGTAACACTATACCTGCTCAATTCTCAATCCTGCTGCTACTTTTAAAGATACTTCCAGGTTTATTGTTTTTATTTTTATTTGATTTTTGACAGGGACCTTTGTTCTGTCCCAATTTGATCTACTTTCTTGTTAGGAATTCCCAAGGGAAGATTTCATCTGCTGCTCTCACAAGAGTAGCAGCAGCTGCAAAAATCCACAAATGGTAGGTAAACCAGCTTACTGCTCCACACCCAGTGCATAGAAACACAGGCTATACCTGCTCAAGGTTTTTTTCATGCTACAGAAAAAGCAGAAAATGAAACAATGAAAGTTAACATTTATTATGCTAAATGTACTTAGTGAGACCTGCACTATCCAATATGCAGTAGAAGTTGTAATGCAACATATAAGTTGATAGACAACGTAACCATGATCCTTGGAACAAAAACAGTAAAGGACAGAACAAAAAGGTATTCCAAAGGAGACACCAGCCAGGAGAAACTGTCAGCTGAAAGTGTAACAACAGCAAGACAAGCTGAGGACTAGAACCATCAGTGGGAAGGCAGTGAAGCCTAGTGGTGACGCAAGCACAGTGGTTGAGAAAACGAGGCTCTTATCAGTCTTCAGTGTACCTAAGGGAAAGTATAACAAACACACTAGTGAGTTTAAAAAGTTTTCAAGAGAGGGATGTTTACCTGGGTAAGAATAGGGAGGAAAAATATATAAAAAAAAAAGGCAAAGGCTAACACTTGCTAATGAGGTAAAAGCATCTCACATCCAGATAATGAATAAGATTCAGGTGCATTTGTTTGGCAGTCCAGAACAGCATGTCTTCTGCCTCTTGTAAAATATTTACAATAGGGTAGTCCCCATGAGAAGATCTATGCTACAGAGAAATTCAGTTCTGTCACTTACGTAGAAGTGCTGTCAAACGCAGTACAGCAGCAGAGTGTTTCAGAAGCAGAAATACCTTAAAGGAGGGCAAGAGAAACATCTCTGATCTCAACACAGCTAACAGGTAAAATACTGACTGAATTTTTAGACAGGAAACAAAGCATTTCATAGAAAAGCTACATGCTGGAATGAGCAAAAGACTTCCATCATTTAGTACTGAAGATCAGTGACAAACTATGAAGTTAAGGTGCAAATCAGCAATTAACAAAATGATCAAGGAATACATGGCAGATTAATTCAGGTTTAATTCAATAGCTTAGACACAAAAACTGCCAAGTTTTAGTACAATTATATTGTAAAATATCTTTTTTCTTTTGATTTAAGTTTTTAAAGTTAGAGATGCTGGATGTAACTTCAACCAACACAAAGGAAAGGAAATTAAGCACAGAATCACAGGGGAAGGGATCTCTGGAGATCACTGAGTCCAACCTCCTGCTAAAGCAGTTCCCTACAGTAGGCTGCACAGGAAAGCATCCAGGTGAGTTTTGAATATCTCCAGGAGACTCCCCAACATCTCCAGGCAGCCTGTTTCAGTGCTCTGTAACCCTCATAGTAATGAGGTTCTTCCTCAATATAATGCTCACATCAGCCTTGAATTTCATATTAAAGAAAGTCACCTTGGTTGTTAAAGGACACAATGTAAAGCATTATGTCAGCCCCACTTATTTGCAGCTACATTAATCTCCATTTTTCTTTAAGGAAAAAAAACAGGTCTGTAAATATATGGTAGCCTGGGTTTCAGTGTTCCGAGTTTCACCAAGACAAACTATCTTCCTCGCTGTTGGCTTAATTATATGAAGAAAAGAATCAACTTTCTTCTTTCAAGTTATTTTCCTGAACACTTAGTGTTTCATCTCTGTGATCAGCTGCCAGTTGAGTAATTCTCACATCCTATTTATGTGTAGCAGATACTCTTGAAGTTTTTTCTGTAGATTTATGTTTATTTCTGTAAATTTATGTTTAATGCAGACACTGAAATCATGACATTCTTCCCAAAAGATGAAATTAAGATGATCCATTGTTATAAGATACAAAGTTTTTTTTTTTTTTTACAGCAATCAACATTAGCTTTATTTCTGAAGCACGAAGTTACTTTTTGCAGTATTGAGTTGTTTGAAAACACACTGAGAACTCTAATCCACTAGTTGCAATTACAGCAGAAGATTCTCCAGCTACAAGCAGGTGTGAATAAAGCACAGAATAGATCATCTAAATGCATTTTTATCCAACATCTTAAACTGCTGAGGTCCAGAACACTGGATTTTACTTGCAGGCACACTACACCCTTCAGATGACAATAATCACATAGTTGATGTTAATTGAAAGCAAAAAAAAAAAGTACCTCAGCTTCATATTTGTCATAAGAGGAAACAAATTAAACCAAAGAATCACTCAAATTTGTTCTTTTTATCTCTAAGAATACTCCCATAATCAATAACACTCCCACAATATCCCTGAACAGCTCCCTTCACTTCCAAGGCAACTAAACGTAAAATAAAAACACAACCATCCAAAGCCTCTTAAGTGCCATTTTCAGCCAACAGCCTTAAACACATCAAATCATTACAAACAATAATACCATAAACTTCATGAACAGAGTGAAAGAAAGGAAAACCTGCCAACTCATAGTTCTTCAGAGAAGAGCTTGCTATTCCTACAAGATTGCAAACTCAAGGCATGTCCACAACATCATCATTTTGCAGAACAGCAAACATCAAACCACAAACAGGAGCATCACAATCCCTAAAGAATGCAGGTGAAAGGGGCCTCAAGACACCTTGCATGTAAGATACTTGAAACCATGTCACAGAAGTATCACAGTCTCACTTCTATCTACAGAGAATTTAAGGCAGACATTTAAAATCAGAGGAATAAGAAATGATGAGAAATAGGACAGTAACAGAATTGTGTTTGTTTAGTCTATAGAAAGAATTACCAAATGGAATCAAACTACAGCTTTTACAGCTATTTAAGCATTAGGAAAGGAAGCAATAGTTTGATGTCCACTGCGGTTAGGCCAAGAGGCAATGAACATGAAATGCAGCAGGAGAAACACAGGAAGACTTCCCAAGGGAAAGCTAGTTAAGAACAGAACCAGAAAATTATGGAGTTGCCAAGAACAAGCTGGACAATCACCCATCAGCAGTAACAGACCTATGGTCAATTCTGTCATGTTACAACAGCAGAGATTAAACTGATGCTCTTGTCCCCACCAAGACTTCCCATGATTTTACAAATTCTTTTCCTATATGACATATCTGTATGCATCATAATCATATTTTTTTAAAAAAATGATTTAAAATCTCAGATTTCTATTTTACCTTGAGAAGGATTCTAGTAAATGCATTATTTACTTGTTTCACTTGCTGTGGTACTATGATTGGACCCATATTAAAATATATAAAATGCATTCTTTATTCTCATTACAAAAGAGCTGGCATGCCATTAGCAAAATACTAGAAGGTTTTAATAATTCACGTATATATCAAGCATTTCAAACAGTAACAGACATTAATAGAATGATTGTGAGGTAAAAAAAGTGATTAACAGTTTGTCAACTTGCTAGATGAATTTATGAAAGCAAGAAGCATAAAGGCAAAAATAGAAAAGTGTCTAAAAAACAGAGTAAGACTTCGAGAATTACTCAAAAAGCATCATAACTTACTTTAAGAAACTATAAAGCCATGCATTTCATATATTTCAATGCATCACCACTGTTGAGAAGAAATGTTACCATAGTAACAAGGTCAGGAGTAACCACTATATATAGTTTCTTCCTTTTCAACAGAAAATTTTGAGATTTGCCTTCCAAATAGACCTTTAACACAGTAAGAAAAACACATTGCTTAAGAGAAAGGGGATAGGGGGAAGGAAGCGGGCAGAAATCCCACACAGTTGTGAGTTCATCACTTGTATGGATGATGGCACCTCTCTAGCACAACTTTGTAAACTACTGCTGTACTTATCTTGCTAGCATTAAAAACATGAATGCCCTGCAATTAGCTTATGTATCACAGTAATAAGACAAATACACAATTGTGGGCCAATGCTCAAACAAACACAGTGGAAGAATCCACTTACAGAAACATGTATTGGAATAGATTCATACACTATTTCAAATAAAAAAGCACATTCAGAAAGAGTTTGTTATCTTCATTAAATGTCTTCACATTCAAAGGATAAGCAAAAAGGAATAAAGCAGACCTTCTAGGCCATAAATGAAAGTTACTAGATTTATAACACTTTCTTGCAATACAATTATAGAAATATTGCTGCAGCACACAATCCTATGTGTATTTCATTGCTTGGAACATTCCAATGTTAAACACTACTTTCAGAGCATGAGTGTCGGAAAACAGTTTTGCCTGTTCATATCGTTTTCTCAAATGACAGAATAAAGTTTTATTATTGCTTTCTTCATATGTTTTCCTTATGTCCAATTTTTATTATAATATCATCACATTAACAACAGCAACAAAAATACTATTATATATTTTAATATTACAGTTACAGGCCATATGACAGTAATGGACAAATCCTCACATGACAGGCAACCTCACATGCCTGTTCAATAATTAGTTGCTGTTAGAGATATCACCTCCAATCCCCAATTCATCTGTAGTTGGTTTCTTGGTTTTTTTTTCTTTTTTTGAGACTTTTCACAACTTGGTATGTGTGCAAGAGAAGGAAAAAAAAGGATAAGTTTTAGAAGTTTGTTGGGTATTACTATCAGTATAGATTTACCTCTTTAAATACACATTTTTATCAAAACAGCTGCGTTCCAAAACAAGATAAATACAAAAGAATGATTTAACTGATTACATATGATCAAAAATTTCACTTGGTGACAAGCATAAGAATACTTACACCTGTGGACTGAATGTTACTGTCCTAACCATCACAATAACCAGGATGACAATGGTTAAAATCAGAGAAATAAGAGATACCTGTAGAAGGAAATACACCAAGTCAGTGAATTGCTGAAAGAATCTCCTCTAAGAAGAGCAAGTAGTTTCTTTTCTTTTTTTTCTGAAGAATTAGTAACCAATTATATTTCTAAATATCACATGTCAAATATTTATAATTATGAAACTTATTGTTCTGTGAACAGAGGAGCAAAATTGCTTCTGACATGGTCTTTGTAGTCCCAGGTAAAGTACTCGAGGGTAAACCAGCAAACCACAGAACGAAAGGTTAGACTCACCCAACAGGTGAGGGAGATCTCTGACTACACAGCACTCCTCTCAAGGATGCAGCCTTAGGGCAGAAAAGATCTCCCTTCAGTGGCTGGCCCTTATATGAGCCCACGGTGGCTCCAACCCAGGCCCACCCCCTTCCAATCAGGAGGAGACCACAGGTGCTAACAATTTACCTGTGCTCCCAGGGCCAGCCACACCCCTTCACCAGGTGCTCAATGATCAGTTCAGGCCATGACCTAACAGTTCCCCTACACCATCATATGTTCGTTTATTTCCTTAAGTAACTAGCAAATTGCAACTACCTGTCTAACTGTAAGAGATACTTTCCATTTAAACATCAGTAATCAATGGTGCTCACTATTTCAAGATTAGATTTACAACACACACTGCTTCAAAAATATATATCCATTTTTTACAAACAGGAGAAGGAAAAAACTAGGGACTCATGTAGACACCAAAGTTTTGTTTATAATGTTTCAAGGTCTCTGATACTTTCTAGGACAGAACACGGTCTGAACTTCTAAAATATTTAATATGCTCTAGCTGGATGTAATTCAATTCAAATACATGAAGCCATGCATGACTGGCACTAATTTTCTAATGACATATGGAAAAGTGAACCAAAAATCAACCTCTATTGTGATTTACCTTTCCCAATTTTGCTATGTCACGATATAAAGATAAAGGCAAGGTAAAGATGATGGTGGTAAAAAGAATTATGAAGTGACGATCAGTAAGCACATTTTCTGATCCAACTAAAACAAAGAAGAAAGCAAGTTATTTTCTTAAGAGGCTGACACAAGAATAGATTAGTTGCATTCAAAAGTCTAGCAATTACAAACTGATGTGGACCAAACTTTTATCCCCTTTATTCATGCTAAGTAACAGTGAACTAAAGAATTGTTGTGTATGGCTTCCCCATTAATGCCATGTGCACAATCAAAAGAATTCTGCAAATTTAACCCATGGGGCATAACATATGGGATGTATTACATCAAACCTTGGAAGTGTGGCATGCATATATAGATTAGTACTACTTTCTTTTGTCATACCTGGGTCAATGTTGGCAGAGCACAAATAACACTAACATTTCTTTCTGCCATTTACTGATGAGGATTTTTTGGCAGTGCTGAGATCAATTATTGTGCTGTTGAAGATAACAAATACTTAAAGAATGAACCCTAAAGTGAATTCGTTTTGGGGGGTACCACATGAAGGCAAAAACAATGTTGTAACAACCCTTGCAACCAGTGGAATTTTTTTTTTTTTTTTTTTTCACAACTGGTTTTTTTGTTTTTTTTTTTTTTTTCAAGGCAACAGCAAGTTAACATGAAACATCTCAGTTTCAGTCAGACTACCAAGAATCATGAATTTGAACCAGTTTGATAAATACTTTTGCCTGGAAAGTGAGTGGCAATTGACATGAAAAATGTACAGTTCCTTGATCCTTTGGGAGATTATAATGACTTTTCCTTTATCCTTTGGCAGATTATAATGTCTTTTCCTCTTCTTACTAGACAAGCATTCTATCAGCAGGAGGAAAAGATGTGCCATGCTGTGGGTTCCTGCCATTAAAAAAGTCATATTGTATATAAATTCTTAGATTTTCACTATCAACCTGAACAGAGCGTGACAGTTAAAACCATCTCACGCTTTGCAGGATTCACCTGCTGAAAATTAGTCTTCGTAAGGAAGTCAAACAGTTCATACAAATACTAACTTCCCCTTCGCTACATACATGCTCTTTTTAGTTTTATTTGCCAGTGAAAAATATTTAGCCTTAGCTGGCTTTTTGCTGAATTAGATGACCAATATGTACACAAATTGCTCCATTGACTCCACTGAAGGGTAAGAAGGGCATGAGTTAAGATCTCAAAATGTTCTTACAGTGAATATCTAGGAGCACTGAAAGTTACATCCACAGTTTATGACAAACTATATAGATATATTTAAGCATTAAATTCATTTTATTATGTGCAAGTCAGCCAGAATTATTCACTAGGTAAAGTGCAGTTTCAGTATTGAAATATTTCTTATAGCAAATACCCAAAAATATGACAAAATATGACCTTGTAACTAAATCACTGTGAAAGACTATTTGCTTACTATTTCAATAAATCAAACGGTCTCTTCACTAGCACCGAGTCCAATGACAACCAAAGACTAGGATGTACAGTTTTGAAAAAAAAATAACACTCATACAAACATGCTGCACATTCTCAACTTGACTGACATTTAAGAGTAATTCAGACACAAAGGATCAGGTAGATACTACTTCAGCCTGCCACACTATGATGAGCCCTAACTAATTACGCTACATTCCTATCTAATAAATTTTTCCCACTCTGAAATTTTTAAATGCATCTTACCTCCAGGAATTCTCAAAAAAACTTTAGTTAAAGTGTCTCCTGTTATTATGTTGTAACTAATCATAGCTTAAAGGAAACAAAAATATTGTTAGTACAAATCAAATATAGAATATTTGACAAACATTTAAATAGATGTGTAGACTTTAGGATTACATGCCACCATCCCTTTTGTATGAATTCTAGCTAACACTAACAACTTTTCAGATTCAGGCTTAAAACAAAAAAAAAAATATGTTCACAATTCCCTTTATTTATTCTAAACAGGTACAAACTGAGAAAGAATCCAGTCTGAAAAGTAAGGCCATTGTGCTGTGTTGCCATATAAACTTAATTCAGAAGGGAGAATAAAGGCTTTGAAGCTGCTTTGTTCCTTTCCAACTTCAATTCTTTGTCAGTTGATTTTCAATCTCCCGTTTCAATTTAGCAAAGTTCCTATGTTAGTACAGTAATCAGTCCTGCAAGCAAACACACAGGACTTCTTACCTCACATAAAAAGTTTGTGGAATCTTTAAACTAGAAAAAAGGCGAAGAAAAAGACAGGTGAAGATACCAAATACAAACTTCCTTTCCTTTCCTTTCTCTCATTAATAAGAACTGTGGCTTTAACGTTCTTATTTCATTCTTACTGTATTCTACACCAAAGGTATATGTGTGCATACACAACAAATGTATATTATATATATATACACACTCTTATACAGTCTTTACCATTTATACAGCACATATATAGGTAATGACCTTAACTAATGCATAAATATTCACTGCTGTGAAATTGTAAGTTACTAACACTACGTATGGAAATAAATTCAAGCACATTTCATAACTAGTTCCATGGTAAGGACTGAGGTCTTTACACTTATTTCCCATATTCTTTATGAAGTAATCATAGAATTGTAGTAATGGTAATTACGCTCTCTTAAGTCAACAGTAATGGATCAGTATTTCCAGGGGTAAGTCACAACTTCAGTTTAAGAGATAAGGTTTAAAAAAATAATAAATAGGAATTAATAGAAGATGCATTCTCTTGGTATTTCAAGTCAACATCTCCTGCAGTTCTGTGTGTGGTGCACTGTTATTCTACAAGTCTCCTTTTTGCTATTCTCAAAGATACTTCTGTCATTAATTTTTAAGTGTGTGAATTTCTGTGTTATTACGTTTCAATTTGTTTCTATTATTCTGGTCTTCAGCTTCACTGAATTCTTTCTCAGTCATTCTTTAGTACTATACAATAATTTATTAAGAAAAGAGGCATATACATTATACTCTTTACAGAATTCTTGATATTTAATAAGTGAAAGAATAAGGTAATGTGAAAAAACTTGTTATATTTAAAACTTAAATATTTATATTTAATGTGATCTTACCAATAAATGGATATAAAAATTGAAGAGTTGAAAGAATTAGATAACCTATAAGACCGTATGTTTTTCTGACCAGCTCTTGATAGGTGTTGGTACTGGAGAGATTTCCTCCTTTGATCAGTAATATAATGGAATAATCTGTTAAAATATAAACTTACTGTTAACAACAGTAAGAACCAAACAGCAGTTAGTTACTACTCCTTTTCACTCTTTCAAAAAAGGTCTGTAAAAATGAAAAACAATAGCATTGGAAGAGCAGGGATGAGAAATCTCATCAGAATGGATTTCAATTCACCAAAAGTAGGAGCTGTGTGGTAAGGGAATGGTAAGGGAATTCCCAGTAACAGAGAGCAGAAACATCCTCATTTTCCTTGGTACCCAGCATGGCTAAAGACAAAGAACTGTTATAAGCACCAAAGTGGGAAATTAAAAATGTAGAAGGTGACTAACTAGATGAAACATTTGATTATATCCTGGTAGAGGGCAAAACATAAGGAATGCCTGTGTCAAATGATTTATCTTAAAAGTCAGGGACTGAGCCACTCTCTTGTATGAAGAAACAATGTGCCTTGAACATAGCTTATGTCACAGATGGAATACTCCGAGACAGAAACTCAACCTTTTCTGAGGAACAGTATGAAATGTTGATGCTATTGCAAGCTATGCTTTAGCAGTCATTTGATCACCATGTGATTTTCCAGTCTCGATTAGTTATAGCACAAAATTTATTACTTTGGAGCAGAGGTCTTGACAAATAGTAGCTAGACCTCGTTCATTCCTCATCTGGCTTTCACTTATCTTGTAATCTATGCTGTGATAGGAACAGTTCCTTTCTGTGACCGTTATCAGTGTTTACTATCTTGTAGGAATTACAAAGGAGATTTATTTTTGAAGGTAAAATCCACAAATTATTATTTTTTTGATGAATGATAATTAAAATATTCAAAATCAGTTATATCCAAAGGTTTTAATTCTGTGTTACACTTGAGTGATATACAACCCACTCAAGGATCAGCATCTTAATTAGAGTAAAAACAGTAGACTGAAACAGGTGATTATCACACACAATTAAGAGCTATTCTTCTAAATGTCAGCTTGACCTAGTCTAAGAAACTAGGCTTCACCAAATAAAAGGTACACAAAAAGCAGCTTTATATGTTGCACAGTATAATTCTCTGCTTTTACTAATCTGCTCAGGGGATTAGTGAGGTGAAAAAAGTTTCTTACTTTTACTTTACTAAGTCATAAACATTCTTGTTTAAGATATCTTGAAGCTCAAAATCATCTAAGCTTTGCAAGACAATTTTTCACTTCACAACACAAATGGCTTTTACAGTACCTGTGATATAGGCAACGCCAAACAGAAGCAGTACTCCTAAAGGAAAACCAGCTTCTTTCATCGAATATGGCAGTCCTGTAAGCAAACGAGATTATAGAAGAACCTTTATAAATATTTATTTACGATGATCAAAATAAATAAATGTTCAGATTAAAAAAAAAAAAAAAGTAAATAGCTTTCAATCTCCCAGATCAGACTAGAAAGTATTCATAACCTCCAAAAAAATTGTTTTCAGTAGACAAAGGGCTGCCTAGGTGTAAAGGCAGCATACACCCAACCAGTACTTTCCGGTCATCATGGCAAAAAAGGCTGTAGGGTGAGACCTGATCTCAACTGACAAAACTGGATTTTTACATAATAAGAGAATAAAAGTAGACAAATATTTTTTACTGCTTTAGCAAGAGCAGCAAAAGATAAGAGGATAGCGTTTTCCTCAATACTTTATAGTCGTGTGTATAAACAAGGCTGAACACATGATAGTAGAAAAGTACACTTACCTATAATACCTGATCCTATGATGGAGTTGACAATGTTAAATCCAGCTGATGCCAGATCACTGTTTCCTCCTTTATTCCTGGGCTTACTAACCAGGGCTGTATGGTCATCTGTTTCTATCTGTTTCAGGAAAAAAATTGTCAGGATTCAAAATAACAAGTATTTACACGTTTAATATAGTTGATTCAAAATAACAAAATATATACTTTCATAGACATAGATTTGTAGGGGTATTTTGATAATTGCATTCCTTTCTTTCCAGTGAGAAATCAAAGGGGTGCTAGGCATCTAGTTCCTTTATAAACCTGAGCCATAATCTTCTGCAATTAATTTTTCTCTGAAAAAAAATCTAAGTGGAAGAATAGAAATCTATATAAACTTAGAGGTAAGCTGTTAAGGAGCATTTTAGTTGTTTCTAAGGCAGAAATATAAATCAAGTATTTTTGAAAATATTTTGGCTAATCTGACAGCTCAGTAAAAACAGCCCTCGGAATCAGGGGAATTAAATCTATTTCAAAAGTTACTAGTGAAGCATGCCAACACCAGAAGATGCTCTACTTCAAAGATATATCCAGCACTTTCAGTATTTCTGTGTCTTTCAATGATTTAGTTCATTAAGAATAGTTAATGACATTATAGCATTGGCTGGCCCGAGAATGTTTCTGTGGAAAAGTCTGGTACAAAGCAAAATTTAAGGCTTCAAAAAGCATCTCTTCACGAGCATGTAACAGTCCTCTACTTAGATCACCACTTTTCTGTCAGAGAATATTTTAGCATCAGTCATTAGAATGCCAGTATTTGAAATGAAGTCACATAATTATAAAAGGAACACATATTTAATGAAGAAAATGCCTTTCTTTCTTTTTTTTTTCTACAAAAGCAAAACATTGTATACTTACCATGAAAACAAAACCACTATTCCATGGATACAGGAACATACATAGCTGCTAGCACAAACTCGAATGCTTGCCACTACTAATCCTGATAAAAATACCTAAATGACTGATAAATACAAATAGTCTGTAGATAGCAGTATAAGCTGACAAGTGTAGGAGTATCTCAAAGAGGGCCACTTCTTTAATTGAAGTTTATTATAATTTAATTCCTTAAGCAGCATTAACGTAAGAATTGTAATACGGTCTCAGACCAAAGGCCAGCAGTCTGGTACCCCATTTTTTGGTAGCAGTCAATGGAAGGTGCATGAGAAGAATACCATTCTATGATTCTATAATACCTTGTCTTAGCTTTCAACATTTGGCATATCTTGGTGTGTTCCTGTTGTGTTACCTTCCTTAATGGATTGTTCCTTGAATTTGCCCTTTTTGGAAGCTATGCATATTTTTTAGCCTCTGCATAATCCCGTGGCAACAAGTTCCACATCTTAACTATGCACTGCATGAAGAGATGGACACACTTCTCTTCTCTGAATCTGCCATTAAATATTCCCACTTGGTGTCCCACAAACATTTGCAACACCACAGAGAACCCAACTATCCTTTCCTACCAACCTTTTCCATACCACACGTAGTTTTACAGGTAACATCCTTCCTTTGCTGACCCTGTTCTAGAATTTTGAGTGGTACATGTTATTTCACTACCAATTTGAGCAGCAGGAGCATCACCGTCATTCTCTCCTGAAACTTTAATGCTTTCTGCTACTTACAGCACAATTCATGTGGAATTCTACTAAACTAGAACAGTTCAGTTCTTCCTTCAGTTATTACTAGAAAAAGAACGCAGTGTTTGCTGCACAGCTCAAGAACTCCTTCACAAACCCTGGAAGTGACAACCACAGCAGCAGACTCTCGGTGTGGCTCTCAGGAGCAGTGAGAGCAGCTCTGGGCCAGCAAACAGCCGGGGTCACCTGCTGCTGTACTGCCAATAACCAGGAGGGAAAGGACTTGAGCTCTGGTACCCAAGTGAGGCACAATACATATATAACCCCCAGCTTATGTATGAACAAGACCCATCAGTCTGTTTTCCTTTTTTCTTACGCTGCTGAGTACCTATGGCTCAATTCTTCTCCACTGAGTTAAAAATGAAACACAGGTGAAAATCCACAGCTGCTGAACACAAACACAGAGCCGGCAGCCAGCCCCACAAAACCTGCCAAGAGCTTACACCACAGCAAGAAGTGCCGCCCCTTGAGCTCTCCCAACCCCAGCGCGAGGAAAACAAGGGGCTGGTGAGTGCCGGCGGGGGTACCTCCCACCTCCCCGCTCTCCGGTGCCGTCGGTCTCACCTGGGGGGCCCCAGCCGGCGGCAGGTCCGGCCCGCCGCGTTCCATGCCGCCTCCCTCACGGCGCTGCTGCCGTTCAGAGCCCAGGGCAGGGAGCAGCGGGACAGGACGGGACGCTCCCCTGCTCCTCCCGGGGCCGCGAGGCACGGCCGCCCGCGCGGGGCAGCCTCCAGGTGGGCGGTGCGGGCTCCTCCGGCGCGCGGAGAAAGAGCGGCGGTGCCTCCCGCCTTTCCCCGGGGCCCGGCTCGCGCTCCCTGCCCGCTATGCACACACTGTGGGGCCGGGACCGGGTGCTGGGAGCGGTGCTGCGGGCAAGCGGCGGGGGAGCCCGGGCTTGAGGGGCTGCAGCTTGTCCTTAATTCCAAATTCAGTCCTGCAAGTAAGCTTGTCTGCTTTGTATCCGTGAGATCCTGAGTTTACAATGTCTTATTTAGTTTTTTAAAATCCTGGATGCACAAGCAAAGGTTTCTGTGTAGGGTGTATAGCTGAAACCCAAAATTGCTTTCGTTGCTGGTTTTCAGTATAGATGTTACTTCCTAGGTCCTGCTGCTGTATTCATCGTATTTCCCCTCAGGTAGAGTGAGCTGCTTGAAAGAATGCTAAGGCAGCAGGACAGGGATAAGTGGTGTACAAAACGTGCTGGGGTTACACTGTGAGCTAATTAAGAGAGGTAACATTACTGTGCTGCAGGTCTGGAATCTGTAGTTACCTCAGTTATCCTGAGGTGAGCCCAGGTACTCCGCACATCCTTTGTATACATACAGGAAAACACACACACAAAGAAAGGTGTATCTTAAGCAAAACTATATACAAATAAACAATGTAAAGTAATAATGGTCATTAACTTCATGAAGAATTACTGGAGGCAAAATTTAGAGCCCATGAGGGTCACAAATTAGCTTTGCGAACTTAGACTCCAGTGACTACAGGGCCAAGTCAATCTAGTCAATCCAACTTGAATGCAAGATTTGGAACAAGATGAAATCATTAAAGCAGAAAATACAGAACTATAAAATATGCACTAAATAGCAGGAGAAAACAGAGCATGTTAATTTGCTTTATACAGTCTTAAGAACTCTTACATTTGATAATGTTTTGCTATGGTGAGCTGCATATGCAGTGCATCAATAATTTTGTCCTTAAAGATCTATGATGCGTATGATTTAATGTGAAGAACAAAGTGCACATAAAAAGTATATATGACATTTCTTGTTAAATAGCTTAAGCACATTAGCTTCAGCTCCTTCAAAAAAAGTCTGTAATCAACTCCATGACAAGTTACAATCTGACATGTATTCTTGTGTGACCAGTCAGGTGACATGACTCAGCAAGAGAATTTTAGAGGCCTAAAGTGCAAAGAAAGTTCCTGTGATTTAGCAGCGATGTTTTTTTTCTTTTTCTTTTTTTTCTTTCTTGCCTATACAAAGAATTCGGTGTAAAAACAAGGAACGAAGCTGAAGCTGTTTAAAGGCAGAGTGTAATAAAGCATGACACTATTCAACCAGACTCTGTATGTTTGTTTGGTAATGTAGCAACTTCCACACAAAGCCTTTTTATCCAGCACCCACATGCTCTGCAATAGTCCTTCTGAGCTCCGTGGCTTTATTTTAATTCCAGTTTGGAGAATGTGTTTGTAATTTCTGTTTTCTGCAGGTGCTTTCTCCTGTTTGGAGACAAACCTGTGGTTTGCCGTGTGCTTTGGGATGTGGTTACTCTATGAAAAGCTTAATACTAGTTTTTGTCTTAGCAATGAGACTTGTAGTTGTTGTGAAAAATTCCAGGATTCACCAAAAGTCCATAATTCAATGATTGTGTTATGTTGTTTAGGAGCTCGTTGTCTGCACAATTTGCAGTTTGCACAGTTACTCCTGTGGTTGTGGCCAAGAGAGCCAAGCTCTGAAGGATGACAGCATAGCTAAACCACGGGGTAGGGCAGTTATCAGAAAGAGAAGGGGTCTTCTAAAAAGGAGCACGTAGGGGAAATTGTGTCCAAATACGGAAACAAAGGATCATAAACCTTCAAGTGAAATGTGAAAAGACATTAAGGCAGGCTAAAAGTGAGGTAGAGGAGCAACCAGCAAAACTGAATTAATAATGTTAGTGTAGAAAGTATGCAGGAGAATCCCTAGAACCCACACAGGATCAAGGTTTGTGATAAGGGAGAAGGAAGGGAAAGAACAATCATGATAAAACCAGAAAAAGTTTTTTGTTGTTCAGCGGAGAGCATTTTTGGAAGATTTCCATAGCAGGACTCCTCCCATACGGAACACGATGCAGAGAGTATACCTCAAACTGAATCATACAGAGTGAATGGAAAAGATTAGCAATAATGATTTGAGATGATCAGATGTATTCAACTTCGAATCCTAAGTTAATTTGTATCCCAGGAGCAGCAAGTGCTAAGATTTTGCTTAATAACAGTGGTACTAATTGATATTGGAAAATCGCCAAGGTAACACCAATGTGCCTGCCTTAAAGGACTCTAGGAATGATGCAGGAAACTACAGACCAACAGGCCTGATATCTCCCCTGGGCAAAGTAGTAGAAACTGTAGTAAATAATGGAGGATATGATGCCATTGAGCTATGTTGGCAGAGTTTCATGGAGAAGCCTGCAATGTTACAGCTCTTGCTTTGATAGTGCTACTGCTTGAAGTCTAAATTTCTAAATGCCAATAAAAACAGTCATTCATAAGCATTAAATGTATTAAAGCAAGCAAGACATTAATAAATAGAGAAAATTCTATGTTCTAAGTTGTCTGTGTATTCCAAGAATGTGTTCCAGATCATCTGAAAGCATAAAAGAAGTGAGAAAGAAAAATTAGACACAAAGCTGGCATAGAAAATGAAAAGCCATGTGATGAGATTTGACAAACATGAGAGAGTTCATTTCCTGTTATCTCTTGTTTTAAATGAATCACTAAATTAGAAGTAAAAGAGCTTTTTTTTTTTTTTTTTTTTCCTTTTGGTAAGGGGTGATATAACCACATGACACTTGAATGTCAAACTCTTTAATCCTTCCTGACAAGGTCAACAACCTTTTACTTTTTAATGGTGTCTTTGTCCATGAGGCAAACATAGTAAAAAGAGCCACTGTTCTTAATACTGAGTTAATTTAGCTGTAAGATACCTGATAGTCTGCTACTACAAGTGATTTTTGGACTACTTTTAAAGAAGATATTGCTGATAAATGAGCCTTTGTGATGTGTCTAAGCATGATGGAATGAAAACTGCCACTCTTAATTAGCCCATGCTGCAAGGATGGTCAGGGCTACCAGGGGACGCAACCTCCTGCTCATGCAGCTGTGAGCAATCTGCTTGCCTTGCTTGGCTGACTAGCTAAACACCAAGCACCTGGTGTAAATTGTGAGAAGGGTTAAAGGTGTTTAGTGCCAAATTGCGCATCTGGTAAACAACCTGTGGTAAGCACTGTATGTTGTAAGTCCTTTGAAGATTATTGGGACAACAATTTTTAGCATTTATTTCATGACAAAATTATTGGTTTTATCTGGAGTCATTGGTTTCCATGAGGCAGGCAGGTCTGTAGAAAGTGAATGTTCTTGATAAGAATTGTACAGTGTCTTCTGCAAGGATTTTGGTCTCTCAATAGCCAAGGTAAAACATTTCTCAGCTAGCTGTACTAAAAAATGTGTTAATAGACTTTTTTAATATGCCTAATTCACAGGTTTATTATTATTTTTTTAATGCTGGTAGCTGGTGTGGAAAGGTGACTAGTGCTCTGAAAAAAGTGATTTTAATTTATGAACTTATTTAGATAAATGTTTGAAGCTGTCGCCCTAATAAAACCAGCTTACTCATCTATGTCACTGAGCCCCTTCAGCACTGGTTAAATGGGGACTTTGCTACTTGACTACAGCCTTGGGTTATTAAATAGGCAAACTTATTTTGATTCTCCATTGGATTCTTTGGCTTTTGGTATTTTCTATCTCGCACTTTGGAGCTTACAATTATTTTATAACAGTATGTTCTGTTCTTCTTCACATGCAGTAATTTTACTGTAATTTCTTAACATCAAAAATATTTTGTTACGAGTGGTAAAGATTGCTGTCCTGGTAACGTTTAAAGGAGTTCTAATGCGCTGTGTATACTATAGGTTGCTTGGATGTGCAATAGCAGATAAATAGATGTGCCGTGAGAAGCTGAACTCTATCTTCAGGGTTTTATTTAAGTTTCTACTCCATTAAATAAATGTAGATAAGCATTTAAAGTGAAAAAGGGTATGTCCTCTTGATTTGTAACATTTTACAGTGCTAGCTATGCAATTATTTTAATTCAAAGTAGGCTACAGAACTGCTTTATTAGTGTACATTAAACTTCAAACACTGACTATGGGGTTATAGACAAAAATAATACTTCTGCATTAATTTAGATGGAAGAATATAGGCATAACAATAAAGACAAGTAGGAGACGTGGAGGGAGAAGAGTAAGGTGTGAGTGACTGACAACATGCTAGCCCCTAGCCAGCCTGAAGGCATTCAGTTTTCAAAGAGTGAAGGGTAGGGGCAAAGATGTGTGTTTGGCTGGCATGTGTTTTTGCATACAAGGTGGTTGTGTTAAGTGACCTAAGTTTCTTTGCTGTGTGCATAGTTTTGATTTGTGCTGAGTATAACGGTATCGTGGTTACCTGTTAGTTTAATTGCTTCAGTTCTCTTTCTGAACTGTAGTGGAAGCTACTGTTATGCAAGTGCTGGTGTGGATACTTGCAGTAGCTTAAAAACTGATGCCCTCAGCGTGACAAAATATGGGCTCATTTGGAAAACTAAGCTCAACTTACTTTGTATTTTTCTTCTTGATAAAAGACTATCTACATTGAGTAGACTATATTCAGTGTGCTCTATGTACATTGTGTATAAAAATACTTATTTTTCTTATGTTGATATACATATCTCTTGCATTCCTAACACACAATATTAATTATTTGGTAATAATTTTAATTCTTCTTTGCAGAAATAAGTATTTCTTACTCATGTAGCATTATACTCATTGAACTCTTTTCTGAGCTGTGTCATGATGGGCTCATTCAGCAGGAGTTAAGGAGGACAACTTTTTCCTGGGCCTCGAAATTATGCATTACTGCAATTTTCCAAGCAACTGCAATTCCTATTGAGCATCTACCGTGAAGATACAAAGCCTCTGATGTTAAATGTCAGCATTTTCGTAACGACGTGCTTTGTCCTTCAGGCACTAGGGGGCAATATTTGACTTCTAGTTGTGTACTGCAAAGTGCTGACAAACCTCTGCAGGCTAATGACACATGTGGCTTGGTGTCGGCGGTATCTGATAAACGCTGAAATCCTTCAGCATTCTTGCTTCCTTCAGCTACTGCTTATACAGGCCCTGGAGGTGGTTGTTGTTTTAACAAGCACAATGATAATTGTAAATAAATGGTGAAAACAGCACCTGAACTCAGACTCAGCTGTGGATATTTGTGACATCTGCAAGAAAATTTGTCAAAGATGGAAAAGATAAAGTGATACTGTTCCAATTGTTTTGTTTTGTTTTCCAACAGTGTGTGACATAAAAGCATGACAAAAATTTAAGTATAGTGTTAATTGTGTCAGACACTAGTCCAACTCCTTCTGGCTTTTGTTGACTTGTTCGTAGCAGTCTTAGTAACTTGGCATGCCTGACAGCTGTTTGCCCATTTTTGAGTCTTCATCATTTTCAAGCTCATGTTTCTCTTTGTTTCTGTGCAGAGGGTGAGGAGATGGTGCAAATTTGATGAAGAAAGTTGGTGTTTGAGTCAAAACATGTAAGTATTAAACTATAATCTATGTTGTGCTTGTAATATTTTACACTGTAGATTATGGTTACCAAGTTATTGCACATTTTTTGCTGTACTTTCGGAAATGGTTAACTCCCCATACGTGTTTGTTTGTTGTTATTTTAAAGTCTATCCTATAGATAGAATATCCATGGTGAAATCTTGGCCACAGTGAAGTCAATGGTGTAACTCTTAAATGTTCTGTGATATTTTACGAATTTAGCATGAGAGTTAACCAGTTAGGTGCACCAGGAGGATGTAATGAATTATTTTATTATGCTTCTGGCATGTTGTCATTACTTGTATTTCTGATGGAATTATTTGTATCTGAAAAGTCCCATAGTAGATTCTACAGTGACGCTGATTTGGAGGAGGTTAGTAGGGGAGAAGACTGACATGTTTTGAGAGGGAGTAGGAGAACAGCTTTGATTTTGCAAAAGGGCTAGCAAGGGGAAGGAGGAAAGAGGGAGAAAAGTAGAAATGGATTGTGGGAAGTAATGATTTTAAAATGGTAGGACAAAAATAAGTAGGAGGCAATTGGGCTTGTCAACTGCTATTTTGCTAATGACTTCCCTGAAATTTGGTTTCTCTTTTGATTGTGTTTGCAGCTTTTTGGATTTTTCTTTCAGAAGTATTTTCTGATTTGCCACTCATAACACTTTATCTTGGTTAGGTGACTAAGTGCTTCCAATCATGATTCAATTTGTAATCATATCTGATTGCTTATTTTAACCTTCAATGAATACATTTCATTGTGAAAGGCAACCAAGAAGTTTTTTGCAATGTTTCTTGATTTTATTTTAGAGTGAGATTGAAGAGCTGCATGCAAATATGGTTTCTTTACTTTTCCTTTTTCTTTGTTCCTTGTCATGTATAGTAATGGAAAAAAATAAAGAGAGAAGTAAGAAGAAAGTCTAGAAAACTTCCAATTTTTTGTTGTCAGTATGACAACTTTAACTTCAGTGAAATATTTCATCCTTTCTACAGGATCCATTCTTTAGAGAGCAATGGTTAATCAAACGTGCTCCTACTGCTGTGTATGGGCTCCATATACTGGAATACAGAGATTCTCCATTAGAAGTAGGATGTGGATGTGCTTTACAAATCTCTTTGCATAAATGACAGATGATATCAGCGAAACCTTAAGGCTGTCTCCTGCTTCAAAATGACCTGTTGTCAATTAATCCAGACTAGGAGTGAATTAAATTTAGTTTTTTTGCTGTTAGTTGACATATTTAGTATTTGTGACATGTTCGTTTGTTAATATTTGACAAAATCAACCCTGACCCATGAACAGGGCTCTTAGCTGTTAGGGTAGTACGATGAATAGGATCAAAAAGTTGTGCTTAGCATTCCTATTAATCAGCCTCTTAGAAAAGCAGTTAAAATGCATAGCAATATTTTCCAAAATGCTGAAAGAATTAGGAGCAAGATAGATTGTATTTTCAGAAGGGTATTCCTGATTTCAACATAATCATCCCATATGATGTTGAACATGCAGTACAGTTTCTCTGTGCATGGATTCCCTTCTCTTAAAATGGCAAAAATGATACTGTCCATCCTATAGGATGTTCCATTACTTTTTTTACTTAGATACTAATGTGATGGATGCTATAGAAATTACTCCAGGGAAACAACAACAAACTGTTAGACTTTTTTTTTTTCCTTCAAAACCAAATAAAGCTATTTTAAGTACAAAATTAAAGAATAAATTCCCTTACAGCAGTCATTTGAATTTATTTCACTTCTGATCCTTTTGGAGAGTGACTTATGTAGGAAGAAGTCTGGGAGAAGTTGTTAATGTGGAGCCTGCATGAAGTTGCTAAAAAGGAAAGCTATGTAGGAAGAGCCTATAATTTTCATTCCTATCTTTGGACTTGGATTAATGCCCAGAATAGTGACAAATGCAACGTCACTGGGAAAGACTAAGAATCATCTCTATTGGTAATAACAGCTAACTAAAGGAAAGGATAGCTGCATACAGTTATAACTAAGTATTTGCTAATAAAAACAATTTTTTTAATATATTTTCAGTACAGATAACTGAAAAGAAACTTTTTTAACACTCAAAGTAGCAATTGCAATGAGGGAAATGTTGATGCTTGTGCGTGCATGTGCACACATTGTAAATATATGGATGAGATATTCCCATACATACACCGAACTATGGTCAGTAGACAAATTCAGCTGAAGATATAAATATCTCCCGCACATGTCCAAAAACATGCTTTCTCTAGATGAGCTTTAACAGAAGCCCATTTTTGAAGAGCTTGAAATAAAAGATTTGTGATTTCTCTGAGAACATATTTTTGATAGGGGCAGCATACCTCCACTTATTTAATTTGTGCCCTCTATCATGTCATCTTCTTTGTTTTTTTCTTTAAAAAGCACACGCAGATGCACTCTGGTTTAATCACTAAGTAATTTCCTGCATGTTTTAGTCCAATGCTGCTACAATTATCATCCCTTCAGAAGCCTGTGACTTCCCCCTCTCACCCTCAAGAAACCCTGCCTTAACTGCTACCCCATTTCTGCCTTCCTTCCTCTGAAGGAACTGGTTACCTCATAGTGGAACAGAAAAACCCTTTGGGCTGTCTAAGCTGACAATATGCTTGGAAACTGGGTAAAGGACTTTTCTGATTGTCTTTATAGCCTGAGGGAACAGTAGCAGTCCCAGTTGTTCTCACATCCTTTGTTCAAAATCTGAATTCTTTCTCTCTGTTTTTGGGTTAAACTATTTGTAGTAGTAAGGTGCAGTGGCTCTGTCTTTCAAATGGCTTTAGGAAAGTGAGGCTCAAGTGACAGAATGACCAAGGGGAAAAAAAAGGGACTGTGTGTGTGTGTGGAGGGGGGAATGGTCATGTTTTGTAATGATTAACTGTATAAAGGATTTTTCAAAGCTTTGTGAATTCCACTGTGTATCTGGAAAAGGGAAGCAGGTCATACCAGCTAGGTCTATGCATGGAGCAAGATGTTGCTATAGTACTTCATGAAGAAAATCTTACTGTGTATGTGGAGATACTAGTTATCTTAAGGTGATTCTGTTGTTTTGGTGTGGGGGTTGAGGGGTTTTGTTTTGGTTTGGTTTTGGTTTTTTTTGCTTGCATTATAGCACTTTTGAAGCGTGGTCAGCCTAAAAGGAATGTAGAATTGTAAGCAGTTTGCTGCTAACATTGGCTGAACACACACACACACACACACACACAAACCCAACAAATCAACAAAAGCAACGTAACAACAACAACACAAAAAAATGTAGAGAGAAGACATGAGATTTGATTGGTAGACATATTCTCTTACAGAGTGGAGAATTTGCTTATAGAGAGCTCAGCTTTCAACTATTCAATATTCTCTAACCTAATCACTTTCCTCATTTCTGAAAATGGTTACCTGTGTTAGGAAAGGGATAAATGATAGAGGGTGTGCCCACTTTGGATCTATGCTGAAACAGCGGTTGGCTTGACTGAATCCAGTTCATGCTCAGGATAACAAAAGGAGGTCTTGTAACTCGCCTTGCTGTATCAGATGAAAGTATGCTAAAACAAACGTATCTAAAGCTAGATACATCATTTTTTCAAGCACTTGCATATCCTGCACCTGACTTCCTAACCCTGATGTGAAATTTGACAGCAAATGAAACTGATTTATCACTACAAACAATTTCACAATCTTAGCTCTTCTGTTTGGGGTACTCCCTACTGTGTGCATGCAGAGAGATTTGAGTAAAATATTGTAAATACAAAACTTGAACACAAAAAGCAGCCTTTATGTTTAAGGAATAATGTGCATTATGTGATGAAAAATTTTAGACAGTTCATTTATTTGCTGTGTTTTTACATATTAAGAGGTGGTATTATTTAAGGCTAGAGGTAGACATTTATGTGTATATTTTAGGAAGCATTGGCATATTACAGTCGATGCTTAATAGGTACCTGTGTTAGTACTAACTGGCAGAGAGATCTACTTCCAGGCTGAAAGGCTGCGGTAACTCAAGCAGGTGACATTACTGGGGGCATAAAGGCCTGTTTTAGATATTAACTGTTATGAAATATCTTGTTGAAGCCGGTTGTTGACACACATTATTTTACAACAACAACGTCTGTTTGCAAGCAGAAGTAGGAGCGAGATGATACAGCTGAGCAAAATACAGTTCTGGATATTCTGTGGGGTTGCTAAGGATATAAGCCTATCAGTGATGTTTCATTTTAGGAGTTCAGGGAATGAATAATAGCTCCATGACTAATTATTAACGATACAGAGTGGAAAAAGAAACACTGTTGGGTAACAGAAGGTAGAATCATTTTACTATATGCAGCGATGAACATTACCTTGCACAAATTGTACAGCCTTGAAGCAGGGTGGGTGGAGGTGCAGCTGGGTGGGAGGCAGAAAAGAAGATTGGGAGAATTTGATTTATGTGTGAAAAAGACAATCTTGTAAATAAATTTTAACACTAGAAATTAGGCATTGGAGATGCTGGGGCTGGAGGCTGGGCTTCAAATTTCCAGATGTTTTCTGTTAATAAAATTGGAAATGTCTGCATGATCCAGGTAATGGCCCACAGGTTACTAGTACAGTTCAAGTGATTTGGTTCAGAAGTGCACTGATGTGGTCACAGTCATTGCAGGTGGGATAGGCTTAGATCTGCTTAAGGCCAGGAAACACACATTGCTATGAAGGAGTTGATACCTTGATTCCTGTTGCAGCCAAGAGGTGCAATTACATGACTTACAGTAGAAGGTTTCCATTTTAAAAAAATCAAAACACTTTTTTAATAATTATCCAATAGTGATTTTTTCTGAACCATTAGATGGTATTAAGCCAGTCTGACTTCTTTGTCTCCTATCAGTTCTATATGCTTAAAAAGTATTTAGTCCTCGTGATGCACAGCAGCTGTTCAGAAGAGAGCAGTTCTGCTAAATCCAGCTTTCTTGTTATGTCCTCCAGCTGAAGTAAATGAAGGCCAGAGTTTGTTCTCATGCTTGCAGCTGCTATGTCACTCCTTTCCCATTGTGCATCTCTGTGTGGAAGAAAACACACAGTACTGAAGAGTCATCTTGAGCTGCTGCACTACCACACTAGCTCACAAGAGTGCAGTGTAGGGGCAGGTTGAAAGGATGTCGCAGTCAAGAATTTAAGCGTAACTGATACAGTAAGTCTAATCTTAGGCATAAGATTTTTTTGTCAATTTCTTCACAAATAAGAAACGGATTTAAAAATGATCTCAGTAGGTATTATATGTGAGTAGTGTTCTTTTCAGTGTTATTTTTTTACCAGTCTATAATACATTTATATTTTGTGTATATAATTACGTACTTCTTTTCTAAATGTAATTTCCTTTATCCTTCCCAAATTGTAAGATATTTCAGTCACAACTTCCATTTGCATCTACATTTTAATACTTTCTACGGTGTTACATTGTAAAAAATGTTTAATACCATAAGAAAATATTTCTTACTGAAGCTGAACATAATCTACAAAACAAATGTCTAACATATTTTAAAAGCACTTTCTTGAAGGCTTTGTTTTGAATAGCTGCTTCTGAGAATTTTACTTCATTTAAAATGACAGCAGCTTTTGTACGTACATCATTTTAGAGGTGTTAAACCATTTAATGAAGTACTGCAACACTTCTAGTACATACATAGCTATAAATACTCTGTGTGGGTAGAGAAGATCACCCAGCTAGATACATGTGCAAAATGCATGCTACAGTATTGATCAGACCACTCAGCAGCTATAAATAGCAAACAGGCAAGGAATTGATTCAGACAATACGTGTCTAGTAATTGGATAACCTTGGCTCCAAAGGTTGGCTCACACACTACTTCTATTCTTACTCAGCTGATTGCATACATTAGGCTCAACTAAATGAGACCCTCCATGCCTTGAGCTAGATGGAGGCAAGAAAGGCCTTATGAGTAGTTCATCTTTAATACCAGAACTCTGCTCAGTATTGAAGAAGCTGACCTAGGATAACCCAGTTTCTGAGTTTGGTCCTTCTTGAGCTGCTTGACAGTGCTTTAAAGATTTTAAATCTTTTCACAAGGATGTTTGCTGGCTTATTATTTTTCTCCCTCACAACCTTGAAGGGCCAGTGAGTGATGTTGCTGATTTTTGCCTTTTTTCTTTTTTCCCTAAACACGCTTACATTTTGAGCTGTTTGGTCTAAAGGGCCTTTGATGGAGCTGAAACGCCAGTGACAAAGGCCTTGATGATTCTGGAGTACCCAAACTTACATGTAGAAATTGTTGACACCAGAAATGTGATCTGCGTATCAATAACTTTAAGACCTTTATCCAAAGGAATTCTTGAAGTAAGATCTCATCAGTGACTGTGCATGAACGAAATGAATTAAAATGTAGGATTATGAATAGCAAGGCTCATAGCAGTGGTCCTGTAACCTGTACAGTCCAAATTCAAGCGTGTTCCCCACATGCTTTACTGCCAGTTCTAAGAGGAAAAAGTGGTTCAAGACCAAATTAAACAACTTTGCTTTCAGAAGGAAATGACCTTTTGATTTTGTCTTCGTGTTATGATACCTATATCAGAATGAAAATTCAGTTTAACCTCCTTATATAACACAAGGCTAACAATAGTAGAAGCAATGTTTTAGCCTTTATATGCTGCCTAACAATTTGCAAGATGTTTGTTTTCAAACACCTTCGCTCTGCTTCTAGATTAGGACATCTTTATGGAGACCTAGTTCTGTCAAAAAGGAAGTGGTGATAAAGTATGCCTAGTATTGTTAATAGTACAAAGATAATAGAGTATAAAAGCATCCTTAGAAATTAGTGCCACAAATCAAGGACACAGTGACTTAAACCTGTCTTTAGACAGTCAGTTTTAAATATATGTGCACTTAGGCTTTGTAGTACTCAGACTTTCTCTACGTTTTGCTGCAGAAATATCTTTTGACTGCAGATGGACAGTTAGAAGAGCTGTACTCATGTTAGTTAATAGCATGTGTATTAATATTTATAGAATTTCTGAACAGAAAAATTTAAAATGATGATCTGAAGCAAATAAGTCAAGGTTCTTATGTTAGTTGCTGGAGAACGATGTTAGAGCAAAAAGTCCACTTGAAGGCAAATCACTGGCGTTGTACCTCATGGGTTAATTCTGCATCCACTATTATTCAACTTTTGTTCATGTCCTGGATGATGGGACAGGGTACACCATCAGCAAATTTGCAGACAATACAGCAATGGGCAGAGTGACTAATATTCCAAGTGGCTGTGCTGAAATTCAGAGGGGCCTAGACAGGCTGGAGAACTGGACAGAGAGGAATCTCGTATGTTTAACAAAGGCCAATGCCAAGTCCTGCCAGTACATGATGGGGGCCAGCCAGCTAGGGCACAGGCTCTGCAGAGAAGGCAGTTGAAGTCAACAACAAGCTGACCATGAGCCTACAATACACCCTCCCAGCAAAGAAGTCCCACAGCATCCTGGACTGCATTAAGAGTACTGCCAGCAGGCCAAAGCTGTTGGTCCACTTCTCTATGCTCAGCACTGATGAGGTCATATTTGGAGTATTCTGCCTACTTTGGGACTCCTCAGTACGAGAAGGGTATGGAGAAAGGAAGTGAGTTCAGTGATCAAGGGACTGAAGCAGGAGGAGAGGCTGAGTGTTCAGTTTGGAGAAGAGGAGGCTCAAGAGTGATCTTATCAATGTGTGTAAACACCTGAAGAGATGATATGAAGAAGAGGTGGCCACGTTAGTAGTGCCGGGACAGTAGGCCGTGGACACAAATTAAAACACATGCAATCCCATCTAAACAAAAGAAAGTCCTTTTTTACTGGGAGGATGGTCAAGCACTGGCATAGGTTGCCCAGAGAGGTTGTGGAGTCTCCATTTGTGGAGATAGTGAAGACCAGTCTGCAGCCTGCTGTAGGTGACTCTTGATCAGGGCATTGGAATAGGTGAACTCAAAAGGATTCCCTCCAGCCTAGACAGTTCTAAGATTCTGCAGTTCTATTTCTCTTAATTTCAGAAAATATAGTGCAAAAATTCCAGTGGCTATAAGTGTATGTAAATCTCAGGCAATTGTGCTTAATGGCATGTGAAAACAAGCAGCAATGGAGCCCATCACTAAGTAGAGGGGAACTGTTAGGTCATGGCCTGAACTGGTGATTGAGCACCTGGTGAAGGGTGTGGTTGGCCCTGGGAGCACAGGCAAATTGCTTACACCTGTGCTCTCCTCCTGACCGGAAGGGATGGGCCTGGGGTGGAGCCACCGTGGGCTCATATAAGGGCCAGCCACTGAAGGGAGAACTTTTCTGCCCTAAGGCTGCATCCTTGGGAGGAGTGCTGTGTAGTCAGAGATCCCCCTCACCCATCAGGTGAGCTTAACCTTTCTTTCTGTGCACATCTATTGGTTTACCCTTGAGTATTTTGCCTGAGATTGCAAAGAACCTATTGGAAGCAATTTTGCTCCTTTGTTTGCAGGACAACTAAGTTAACTTTTTTCCTTTGGAGTGTCAGTGCTTGTGTTTTGTCACCAACTTCATGAAATGTGGTTTCTAATAGATTTTCCTACCATGACTTTACTGCTCCATACAGATCTGTGAAAGCATTTTTGTGGTTCCAGCTTTCATGGGTCCAGTCCATCAGCAGCTGGTGGGACATGTTCATCTGACACTGAGAGGTGACTGTAAAAAGAAAGAACACCCTAGGAAAACATTTGCAAAACATAATTTTCAATTAATGTCAGTAGTTTGGATTGAAACATTTGCAGGCAATCAGATTTTTAGTGCACTGAGAAATTGAAAATCATAGAACACCTATTTTTCAGATTTTAAAGGCCTTTTCTGACAAAGATAGGTTAAAACTTAATAAATATATTTAAAAAAAAAAATTTTCACCAACACCACTGCAGTGAGATAAGATGTTATGGTATATGGAAAAAATATCTGAAGCCTATTTTTTTAATTATATTTGTTAAAAGTACTTCTATTCTTTTTGTCAGGCATTCCTGCCTAGTCGTAAGCATGTATAAAGTGACAGTTTTCTGCTATAGTAGACAGAAATTTTCTGCGCTTGTAATCTACTGCCAGTGGTGCAGCTACTGGCAGTGGATAATGTTTTAAGCATTTGCATCACTGAGCACATTTTACAAGCACTTTGAGCTACCCTACCATGCATTTGTAGGAAACACTGTATCTCTTTTGACCACAAATTGAATTTACTTGCAGGGCTCCATTTTATAAACTATAAAAAGATGCTTGGTTTCTGCCAAATTCAGTCTTTGTGTTTTAAAGTCTTTTATTTTTTCTTAAGATAAGCTGAATGGCATTGTGAATCAGGAAAATCCTTTTTGATTTCTTGTCAAAAAATGAGGTGAAATATGGGAGTTGAATAGGAGGTAATGATGGCAGGGAATTAAGTGAAAACTGTGATGTGCAAATCTAGAAGCTGAGTTAGTTTGTGCAGGTATTTGAAAACAATCATTTATAGTGCAATGGAGTGTCCACCTGTGCAGACATACAGANCTGAGAGGGGATCTTGTCAATGTCTAGAAATATCTTAAGTGTGGGAGGCGAAGGGATGAGGCCAGACTCTTTTCGGTGGAGTGTGGTGATAGGACAAGTGGCAATGGCCACAAACTGGAGCATAGGAAGTTCCGCACAAATACATGTAAGAACTTCTTCACGATGCGGGTGACGGAGCACTGGAACAGGCTGCACAGGGAGGTGTGGAGTCTCCTTCTCTGGAGGTATTCCAGACCCCTCTGGACACTCACCTGTGTGCCCTGCTGTAGGGAACTGCTTTGGCAGGGGGGTTGGTCTCAATGATCTCTAGAGGTCCCTCCCAACCCCTGTGATTCTGTGATGTATCCAGTTGCCTGTGTAGCTTGGTGTAGCCTAGTCTTTAGTCTACTGGGATTACCACTCTGTTCTATTCTAGTTTCAAAATTTGCCTGAAGCTATTAGTAAGGCTTTCAGACACTAAAAACTTAGTAGACTGTAGAGCTTGAAATTCAGGTTCTACAATTATGACTAATGTGAAATTGCCCTAATTTCAAATCTCTAAATTAAACAATTCTGTACTCTTCGTATCATTTAACTCACCTAGTTGACCCTTGAGTAATGTTAGTGTCCCATTTCAGCACAGTTAATGTTGAAATGTGTAGCATATGAATCCTTCAGTTTCACCAAAAATAGTCTGTGTTCACAAATACCTCAAACCTAGAAGTGGGTGGGAATCAAAATGTCCAGGTAGATAATCTGTGAGAGAAGAAGGGTGTCAGGGACATCTGGTGTCTCTGTGGGAGACAGACAGGCTTGAGGCTTGACAGTGATGGAAGCCCTATAGGGCAAACATTTTAAAACTAAGTCATGAGCTCACTTTTGACTTGTTGACAGTGATTGCAAGGTTTGCTTTTAATTATCCAAAACAAATCTTTTCTCTCTTGTCCTACTAGGTGTTGCATTGTGAGTAGTGAAGTTCTGGCAGATCCAGTGATTCAAATCCTGCTGATTTTCCTACCATTAAAACTGACAAATTGCAAATATACTGGGAAAGACAGAACTTAAGTATATGTGGAAGTGATGCAGATCATGATGTGCTTCAGCAGAGTAAGTTATTTTTTGGTTTTTTTAGATGCTATTGAAAACCTCTTTCTTTTAGAGATGTATATTTTTTGAAGTTTGTGCAAGAAAAAAGAGAAAAAAAGAATGCTAGCCTGAAGAGGATGAAGTGGGCACATTGGAATTGGTTTGTGATTTCCTGGGAAATGCTAAAATTTAGTCAGTGATTTTTGTCTTTGGATGTTGCAGAATGCATTGTTTTATTAATTGTCAGACGTGTAAGGAAAATGGTGCTTTTTGTTTTTGATGACTTATTTTGGGGAAAAAAATACTGTTTTGACTGTTTACTTTTTGTCTGGAACTGCAACTTCAGTAAGTTGAGAGCCAGAGGATGCTTCCTGTGGGTACTGATATGCATATAGAATCTTCAAGTGTTGGTTGTATGTGTGTGTAAATAAAACAGAGGGAAAAGGTAAGTGGCCCAGGCCTGGTCAGTCCTGACTGATAAGCAGTCAGAAAATGTCATAAAGTGACTGTTACACATCTTAGAATTGAGACCATTCCAATACACTGAGTGTCTTGTGAACCTATTTGCAGTACATAAGGAATCTTCTTTCAGGAAACAGGATTTAAAAATAATAGGAATGAAACTCTGGTATTGATGTCGCTTTGTTCTATTTGCTGCACCAGAATTATTTTTTGTAACTATGATCTGAGTAAATTTTTTTTCTTTGCTCTTAGAAACTTTAGGAGCTAGTAGATTACTTAAATCATTAATAATAAATAGGAAACAGGTATTTGATATCTGTAATATTTGAATTGTTTCTTTTGAAACTTCAGGTTTTTGAGCTGGGAAGAGGTCTGTGTAGACTGTCATTTAAAAGTACAAGAAATGTTGATACAATAATGAATTATATAGTCTATCTGGACTCCAGTGCAAGATAAAATATTTTGTTTCCACTTAGAGGATTTTTTCATTATCATGTTCATTACGGGTACTGGTCAAATTCAAAATATTAGAATTTTACCTAGTTCAAATGTACTTTGAAATTAATCAGCAAAAATGACACATGAATGAGTACCCCAAGGCTGGGGAATGTGGCCAAATACTTATTCAGCCGTATAGATACTTAGTGTTTGTTTCTACATATAAATTTTCCATCTTTGTATTTTTAAAGAAGATCAACCCTGAACATCAAAATAGTGTGAGTTGTTTCTGAGAGAAGCCCAAAAGCAGTGGATAGAGCTTAAAGCTAAAGATATGACAGGCTGAGTCTGATGGCCAAGAATAGGGAGAACCCAGAGCTTAATATTGTCAATTCTTACCTTTATGATTTGTTCTAATAATTTAGAGATGACAATATCATGGTACACACTGTGTTTTTCTTGAATAACAACATGTAGGAAAATTTTAATGAGATTTTAGTAAGAAAAGACTGAGAAAACAGCTTGCATGTTTGTGTGCCACATAAGGTGCCAACACCACTATCTTATTTAAGGGTTCATGTCTCAGTGACTGCTTCCCCCCTTTCCTAGATCACTAGTGGCCCATTTTTATTCTACTAACTCTATATCTAATCCTGTCCTTCTCCCTCTCACCTTGTGAGGGCTTGTTAGGTTTCAGTCCTGTAGGAGGACTTTGTTGTGTAATGCTTATACATATGAAGGTTTTCTGTGTTCTACAGTTCATCAGCCTCAAGATTAAGTTGTTTAAAATTTATGGAGCTGCTGTGTAGTTAAAATATATAACACATCCTTTCTTATGGCTAGATAGAACTTTTGTCTGAACTGCATTCCTGAAGTTTAAGTCAGTTGTTTGCTTTATAAAGGTATGGTTCCTTTTGGTGATTGACTTTATAATTCTTTCTTATTGAATTTAACTGCTTGTCGTGTAAGTTACAAAAATGAGGTCTCAGTTTGAGGGAGCAGTATCTGCTTGTCGTTGTAAGTATTGTCAGTATCTTTAAAATCTTTGCAAGATCTTTTACTTTCCAGAATAAATAACATCTGTATGTGAAATTCCGAAGATATCACGACTTGTGATATGCCTTTCTTTCTCATGACCATTTATTTTTTCTTTTAGTTAAACTGAGTTTTGCAATGTAGATATTTTTTAACACGTGTTTAACTTTTATGTCCTGAAATTGAAATTACTAGCAAAGTTGACTCCATATGGCATTTGTAGACTATAGCACAGAAGTGAGTGTTCACCCGCTAAAGTTCCAGGCTCCAATGTAAAAAGAATAGGGAGCAATCAAAGGATCATGTCAACAATCTGTCAGATAACCCAGTAAACAGAGATGGAAATGTCATCAGCTTCTCTGCCAGGAGGGATGAATCACTTGTCTCCCTGTCTGGGGAGAATCAGGATGGAGCGAGCTGACTCGCCAGACCATCTCCCCAGAGGTGCTGTCCGAGAAGAGAGACAGTCTGCTGACTAATAGGGTAACAGATGCTCACCTGTAATCTTTGCTCAGGTGCCACCATAAGCAAACGAATTGCACAATGGAGTAAGAGAAGGGTAGAAAGAGTAAATCCAAACACAAGTCAAAGGCAGAATTGTTTCATAAAAAGATATGTGGCTGAAAGAAATATCTTTTATCCTGTGCTAATGGTGAAAAGGATACTGAAATCAGGCAATTTAATTGAATTCCATTATGTATAAGTGTGAGAGTACAGTTAAACTAACTGAGAGGAAGTTGACGTGATTTTTTTTTTTAATACTTCTATTTCATGTTATTTCATATATCTTGCAGGAGTTTTGATTCTAATATTTTATCTAATATTCTAGTAATAATCGTAAGAACTCTTCTTAAGATGGGGAGGGTATTTAAATCAGATATAAAGAAAAATGGTGATTTTACAAGAGCAGTGGCTCAAACATTTCGCATGCAAGTATTTTTCTGATATTCTGTTTTAGCCTTTACATTCATCACTAGATTATGATGCTGAAGAGAATAGTGTGCAAACCACATTATCTCATAACACTATCTCAAACGTAAATAGTATCTCTTTTGCATGTAAGGACATACAATTCATAATTACATTGCTTCAGTTTTCAGTTGGAGGAAATCATAAATGAATGTAGCTTTCACTCTTTATTATTTAAGATCTGAAATTCTTCCTTGATTTTTTTTTTTATGGTAACTTTCAGTTTCTCAGCCCTTTTTCTTTTCTTTCAAATGAGTATGCCAGAATGTGATGCAAGATAATGTTCCAGTCTCTCATAAAGATTCCTCTGCTGTTGGCTGAAGTCAGCCATGTGGGATCTGAATGGGCATGCTCCCTTGTGTTAGTAGCATGTCATTTTCATTTACCTTTGGGTACCTGTAAGTTGTATAGATAAAATCAATTTCAGACCATATGCAGGTTTTTTTTTTTCCTATGGTACTGATTTTTCATCTTGGAATGTCTTATGAGCCAAATCAAATGCCTTGCAGAAGCCTTTTATGTCAACGTGGTTCCTCTGATCAAACAAACCCACATTCAGGAAAAAGTGTTTGGCAAGACTTAGTTCTCCTAAAGCTGTTTTGATTCTCATCAGTTTTTCTAGCATCCCTAATTCTAAACCAATTGTTTGTTATCATCTGCTCTATGATTTCACTCAGGATCAGTGTCAAAGTAACTGGAGTGTATTTACACGGTTATTCTTTCACCCCTTAAAAATACTGTATATAGAAATACCCAGCATGTGTCTGAGGTCAGGTAAACTTACATAGTCAAATAATATATCTGTGTGTTGAATAATCTTTCTGCTGTTAAGTGGAAGTTTGCTAAGCAATATATACTTTAGAGATTTAATTTCATGTGACTGTTTCCCATCCTTCATTTTTAATTTATCAGTTATTAGGCATGCCATATTCCGTGGATGCAGAACACTGAAGTGTTCATAGTATTGTGCACTTTGTCTGTAGGATGCTAGATTTTACCATCAAAATAGTTTATACACCTTCATTTTAAAAAAAAAAAACTGTGGAAAAAATCTAGAACACTTGATTTTGAAGCTGTTAAAGTGCATTTAAGTGGTGACATTTGGACTCTTAAGGCAGAATGCAGTAAACAGAATACGTATCAGTCTTGGCCAAAGGTCTGAATGTCTGTGGAGCAGCTGGTAACAAAATACATTCCTTCAGAATTCAGCATTCGTGCTCTAACTAAAAAGCCATCCTTTGGAGCAGTGACAAGGATGAGATGAATTCAGATGAACTCAGAATAGCTTGTTAGTATAACATGCAGTAAGTTTTGACCCCTTTCTCTTCCAAAATATTTTTCAGGACATTGAGAGGTATAAATTACTCAGGTTCTTTAGCTTCTGTGGGAAACAGGTGCTGTGATTTGTGCCATTCCTTGACAGTTTTTACTGTGTTTACCTGGTTTGCAAGCTCTTCAGTGAATATTTTGTGTTTTATGTGCAACACCTTTCAGCTTGTAGTAAATTCAATATATAACAGCAAATCCATCCTGAAATGTATAGTTAAATAATAACAGATGTCAGTATCAAGGAAAAATATGGAAGTGTGAAATTTAAAAAAAAAGAAAAGCACTGGAAAAAGTTTGCTTATGTAAATGCTTATTGGAGTTTAAAAGTCAGCTTTCATGTGAAGTGTTTTTGTTGCAAGTTGTGTGGCTCCCTTAAGTGTCTGGATTTTTAATGGGCTCCACACTGAAATATACAGATCACTTTGTTCGTCGGCTCAGACTTGAAGAATTTCATACTCGAATGTTCTATGAAATTACACACCTCCCCTACATGATTTATGTTTTGAAAGGAATTGCTCAACCCAGTCTTCTGAAATGTTTATCTCTACTGTTCTTGTAAGTGTCTGTATCCATTTCAGTACCTGTGATTTGTTCTGTTCTCAGAGAATTTGGCTGTTAATTATCCTCTGTTATTTTGAACTCTGGTATGACTTTGTATTGAATATTAGTCAATGCATAAGTGTTTTTTCACAGAAATTCAAGGAAAATAAGAGTTTATTCTATTGCACTTGTTTAAATTTTAATTGCCTTTTCAAGTAACAAACAAGCTTCAAGCAAAAACTTGCAGATGTTGAAAACTAGGTCATCTTGTTTATGCAAACTATGCTTGCTGTACTGCAGAGTGATGGTCTGTATTTAAAAAAAAAAAAAACAAAAACAGAAGGATTTTCCTAGGAGTAGGAAGTCAATAAGAAGGCTAGGGTATCCTTATTGCATCCAGCTGCAGGCTGCTCATTATTTTTTCTTATTGTTCAACAGTTATAATCCTGTTTTTGACTTGCTTGGATTTACTTGATCTGTTGGACTCCAGATGAATAATTTCTAAGGAGATTGTTCACAGCAAGTGTAACAAATGGAGTCAAAGTAAGATTGGTACTTAGCTGGGATTGATCTAGTGCTTGCAGTAATGTGCTCTGCTTTGTAGCACAACATTTCTCAGGACTGGTCACTGCAGAGAGAACAGAATCATGCCTGATTACATGATCATACCATCTTTTCAACCATGAGATTCATTTGAAATGTGGTGACATAAAGCTGTTTCCTTTCCACACCTTATGTTAGTCATACTCTATCACCCTAACTCGGTTTATTGAAGTTATGCACAGACAGGCTGGTAGTTCTTGTCTTCAGTGCAGAGCCTGATGATTTAACCACTAGTCAGAAGTAAGAATGGAAGTAGTATAATGCTGGCATCTCATGTGGTCGTATGGAGGCAATGGAAATCATATTTAGTCTTATGACAGCAGTTAGTAGAAATACATAAATATATGTAAATTGATCTTTTACAATTTGATATTTATTTAGCAAGTTCTTCAATTTCTTCTAAAGTGTGTCGGGTTTACTCAATGTTAGCGCTTAAAGCTTAGTGGGGTGATAGAACAGAGATGGAAGAACAGGAACTGGTTTCATTATTTAAAACATGGCTTCACTTAAAAATTTATTATTAAAATAAGCTTTCAGAGATGACTAGGCTGGATTGAGAATCTTCCATTTTTAACAGAAGCTTTTCTTTATGGCAAATGACTACCTCCTTTAAAACTAAACACCTGAAAACCGAAGTGTCCTGTTCTCATCTGAAATTTCCAGTGTTTGAATGTAATAGTATAGTAGGTAAATAATTGGCATTTTTGGTGCTACTGCTTTCATTTTCTTTGTAAACCGGCCTCTTTTATTCTGCTGCATAGTCTATTTTGTGCTCTGCATACTGAACCTCACTCTCCCTTCTCTGCCCCACTTCACCACGTGGGAAGAAATGACATTTCCTGGTTATTTTATTCATCGCTTCTTTACAGATCAAGAAACTTTACAAAGGAAAGCTTGAGGCAATGAGCACATTCAATAGCAGTCATGTGACTCAACTGTCCAGGGATTAAAACAGAATTTAACCCTTGCTAGAGTTTTACCCAAGTTGTACTCTGTGATGTGTTTTATCCATGTCTGCTAAAATCTCAGTTGCATCACTTCAGTAACTGCAATATAGCCAGCACAAATGCAGTAAAGTAACTGGGCAGGATATGTAAAGCAGGGTAACGATATCTCTATCTCATCTCATTCTGAATTTGAACAACAAGTATACAGAAGTTCTTGGTAATACTGATTGTGTATATACTACCTACCAGAGAGAGAGTGGATTTGCAGGTACAGGTGATATCTCCTCTTGGAACAATTGGTACAGTTGGCAGCGTGACATTCAGTCACACAAGAGATAGAAACAAGCTTTGAAATTAAATACAGTTGAGAATAATTGGTTTCAGTTTCTACAAGAATGGACATAACTGGTTCCTATGGAGTAAATGTGACTGGGGGGGACTGTAAGCAGAGAAGAGAGGTTCCAAGGTGATCGTCTACTTGGGGAGAGTGACAGTTAATTTGTAGCCTGTGGGGGAGCAAGAATATGCTTCAATTAGAGTCAATTGAGACACTAGAAATAACTTAGTTTGACCTTAAAATTCTGTCTCTGGAATTTGAGTTTGGGAGGAAAATAAAACGGTGTATACCTTAGTGAACAATTTACTTAATTTTACTTAATTTGTAACTGAATAAATGTAATGTCTCTGAGAAGTACTGAAGCAATAGTACTATTTCAATCCAATTTTAAAAGTGTTTTCTTCAGAGAAGGCTTGTAGTTCACTTACCTGAAGCATCTTTTCCTATCTTGTGTGCTACATTTTTGCAGAGAGCTTATTCAACAGTCTTGTGGGTTATTTTATTTTACTCTTCTGGCAGAGATGTTCTTGATGGCATTTATCCTCTTTTACTAGAGCTGAATTGATTTAGTGAATCTGTATCTTGCATGTGTGTCACAGACAGACCTCTGAAGTAGTTGGAAATCAAAGTACTTAATAATTAATGACATCCTGTATTATGCATTGTACAGTGATTCTAACTGCTGCTTCCATTAGCAAAATAGCTGCTTTTTGGGGGCTAGGTAACTGCATGAACCATTTTGGTTTTTCATTTCCAGCTGTACTGGTGTTGTTTTGAGACTGTTTTCCAGATTTTACTAAGGTTGAAAGCTTGTTTGTAGATTTTGTATCAAAAAATTTCTCCTTTTAAAAAAAAATTTTTTTTCTAAATAATAACAGCTGATACCGTGTGCTGGACTCTGCCAAGAGCATTGTCTCTAGAATATCTTTAAGAGAAGTGTTTAGGAGAGAAATCTAATATTTTGGTAGTTCGTTAGAATCTATTGATCAAAATGCATTTTTGAAGTGTACTGTATGACTTGACCACTGGCTCAATAATACCTGAAGAAGAAAAAGACACAGTGTGCTGGAGGTAGTGTATAGTTATTTTAGGGGCTATTTCCTGACTTTGGATTTGTACAAAACTGAACTCTCTACCCGTTTGCCATGACAACTATCTTTTGCTAAACCTGTTGCCTTATCTGTATGAGTCCCTCTTGATAGGTGTAATCTGGCTTGTCCTAAACACTGTGGCAGCATCCCCATGCTTTCTTATGGATAGGCACGAGGGATGCTTACATGTAGGAGGCAGGGAGAACAGAATCGCTGCTTTCAGGCTACAGGCTCTGATTTAAAGGCAGTGTTGTGACCAATGGAGGATATCCGTATAACTCCAGCAGCTAACCCTCATAGAATGAGATGTTGTCACGCTTGTCAGTGTCATGCTACTGGATCCATCTTTATGAAGTTCCCTAAACTCCTTGTTCAGGGTCTGTAGATGTATGTGTAATATATGTGCATCATAAGGAAAGAATTTCAAGTAACTGTAGAAATTGATTTAACTTGATGTTCAGTATCATTAGCAGTTTGAAGAAATCTTAGAATATATTTCTGTTCAGATGTCACACCAAAATCAATGCAGAATGCCATGACTGGTACAGAAATCGGATAAGAATTTTAAATAAGAATCAGATCCTGTATCTAGAATTTGAAGTTGCAGATAGTACTTAATGTTAAGGTAAACTGAACAGATGTCTTGGAGCAGTTCTCCTGAAGGATTAGTAGCTCAAATGTCTTATCTTTTTCAAACCTCTCATCTTTTTGGCAACAGCTGCAGGTCTTCTATGGTGTTTTTTTTTTTTCCCCTACCTGCTGCTAGGATTGTTATCTTTGTTTGGGTAAACAGCTAAAAGCTCTGTAGACCTTTTTTTTCTGCCTGAATATACATCCCAAATATTCATTTTAAAGGGTTCTTTGTTTGTTTTTAAAATAGTATTTGCTTGGTTGAAGTAACATAAACTACCAAGTCACACTTTCTGTTGCTGTTCCTGCAGCAACAATTTCTGGAATAAAGCTGGCTGTTTTGCTTTAGCTAGCTCATAAAGATTCCACACTCCTAACCCAAGAATGAAGCTAGTTCCTCAATCCTGCTTAAGAAAAAAGTGATTTACTTCCACAAGTGACACATACATAATGGCACTTACAATGATGGTTTAAAATACTATTTGCCCATATTTTGAGTCTATTTCATTGCCTTTATTAAAGCTGCCTAACTACTTTCTGCTAAGACATAGCCATAGTTTTGTCTTTTTGTTGAAAAAGTGTAAGTATTAAGTGGCATCTCCATAGCAGAGTATTGCTACAGTGCAATAGAATTATTCCTGGGAAAGCACCATACAGAAAGTTTTGCAGAATGTCGTTATGATCAGAGATGAGGAAAACTGTCTTGATGAAGGATAAATAAACTAACCATGTGTAAAGTAGAATCAGCATTTTACTATTAATTTCATGAAGAATTTCCGCAAGTTATAACTCAAGATTTTTCACTTGAATGAAAATAAATACTAATTCATGTGAGGTGTGATAACAGCTTGGGAGTTCCTCCAAGAGACCAAGATTTCGTGATGCTAATGAAATCAGTCACCAGTTACACTAATGTCATTTCATGGCATTCCTTCGTAGCAATGTAACAATATTCCACGTAGGAAGAAAAAAAGGGACTGCTTGTGCTTTAAAGCAGTACTTCAGCACATTTGAGAACTATATATATATTTTTTTTTTCCTCTGGTCATAATTTACTGAAAGCTGCATACGTGTGCAAAGCCTTTTGATATTTGTACTGTTGCTGGGGCTGTTTGGACTTTACATTTGCCTTGATGATTGCTCTGTGCCACATCCAGTTTAACTGGTAGCCAAAACAGTAACAAAGTTGTTACTCGGCACCTCTTGGAAGCACACTTCACATCTTGTGTAAAAACTGAATGCAGCAATGGCTCTGGATGGATTTAGTTTATTAACAGTGATGCAGTTCCCTTGTTTGCTTAAGTGTAAAGAAGCATCAGCTTCTGATGCTTGCTTCAACAATTATCTTTTTTGAATTACAATAACTCATAATGATGTTAAATCATCATTTATAACTTTATTGTTTAATCCTCAGAGTGGCCCGGATGCCAGCCTAAGCTGTCTGCCCAAGTAGCATGAAGACAATATTTTGGGCAATATTGCTCTATGGTAAATCGAAAAATATGTTGATCCTTTCAAGAGGTGACAAATGAAGAGGATTGTAACAGTTCACCAATGTTTTCAATTTAAAGTTCAGACCAAGTGGTTAGGTTAGGGTTAGAGAATGCAGTTGTTCTGAGTTTCACCTTGCTTTTTAAAGCAATTTTTACTTCAGTTTTAACACAAAATACCTAAGCATTGTGACTAATGTAAGATACCAGTATCTTACATGATATGGTTTGGTAGGGGACTCTTATAATACATTCATAACTTGAAGATTAAACAAGACAAAACATGTAGAAAAAGTGGCACTATGGGGAGGCTAACCAACTACAGTTACTGTATATTTACTTAATTTTGTTTCTTTATGACTTTTGGCTTCTAGATAAAGACATGCATATTCAATTTGTAGTAACGTATGACATATTTGTAACTGACTATTAAACTTAAAGCTTGAGTAAGATTTATTTGTATATAAAGCTGCTCAGCCCATAGTCCTGTGCCACATGTTGCATTTTTATGTGGAACCAGTCTCTCTAACTTCTGTGTGTCTGCTTGTTTGAGAATGCACTGTAGTGCTTGACCTGTAGATCTGATGGTTCACTGGAAAACAAAATGAACGGTCTGATCTGCTGTTATGTTTGCTGAAGAGTTAATCTTTTAGTTCCAGTGATTTTACATATGTGACCATTTTCTACTGATCTTCGTTAGTATTCCTGTAGGTTGTCCAGGTTCAGTATGTTGAACATATTTCATTCAGAAATATTTTGTCTATTCTTAATACATTGACAGTATACAAAAACATGATACTAATTTGTCAGTAATAAATCGTGTAGCAGATATTAAAAAGCAGTGTACTGTGGTATGTACCCACAAGATGGCAGATTAACTTCAGCATACATGACCTTCAGCATTTGTTGAATTTTATATTTAGACAAGAAAGCTTAATATTTTATTGATGCCAGGAAGCCTCTGTCTGGCTTTTGAATGGGTATGTGTTGGAAAGAGAGCGTCTATAGGCAGAGTATATAAGCATCTCACCACTGTTCAAAGGTAAGATCTAGTTAGAAATTAATAATGTAGAGGAGTACTGAACCACTCTTTTTGCTCTTCCTGATTTCATTGAAACCCTTTGTCTGCTATATTAACTATTTGGAAGACAGATCAACAATTTTTTTACTTTTTGCAAAAGGTGTGATAACGTTGGAAGAACATCTTTCGCACTGTCTTCTGTGCTGAAAGAAGCCTTCCATGCTGATGGGAAAGCCAGCATAAATTGATGGATCTGTAGGACCTCTGGGAGTTTAGTAGTACTTTCCCATTTAGGGAAATGCAGAACCTACCCAGTTCAGCATCACAACCTCTAGAAAATCCATACATGGCCTCTGATGCGAGCTCTAAACCACAAGACACAGAATTCAGCTGTCCTCACCTTCCACACACCCATTTCAGGTGGCCTGTTGAACACTGAGAATCTCTGCCAGTCTCTCTCTCTTTTCTGGAAAACCAGGTGTGCTGGGATGAGAAGAGGGAGGAGATGCTCTGAGTCTTGCCCAGGGTAAGGTCAAGCTAAGACAGGGACACAAACATGTCAGATATGGATCTGACAGCTGTAAGATGCTGCGACCTTTCACAACATGCACATAACATGAGACTAGACAGCTGGGATAAGGAGGAGGAGTTCCTCTGCTCCTATTCTGTTTAGGCTGTCTGCTGTCTGTGCTGGGATGTGTTTGGCCCAGTTATTTTCATTATTTACACTGTTTACTTCTTTTCTCTCCTGGGCGGGTACCATGACAAGAGTTTAGCTGATTTCTCTGTGATTTCTGGTCAGCTGCTCTTTAGAGTCTCATAAGCTGCCAAAATGCTGCAGCCTGGACTGGCTTAACTGCAGACAAGCAGCATTCAAGAAGCTGTGAGCATTTCTATGGGAATAAAGGCAGTGTGTAGTAATGATAGCAACCTGCTGTGACATCTGATTCTATAATACCTACATTTTAGTCTTCTTGGACATAAAGCATCCCTTTGAAATATTTTTCACTCATGTATTTTGAACAGTCGAAAACATTAATTCATTTAAATTTCCGAGCCACTGTTTTGTTGATTCATTTTCATAAGGCATTATTAATAAATCTGAAACTTTCTTCAGGTTTCATACTTTGAAAACTGTTTTCCTTTGGTTTCTGCTGGGATCAGGCTGATGATGCGCAGCCTGTGCTCAGCAGCAGCAGAACAAAGCTCTGTGTTCTGGCCGCTCGCCTTGCTGCGGGCAGGCAGGTGGCGATGTCCTGTCACCATGCCGACACACAGGCCCTGGGGGGCTCTGGTAAAATGATAGTGGGGAAGAGCATGGAGATGGGCTCCTGGCAGCGAGGATTTTTTTTTTTTTTTTTGTATGGGTTGCACTAGGTTATGTGCCTACCCAGTCACGTGAGCGTGTGCTCCCTAAATGCAGCAGTCAGGGAGAATACATCACTGCAGACAGCGCGCTGGCTGCTCACATTTACCACTTAAAGTCATTGCACGGATCAGAAGGATGAAAGGACTGCTAGTCACACAGCCTGAGCTTCTGCGTTGTGTTGACCATAGAATTTCCTAGTGAGGCACTTCAGAAGTGCTAATGTACATGTGCTGAGGTGAAAGGAGGTTAATGGGCAGCAGCTAGTGCAGTGATCTGAGTGGGGCAGGGGGGATCTGTGGCTTTGAGCATGCCTCTGGACAGAGTAAACGTCCTGTGGTGGGAAATGCTAATAGGAATAAATGGGAAACATCCTTCAGCTCTGTGGCTCCCCTCTATGTCCCAGAAATTTAGGCAGGTAGTAGTAAGAAGCTGGAAGGTGCCCAGCACACACAGACTGCCAGCTTTCTGTTGTGGAAGGAGTCAAATAGCGTTTTCAGTGATGATTCGGGGAATGATTTTAAACTAAGAGAGGGGAGATTTAGGTTAGATGTTAGGAGGAAATTCTTTACTCAGAGGGTGGGGAGGCACTGGCAGAGCTGCCCAGAGAGCTGTGGATGCCCCATCTCTGACAGTGTTTAAGGCCAGGTTGGTTGGGGTCACTCCCTGCCCGCAGCAGGGAGTTTGAAACAGGATGATTTTTAAGGTCCCTTTCAACCCAAGACATTCTGTGATTCTATGATTCCATGCTCTTCTCTGGCCTGACCTGGCATAGCCTTGCTTGAACTCCTGAGCTGGGCTGAGACTGCAGCTGGAGCTGGCATTGCTACAGGATGCTTGTCACTTCAGTGCCTCTCTGCCCACTGCCAGCATTGCAGCCTTTGCAGCAGTGCAAGTCAAATTTTTTGTTGCTAGAGGAAGTAATTTGTATGATTAAAAAGAGCTAAATAATATAAACTGAAAAATGGTGGAGGACTGTTGGGCCTGAAGGGACAGGACAAGCAAAATGAAAGCCAAAATGGAAGCTAGCATTGTGGTTCTGAAGGGATGTGGTTTTTGTGTCATTGTTCACATGACTGAGATTTTACTTTAAGGCATCTATGTCTGTGTTTATGTGTAAAACCTGGCAAGGCTAAGTTGCAGAAAAAGTCTATACTATGTGATGTTACTAATATTAATGAGTGTTGGAGCTGGAGTTTGGCCAGGGATGCTGCATGTACACAGGCAGTGAGAAGGTCCCTCTGATTGAGATTTCTTAATGAGGGCAGACAGTAGTATACTAGGAGAGTGAGGATCGGAAGAAACCCTGACTTCTTAATAGGGAATTAATTAGAGAGAAATGACTAAATGGAAGAAAAGTCTCTGGTTAGTTCTTCCCTGAAGTTTCTTGCTAAATCCCTGTGGTGAGTGAATGAGAGTTACCACCCAGATCTCAGCTTCCCAGGGGAAAGGCTGTGTGCGCGTTTCCAGCGCTGCAGAGGAGCGTGGCAGCAGTGAGCTGCAGACAACAACTGCTCTCCTTTGTACTCCACATGCAGCAGTTTCTTCAGTCTGCAGCTTGCTTCTAATGATTCAGGAACAGAAAGCAGCAGTGACCTAGAAAATACAGAAATATCATCTTAGTGTAAAATATTTACAATTTTTGTCTTCTGCTAGGCAAATTCTGCAGCATAATGAATTGGGAACAGCCATGCTGGCAACCTGCTTTCTTTTCCAAAACGGTCAGTTATGTCTTGTAATCTAAAGTACAACATACAGCATTCTTGTGTGTACATACAACATGTGTAACAGAAGAGTGGCTAGAACAAGAAATACAGGCTTGCAAAACTGCTTTCAAAAAATTACTAGCCCAGCCACCAAATTGCCTTACCTGCTCTATTTACAATTAAATACCACAAATCACCCAGCTAAAAAACATTACTTGTTCTCAGTGAGTATGCTAAGACTGGGAAGCTTTAGATTTTAGTTACCTTCTGTGTTTTAGGGTGTGTATCAATCATCAAAGGAATACAAGATGTCAACATCAGAGTTTTTCTGAACTCAGCTCACCGTCTGCATATGGGCTCTAATCACAGTGGGTCTGGAAACTGAGAATTCTTCTACAGGGCTGTCCACTGGAGTGCCCCATAAGGCTCTTTGCCCTCAGTACGTATTTTCATGTATATGGCAAGCCGGGTGGTGCTTCGTGTCCTTCATTTGGAGCTTGAAAATCTTCTCCAGCTATATCAGAAACCCAGAGGGCCTGGGCAGGGGATGCAGGTCACTTAAATACCACTGCTGCTTTTCCTTGTTTTCTACCGCAAAATTTGGATGAACCAGATAATTTGTTCTCCTTTAGGAAGGGGGAGGAGGAGCGTGTGAAGTGGAGCAGCTACCAGTTTTTGTCTAAAACATGTAACCAAAAATATACATGTAAATTAAGCATTTAAAAATTTGGACGGGGTTAAAATGCTGCATTACGAAACAAAGATATTAACAGTAAAATAAAAATCATTGCCTGTCCTCATTTCTGCACAAAGTCTGCAACACATGAATTAAGGATGTGCCTGGTGCAGATGGGAGATGTTAGTAACATCCTTTCTACACAGCACACATTCATGAAAGTAGCATATGCTATGCCAGTTTTGTCCCCTGTCACTTTCAGAGTTTTAAAAGAATGTGCTGTTCCCTGGTGCCTGTAGTTGCAAATAGCAAAATTCCATCCGAAGAATAAATGTTACCTGTGATGTGCATCCCACATGTTAAGATCCAACTCTGCCAGTTGAAGCTACCATCCCTTTATTCTATTGCATCTTTTTGTGCTTGTGTTTCATCTGATATTGATTAAAAGGGAATTTATACAGCTTTCCCATTGCATATTTTCACATGCTTCTCATATCTTTCTCTTATTTGAGTGGAGAGGTAGGATGAGGCCTTTGGTGCTCAGCAGAGACGAGAAGCTGTTATTTTTTCTAGGTCAATCAATTTCCTTCCTTAGATCAGAGCTGGGATCTCTGAAGTGTATACCCAAACTGAGCTTCCTGCAGAGTTGTAAAATTAGACTCATCACTGTCAACTCCCTGTAACAGAAACAAGAGAAAAATGGGAATAAGTGTAAATTTTTGTGGCTGTTGAACTCCGTTCTATTTTTGAGGGAGAAAACCTAATAATGCAACCACTTAGAGTCTTTGTATGAAATAATTAAAAAGCATGTGCATGTTATCTTTGAATATATCTATTAATATACGGCATGTTGCTGAAATGTTTCTTTTGGTTTGCTGGATTGGATATCACTGTGTTAGACTGAGGGGAAAAACAGCGTGACCCACTTTGATTTAGGATGGCCGATTTCACTCATTAAGGCTACACTTTGCTTGTACTTTGCTCTAAGCACATACCTGGGGCCGTACCTTCTGATAGCAACCCAACATTTTCACATGAGGAGACTGGTGGGGAGGGTGTTTTCAATCCACATACAGGCTGTAAGAGTTCTAGAATGAAGGGTAAATAACCTGATACTGAAATTCTTGTGAGAGGTTTGTGTTAATTTAAAAAAAAAAAAAAAAAGGCAGGAATGTCAAGTAATAAGTGCTTTTCATATTTTTTTAATACATATTTCTTATAAGAACAAGGAATACCTTTCCCCTTTTTTCCCCTTTCCCCTGAATGTAGGTTATGAGAAAAACATTACATGGCTTTTATTATACAGGAAATGTACTTGAAGTGCAGAATGCTTGGGAACGGATGCCTGCTTTACTGCTATAAATTGTTCATGATATGTCTTTTCTTATATGCATCAAACATAGCACTTGCTGCAGAGATGCATGTGATTTGTCTTCTCTCCTGAGAAATGGTAATTGGCTTCAGTTTACTTAGGCTACTGCAGTACAATTTATTTTCCTAGCTTAGCCGAGGCTCATGTTGCAGCATATTCTCTTCTATGAGGGTGAAGTATTTAATTTGTAAAGTGATGGAGAGTGTGCATTGCATTACAAAGACAGAGCACATCTCTGCTCTGTGGTGTTTAGTGGAAACACATCAAAGCACTTCACCATCCCCCTTTACCTTATCCTTTCTTGTTAAATTGTACATGAACTAATCATGATCTTCTAGAAAGCATCCATTACAACCAGCTTAGTAATCTGACTAATGAACTGTGGTTACTATTTGCTTTGTCTATTTCTAATGAATTATGTCTGTGGTTTTCTTCCTTGGTCACGTGGTGTTATTTCTCTTTTCTAAGTGGATAACCAAACACTCTTCAAGCAGGCAATAAATAGAAAACAATGAAAACATATTTTAAGTCTGAATTTTTCTTGTTAGTCAAATGATCTTTCTTTCTGCTCACATTTCTTTATAGTTATTCAAATTTCTTTCTAGATGGAGAACTAGAGATGAACATAAGAATTGCAGTAAATGGCACTTTCAAGAGAGCTGAACACTTCAGTGTAAAATTATTCACACAGTCGTAACAGTCCACATAGAGATGATAATGGTATAACATACAAGATGTATATACTGAAGGTAAGCCCTCTGAGCAAGGGCTTTATTGATTTTATGACTTAACACAATTTTACCTTCTAAATGATTGATTTTATGCATATTTAAATAAATACAAATACAGTATGCAATTCATAATGAATTCTGAGAAATACTGAGTATTCACAACTTCTATTAATGGATGAAGTAATTTCACAAAAGATGCATTTGACCCATTTGATACACTGATCCCCCTACTGGGGATCCTAATTTGCCTTAATGGCAGTTCCTTTTTTTTTTTATTTCTGTGGCCAATCACCTCCTTCTTGGAGAAAGTGCTCTTTTTTATTTTTTATTTTTATTTTTATTTTTGTTAGTGCACCCTCAACTTTCATCCTTTGGTAATGCTTCAGTGCTGAATTAGCTTCAGTTAATTCTGCAAGCTCATTACTCTTTTATGACAGTGCACATGTTCATACTGCTGCATTAGCTTGTGTGAGGCATTAGGACTTCTGGGAACACTTACTTGGGAACAGCAATAAGCTGTGCTGTCCTACGAATTAATTTGCAATGTACTGAATAAAGATATGTCTCCTTTCTGGGCATTCATGTGGAAATTTTTTAGTCTAAAAACTTATTAAAGAGAAGCAGCAAGTAATCAGCATACCCTACGAGAGTGACCTGGCTCTACTGCCAGCGTTACTAATGCTGTCGCTTTGGCAGTAGGTGGCAGATAAGAGGTTTAATACAGAGTGGAAGGCATTTTGTCTGTGGTTTTACACTTTAAAAATTAAGCTGTTCGTGGACAGGGATCAATATAGTCATATAACAAGGATTTTAGTAGCCAATAAGGGATCTTCCTTTGCTGACTGAAAACTGTGAAGAGGACCGCAAGCTCAATGTGGCGGGAATGTAAAGCCATCCTTGACTGTAATAACCTCTGCTACGGTCTGGCCTGTTAGTGTGTAGGGAGCTCTTTCAAGTGAATTTTCTGTTCAAACGCTCTGGAAGCATAGGTATGTGCAGTGTGAGATTTAAATTATACAAGCTGATTGATTTCTGTGGAAAAAGAAATATGTGGGCAAGAAGAGAAAGTTCACAGAAGAAGCCCAGGGTAATTAGGAGGACATGCATGCTCTCAAAGCAAAGTGAGCTGATGTCCAGTCCAGGTTAAAGCAAGACCATTCCTGCTGGTCCAGGCTGAAAGCATTGTCAGTGTTTTCCCACATAAATTGGATAATAATGAAGCAGAGCACAGGAGTCTTAGAGTTCTGTAAGAGACTCTAGGTTCCTTGAGAACTCATTCCTCGTCAGACCGTTTGTCAACCTGTCCACAGAGCAAAAGTTCTGAAGATTACAGGGGCTGTTTTGAACAGATGATGTGAATAGGTCTGAGTGAAAGTTGTAAGAAGATCAGAAGTCAGGGACAGGTGAACTCAAGAAGTAGAAGAGCTCTACAAATCTCTGGAAGTGAAATATGAATAATCTGAGGTTAGGTAAAGTAGTCAGAGGAATGGTAGAATAAATGACATACGTAACTGACTTTTAAGGACTGACTGATTGGTATTAACACAACGTGATTAGAAGGCTCTCTATTTCAGATCTGGAGGTCAGGCTCCTGAAAGAATGCCCAGATGACTGTGGAAGGTCATGGCTTGAGCTTGAATGCCTTTTAGTCTAACAGGGCTGGGGAGGAGCTCCAGGAACTAATGGTATAAACAAATTAGACAATTTTGTGAGTTCTTCATAAAACATTTTTATTTCTGATCTAGGTAAGGCAAATATGGCTTCCCTACACATGGTATATCAGCTTGAGGCTCTGCTGCAAGGATTGCTGATGCTTACCATGCTGGAAGTGTTAATAGATTAGAGTGATAAAATATTCCGTCAGTAATCTCATAGCTATCCAGGCAATTTGTATATTTGGCCAAAAATGGCAGTATGAGCATAATATTTATAGATGAAGGAAACTACTGAAAACATGGCAGTGAGTGAAGTTTATGAATATTCTTATTGCTACTTTTCTAATATATTTCAAATTCAATGACATAATATTGTCTTTTAATGTAGTATATCTTTCTGCCCTTGAACAGCATCAAGACATCTGTTTCATTCAAATGCTATTGTTTAATATTCAGCATAACAACTGTAAACACCTTTTAACATGGTTGATTTTCAGTGCTGTCCCTTTCTTGTGCGGCCATACGAACGAGGTATTTATCACCTTTTAGAATTATTGAATTAAAAGGAATCACTGCACAATGAAAACAACTTTTATCTGTTTGAGGTGAATCCTTTGACTGAATGTTATGCAGGACTCGATAAATGAGCTGTGTTGGAAAGCACATTTCCATATCTACACGTCAAAAACTGTAGGTAACTTTGGGAGCAGCAGCGTGACTTACCACAACAATACCTCAGATACTGAGCAGTGCGTTCGTTTGGAAGAGTTCTTGAGGTTCGACAGGCTCTTGGGCAGAATGTGCAGATGTCTTGTGTTATCCTCAAACAGTAGGTCAGTGACAAAGAGGTAGAACTAAATGGGGGTGTGGTTAAAGTTCTGTTTTTTGGTTTTTTTTTTAAATCATTTTATATGGAAAAAAAGGTTACTATTTGAAGAACAAGGTATTTAGTTCTAGTGATAAAGAAAGCATTCTTTATTAGCAACAAAGTCATTTTTCTATTTTTCTTTAACCAACAGAAGGACAGAGACATACAATAAAAAATGAAATTTTATTTTTTGGCTCATTTGTAATATTTATGTTTATGATAATAACAGTTTCCTGCATGCATTTCACCAACACATTACAAGTCAAAAGCATTAGTAAAAGAAATATTCTACATTTAATGTTAGTTTGTGTATGAAACACAAAGTGTCCTGCTGTCCTTGATCATACAAATGTGCCATTTTCTGCTTGGGAAATATTCTGGGTCCTATTTGTACAAGTCTAGTGCAGTGTGATTCAAAAAGAAGAAGAATAGTCTATTTAAACAGACACTGCAAAATAGCAAGGATTTTGTGAACAATGAGACTATCTTGGAACTTCTGATGCAATCAGCACTAGAAATTCACACGTTTCCCTAACACTTTCCTTGCTATGTCCAGTTACCAGATATGACTATTTGGAAACAGTAAGCTGGGTTCCAGATTTACACAATTTACTTCACATTGAAAGATATGCAAGTATAATATTAAAACAAGATAGTCTACAAATACTTCTTTTCTTATAGTGTATGATGATTTCAGTTTGAAATTACTGTGGTTAGAAAGTAAAACAAGTGAATGAGGAAAGAAATATAAGAAACAGTGATCTAAACTTGAAGACACTCTTCTTATATACAAAACTGTTGCCAAATGGTATTTCTTTACAATATTTATATATGCTAACCACATTATCAACAGGTTGAACAGTTTGCAACATGGCCTGTACAGTCTGATTCTACACAATATAGTAGCCACTTCAAATTTAAAATGCAAAACTAAAGAAGCTCATCAATAGCTGCAAACTATTTCTTAATGATTTGAAAGAATGAGGTCTGGTTGGACAACTTGATTCAACTCACCACTGACGTATGGCTGCCTAGAGTGGAGACAGTGGAAGGAGCAGGATACAGCAGCAAAAGCATTGACATGCATCAGTGATACTCTCCAAACTATCTATAATGACGCAGAATACAAAATGTCCTGTTGAGCTCCTGCAAATTACCCACACTGTGGTACGTATCTGATGCAATTCAATGTGGCAAAGCCTTTTAGTTCTATGCTCAATTGTGCGCGGCAGTATGCCGCTAGTATTTACATAGCAAAGGATATTTTGTTAATTTATTGGATGTTGGCCTTCATGAGAGAACACAGTAACTCAAGAATAATCCAGAAAAAAGCTTAAAAAGTTTTTTTAAAAAAGAAAATCCCAGGAATATTTTGGTGAAGCTATTTTTTCCTAGTGCAGAAACCATACAATATTTTTTTAGCTGTGAATATTTTAACACAATAACTTGTTCATGCTTAATGATTTGCATAAAAATAAGTCATTGCAAATTCCTCTAAATTAGAGGAGACTTTCCAGGCACATTAATCTGGATGCATCCATAAAAGCAGTTAGAATGCCTCAAATTAAAAAGCAACCCTGAAACATGGAAGTTCTTAAAATCTTTAGCTTTGTGCAATGTCATATTTTTATTTGGACATGATTGACAAGTGCAACATGCCTATGCAAATCACTTCTGTCTGTACACTATAGAGAATCTGAGAGTAGAACACTTGGTCCTCATACCTCTTTCCCCAACATAAAACCCATTTACAAAAATAGTCACATATAATAGTAAACAACTTGTGAATTAAAAAATGATAAATACACTAATACCAGTTTTGTAAAAATATGACAGACGTAGCAGTTGAGTTACAAACAGTGAATAGAAGTACTGTTCTACATGTTTGGCAGTATGTGAAACACAAAAAAAGTATAGCTTTGCACGCATTTCGAGCTCCCTGTTCTCTGTGGAGCCGCTTTGTCCCTCCTTAGCAGTGTCAGCTGTAGTGAAAACAGTAACCTCTTGTCAAGTTTGTTACTCTGGTTCACAGAGTCACAGTTTGATGGTTTACTGTTTTGTTATAGGCACTGACCTTAAGTATATATATAATGTATATATATGCACACACGCGCGCGCACACACACTTATATGTAAAAACTGACAGTTTGGCATAAACCTCCTGCAGGAGTCCAGTTGATGCTTCATTCTCAAAGACTGTAAACAAGTTGTCCCACAAGCAGAATTCTTACACTTTTATTTTTTATTTTCCCTGACATCTTTACCTTTGCAGTTCTTTTCTGCTTTGTCTTTCTCATATTTTTCTTTGTCTGGCTTTGTTACGCTGTCGTAGGATGGTGGGGAAGTTGTAGAGGAGCTCTCGTCTGTTTTTTCTGGAGTGGAGTTCCCATTAAGTTTATCAATAATTATCTCTTTTATAACTGGTCCATCTCCTTCTTTGTTTTTATTTTTGTTATATATACTAGAGACTTTTTTAACCTTTTGCCTTAAAAGGTAACGCCTATAAGCACGCTGAATAATGAGAGCAGATACTTCCTCCTGTTTTCGTTTTAATGTGGTGGTGATTGGTTCATAGGAGACCTTGGAAGGATTGGCTGCCATAAATCGGTCTTCCATCTGTATTCTGAGGGCATCCATCTCCCCACTTTCCCCCAACACACGCTTTGTGAAAGCAAACAAGATGTCAAGGCAGTGAATTCTGTCACCGCTAACCATGGGCAGATCCATTGCAATCAGCTGGACTTTGTTTGGCTTTGCTATGAGAAGAGGAGGATCTAACGAGGCTGCAAAATCCGAGAGTTTACTATATTCTATGAATTGCGTTGCATCTGGATCAAACTTCTCCCAGACTTCATAGAACATCTCAAAGTCATCCTCGCTCAAGGGCTCGGCACTTTCTTCAGTAGCAACACTGAAGTTCTCCAGAATCACAGCAATGTACATGTTCACCACCACCAGAAAGGATATGATGATGTAGCTGACAAAGAAGAAAATCCCAACGGAAGGGTTGCCGCAGTCGCCTTTAACAGAGCTCCCGGGATGAGCTTTATGAGGGTCACAGTCTGGCTCCCCGCTGTTAAGAATTGGGGCTAACAAACCATCCCAGCCAGCAGACGTGGTGATTTGAAACAGGCAGATCATGCTGTTGCCAAACGTTTCAAAGTTGAACATGTCATCAATACCAACTTCCCTCTTAACGTAGGCAAAGTTGGACATGCCAAATATCGCATAGATGAACATGACCAGGAACAGCAGCAGGCCAATGTTGAACAAAGCAGGAAGAGACATCATCAGAGCAAAAAGCAGAGTGCGGATTCCCTTAGCGCCTTTGATGAGACGCAGGATGCGACCAATCCTGGCAAGTCGGATGACTCGGAATAACGTGGGGGACACAAAATATTTCTCAATCATCTCAGCTAAGAACATACCTAGAGGGAAAAAGAAATGCTTAAAATAGAATTTTAATTAATTCATTCAGTACTTACGGAAAGATTTGTCTTGCTGTCTTGAAAACAATTAGTTTAGAAAGTCTCTGCCTTTTTATTTTTATATATGTAATGACAGAATTCCTAGAAAAGTTAGTTATAGCAGAACATCACACACCCCTATAAATTTGTATGTTATTTTAATATATCAAATATATCTTTCATCTCCTTTGATGTTAAAGATGGCAACTGAACATAATGACAGTAATAAAGATTATATATGCAACATTTCATATATTCTCTGCTATAAAGTATGAAGATTTGAACCAAGTTGTATAGAGAACAGAAAAATTCATATTCTTGAAACAGATGCTCTCTTTTCCTTACACTAGTTCTTTCTTGAAAGGGAATTGATCTTACCTACTATGGAGAGAATCACAACCACGAAATCAAAAATATTCCAGCCTATAGTGAAGTAGTAATGGCGAAGTGAAATCAATTTCAGGACAAATTCTCCAGTGAAAAGGATAATGAACACAAGGTTAATCCGGGATAAAATAATTTCCATTTCTTCACTCTGGTCATCTGTTTCTACCATCATTGTGACCATGTTAAGGCAGATAAGTATCATGATACTGATATCAAATGCTTGCTTTGTTACAAAATCAAAGACCATGCCTTGGAATTTGTTCTGCAAAAACAAAGACAGAATACTCCTTATACTCTGAAAATATTTGCTTTTGAAAATGTCACATGGGAAACCAAGTTCCTGCAAGATTTTGGGAGTGCAGAGCAAGACCCATTCACAACACATCTGCTAATTTACACCTAGCCCATGTCGGTTTTTGTCTCAGCCTGTTAGAGCAGATGTAGAAGTGTACCACTGCTGACTGAAGGAACAGAGAGAGAAGCACTGGAATAATAATAGGAATAACATTTGAAAGTGGTAATATTTGTATGAAAAAAGTGGTGTAACTTGATACCAGGCAAGAGTACCTGCCACATAGAAACTCATTTTTTTGTTCTTATTCTTAGCAGGCTTTAGAATATCAACCCTTAGAGATCCTTCTCTCTTTGTTAAACTAGTTGTGCTTGGTGAGATTGTTGGACAGCTGAAGTTTTGTGTCTCAAACACTCCATGACAGCAATATCCTGGTTTCCCTTTACTGTTTAGCTAATTGTTTATGGCTATGTGCCTCTCCTTAGAGAGCTCACAGCCCAGTGAACAAGGTGGAAGTATTTTCCAAACTCTGTAGAATTTCAGGAAATAACAGAGTTCTTTCTTATCTTAAGGCAAACTTGAATCTAGTTTATGCTGTGCTCCCCAGGCCATTTTTTTATTGTCAGACTATCTGAATGTGTCTTTCACATGAGGTGACCAGTGCCCCCTCCTGTCTTCAGCAGCAAGAGCCGCTGCATCCCCACTTCCTACAAATTCTCTGGAAAAAGAAGAAAACAGTTTATCTGTGGGAAATAAGGACCAATAAACGATCCAATTAACTGTACTTGTCTACTATTTAGGCAGGGAATTATGAAACTTATCACATTAACCTTAATAAATCTAACACTGAATATTTCAGTGTATATTTTTAAAATAAATATGAAAGATCTATCCACTCAAAAAAAAAAAAGGGGG